>LR738712.1:452001330-452030081 GCA_902687465.1 Secale cereale
CCCCCCCCCCCCGAGGTGCATGCTATAACTTGGCAGGGTTAGGTTGCTCATATCGTGCGTATGGTATCTTGCATTGTGTGAATGCCACCTGTTTAGTGTCTAATTACCATATATGTGAATTATGCAATGCCATCTTTTTGCAAGACCTTATATATGTGAATTATGCAATGCTATCTTGTTGCAAGGCATTATATATTTGAATTATGCAATGCCATGCTGTTTAGCCAAGCGTCATATATGTGAATTATATCATGCCATCCTTTTTTTTGTATTTGTCATCGCTTTTGTCGACAATGTTTGTATATTCAACTGCTCTTCCTGTGCATCAGCCATTTGAATTGGTGATGAAGAAATTTGGAGTGAAAACAAGGTCTTCAGAGCAGACAATGCTACCTGGTGAAGCAGATATCTTGATGGTTACAGATAGCCCTTCAGAGGATGATTCAGAGGCAGATGACCAGTCCTATTATCCCCCTGAGGTGTATGATCAAACTTGGCAGGGTTATATTACTCATATCATGCATATGTTGTATTGCAATGCTTAGTTTTTACATCATATACATGATATTGAATGCCATCTCCTTAGTTGACACATCATACATGCGATTGCCCTCTGCTCACTTCCTTAGTATATAAATCATATATTTGAATTGTATCATGCCATGATGTTTACATAGATAGCATGTATCTGAATTATGGCAAGCCAACCCATTTTCTAAAGACATAATATAGTTATGTCATCTCATCCCGTTCACATAGCCATCATATTTTGAATTATGTCATTCTATCCGTAAATTATATCATGCCATCATGTTTCCATCGACGGCATGTTTGTGATTTATGGCATGCCAACCACATTAATAGACACATCGTATAGTTATATCATGTCATCATGTTTACATAGTCATCATATTTTGAAGTATGTCATTCTATCCTGTTTAGTTAGCCATCATACATGTGAAACTGTGTCATGCTATCCTGTGTAATTAGCCATCATATATGTGAAATTATGTCCTGCTATTCTGTTTGGTTAGAAAACATAAATGTGAATTATTTCATGCCCTGTTTTCTTCCCTACTATCAGTTGCACATGTCTACCTTACAATGTCTGTACATTCAATTACTTTTCTTGTTTATCAGCCATTTCAATTGGAGGGGGTGATGGCAGTATTTGTGGGAGTAAAAACACGGTCTTCAGAAAAGATCGTTCTACCTGTCGATGGAGATAGAACCACGGTTGTACTTGCCCAAGAACCAGCCCCACCACGCATAACCCATACTCACATAGATTGTACCCCTACGCAGTGGGACAGAGAACCAGCTACACCCCTTCTAACCCCAACCCCGGCAGATAGTAACCCAGTTCCCGTTGACACAGCACCGTCTCCACCATAGAGCACCCAAACACGACCAGTTAGTAAGGCAACTGCAGTCCCCAAAGCACGAGGACCACCACTCCGAACCCCAAGTCAACGCTTAAAGCAGAAGAAGAATTGTTCTCAGGTCAGGTTCCGTAGCTATGGTTCATACTACTTTGCTCTTGCATCACTGTATTTACCCATACCATATAATTTCAAATTTGAAGGATGCAATTGAAACTCCAATGGCGCAACAGGTATGTTTTAAACCTGGTTCTTTAACGTGTTTGCTGTTCTAACTTGCTCTATTTTGATTTCAGTTTCAATTGAATAAACAGTTATGTTCTCATGGCATGCACATTACAAGTGTTGTTATTGTTGTGTAGTTTCCCACACTTATAGTCTTTCTATGCTCCTTTATCTTAAATAGATATGATTCGAACTGTATCTATCTTGATTTGGCAACATAAACTAGAATGATATAGACCATACAGTGACCATACTACATAGATATATGTTTGTTTCATGCTGTTATCCTGTCCACCTTACTACTGAGCTGGTTTACCAAAATGAGTTTCATATACTACATTGTAAATCTATGACGTGTTTGTTTGTTTCTCCTTTAGAACGTGGATAAAATATTGGAGTAGAGTACCCCGTTATGCAATGGTAAAGGAAGTAATGCAGATCAGGTTCAAGATAGTGAGACATGCCTGTTATTCTCCAAGAAAGCTGATAAAAAATTGTATTGAAGACACTAAGACAACCCCAAAGTCATGTCTTGATGTAGTGTTCGAGTTACTGGCTACTACTGCTGGCACCAGCTCTTCGAACTCGCTGCCTGAATCAGTTCGGCTCTTGAGTCTCAACTTCAAGTTGAAAGACATCGATCAGATGTTATGCGACAGGAAGCCGAAGGACTGAGGAAGTCCCTGCAGAATTCATATACATACTTTCTGGTGCAACAGCAAGTGCCGGAGGATTTAAGCGCCAAACAAGAGAAAGTTAATAAGCTTGCTAAGCATCATGCCAGCATTATGGGTACCCAGGATATTGTTTCTTGAGCTCTTCTGAAGTGGTTTCAGTTCTGGACTTCTTTTGCTGCGGCGTTTATATGCTGCTTTGTTCCCTCTATTTGCAGTGGTGGCGAACTTTGATGCCTAGTGGATGTAATATATGTAATATCTGTGATAGCCTAGCATAAGTTGCTTGCCTATTTATTTCCTTATTGTCTTGTTTATTTGTTTTCTTGTAGTCAGTGCAGTTCTTTTTCCACGGTTTGCTAGTGGCCGCAATAGCCTGTTTTTTAAAACTAGGCCACATTGACCATGGGCTACATATTTACTATAGTTAACATGGGCCTCTTACGGGCCGTAGAAACAATGGGCCTTCTAAGGGCCGTAGAAACAACAGGCCTTCTACGGGGCGTAGAAACAATGGGCCTTCTAAGGGCAGTAGAAACAACGGGCCTTCTACGGGGCGTATAAAAAATGGGCCATCTATGGGTCGTAGACACAATGGGCCTTCTACGGGCCGTATGATCGGTTGGCCAAACATGGGCCAATAATAGACCACATTATGGCCGTAAATGGGCTAGAGTTGAAATCGTCCGTTTGGGCCAACCATAACGGGCCGACCATAATGGGTCGTCGTTAATCGGCCATATTTGATGACGCTATGAAAACGGGCCAACGTATTAACGGGCCACAAACGGACCGACTGTAACCACGGGCTGAATTTGGCCCATGAGCAGAAAATGACAGTAACGAGCCTAAAGTAAACGAATGCTGGAAATGAGCCCAAGAATGCATGGGCCCTGAGAAGGCCGAAAGATTACATGGGCTGGGAACGGCCCAACGGAATAATGGACCGTTAATGGGTATAAAGTGAAACAGTGTTCAATATGGGCCAGTTTTATCACGGGCCATTAATGGACCAAGGGTTACTAAGGACCTCATACGAGCCGAAAGCCGTCATGGGCCATACATGGGCCGGAAGTTAAAACGGGCTGGAATTATATTGGACGGCCCAGATGACGCTAATGCGCCTAATTCGTATAGGCCGTAAACGGGCCCTAGGTTAGCGGGCTGTAAATGGGCTTTATGCGAACATGTCGTTTACAGGCTTGCCGTGGACCGGCCCGTCACCTTTTCACCAAGTCAAACGGGCCGGTCTTATAATAGGAATGGGCCTTTGTTGGGCACTGTTCAATATGGGCCTATTTTACCACGGGCCATTAATGGGCTGAGGGTTACTAAGGGCCTCATATGTGCCGAAAGACGTCATGGGCCATACATGGGCCAGAAGTTAAATGGGCTGGAATTATACTGGACGGCCCAGATGACGCTACTGGGCCTAATTCGGATAGGCTGGAAACGGGTCCTGGGTTAGCGGGCTGTAAATGGGCTATATGCGAACATGCCGTTAACAGGCTTACCGTGGGCCGGCCCGCCACCTTTTGACCAAGTCAAACGGGCCAGCCTTTTCAAAGGAATGGACCTCTGTTGGGCCATGCCACATGTCGACGTATCATAGGCGCTTCGTGTCCAATGAGTGGATAACATCTGTCCCAACGATGAGCCGACACGTGTTTCCTACAGCCAATGATGATTTTACACGTGGAAAATCACCATTAGTCAAGGCTGTTAACGGGTTATCGGATCTAAAACCGGACCCGATAGCTTAACGGCGTTCCGTTATGATGGATGCCACGTGTCGGTCACCCTTGACGAAAGCACTTCTGTGACGCGCGATTTATCATCATGGAAGTGGACACTTCCGTGATGATAATTTTGGTAATGTCATGGAACACTTCTACGACAGCATAGGTATGACTATCTTGATTCTGTCATAAAATCATCATGGATGTAAATTAATGACAGAAAACGTGACCTACTGTGACAAACACGTATCATCACGGAAGTGTATTTTTTTTGTAGTGGTAGTAGATGTAGGCAGGAGTCGGTCTAGTAATCTTGGATGTGTTGCCTATATAAAGATCATTGCCTGGATATCATCATGATTATTTGAAGTTCTATCAATTGAGCAACAGTAATTGTTCACCCACCGTTTGCTATTTTCTTGGGAGAATCCACTTGTGAAATCTACGCCCCCGGGTCTCTTCTGTATATTATTTGCCTTTGCGATATATTTTACTTTGCTTTTATTTTTAGATCTATTAAACCAAAAACCCAAAAATATCTTGCTGCAATTTGTCTTATTTGGCGTTCGATCTGTCAATATTTACAACTCTATCACGTCCGTTACCCGAAAGGGATTGACAACCCATTTTACACGTATGTGATTGCCTATTGTGATTTCAAGGAAGACTTTGGCCTTCTCCAATACAGAGTGAAAGAGTCTCAGAAGACTTCTGTGATTGCCTATTGTAATTCTCTGCCCTAGCTCCCTCCATCTTCACTTGACTGATTTTGAGTAGACACTACATTGCGCTCGCCTAAACCTCACCCCCCCACTTCTTGAGAGGAGGGGAGGAAAGGGGTAGGATGACCACATAATTGTAATGCAACTTGTAACATACTTGTAACACCCTATATCATATATATATATACAAAAACAGTAGGAGCCTCTCCTACTGTCATTCCATAAAAAAACCATTTTACACGTCGGGTTGCGAGAATTTGTTATTTGTGTGCAGGTGTAGTTAATGTTGTGTTGCTTGATTCTCCTACTGGTTCGATAACCTCGGTCTCACCACCGAGGGAAATACCTCCCGGTGCTATACTACATCATCCCTTCCTCTTTGGGGAAATACCGACGTAGTTCTAGCAGACATCAAAAGGAATTTCTGGCGCCGTTGGCAGCTCACAAAAAGCCTATGGAGCCTGGCCGCTCGCAAAAAGCCTATGGAGCCTGGCAGCTCGCAAAAAGCCTATGGAGCCTGGCCGCTCGCAAAAAGCCTATGGAGCCTGGCAGCTCGCAAAAAGCCTATGGAGCCTGGCTGCTCGCAAAAATCCTATGGAGCCTGGCAGCTCGCAAAAATCCTATGGAGCCTGGCAGCTCGCAAAAAGCCTCGAATTTAGAGCCTGGCTGCTCACAAAAAGCCTCGAATTTAGAGCCTGGCAGCTCACAAAAAGCCTAGAGCCTGGCAGCTCACAAAAAGCCTCGAATTTGGAGCCTGGCAGCTCGCAAAAAGCCTCGACTACATGGTCTTATTTGCCAAAAAAGCTTTGTTTCTGTGATTTCACAAATTTTGTTTTTAACCAAGTCTATTAATATGGGATTGGGCAACTACAAGGTTGACCATATATCTACAAAGTTAAAAGTCTGGGTCATGAACACCAGCGTAAGTTAAACCGGCGTTCATTATAACCCGGATCGGCCATCAGGTAAAAGCCAAATAAGAGAGCCAAGAGCCTCATCAGCGCCTACGCTTTCAATTATGCCTACCGGATTAAGGACGTCAGGCACACTTAATCAGAGGTATGATGTATATTTGGTACAAACAGTTATTCCTTTGATATATATATATATATATATATATATATATATATATATATATATATATATATATATATATATATATATGGGTCTATTCTCATAACACCCCTTAAGACCTTATTCTCCTAACAACAGGCTTATTCTCCTAACAACCCTCCCCCACCCCTCCCCGCCTGCTAGCACCAGCGCCCCGACGCCGGCGTCCTCCCCCACCCCTCCCCGCCTCCTAGCGCGGGAGCGCCCCGACGCCGGCGTCCTCCCCGACCCCTCCGCGCCTCCTAGCGCGCGAGCGCCCCGGCGGCAGGCCTCCTCCCCGACCCCTCCGCGCCTCCTAGCGCGCGAGCGCCCCGGCGGCCGGCCTCCTCCCCGACCACTCCCTGCCTCCTAGCGCGGGAGCGCCCCGGCGGCCGGCGGTGACACCCACCCTTCCGCGCCAGCGCCCCGGCGGCCGGCGGCCACCCCCACCACTCCCCGCCTTCTTCCGCGCCCAGAACTTTGTGGGAGCGCCCCGGCGGCCGGCGATGCAGTCCGTCGGCGACGATATTTCCGCGGCGGTGTTTAGGAAGCGACGCCGCACCTCACCTCCGCATCCAGCCTCAGCCATGCATGACAGGGGGAAGCGAACTGCAAGGTTGACTACTCCGTCGCATTCGTCGTGGATGCGAACTGCAATGGTGCACGTCCAGCCTTCTCCCGCAACAATGGCGAAGGTGGAAAAAGCGCATGAGTTCCTGCAGCGGAGGTGGACTGCACGACAACAGCAGCAAGAGCTGCATCTGCAGAAGGAGGGGACTACATATAAGGTAAGAAAATCACATACCAAGCCCCCACATCCAGTTTGCAGTGCCGTTTTTATACCCATGCAGTGCCCCATCTTGCGTCGACTGCAGTCACATGTGTCTCCAAGTAGAAAAACAGAAAAGGATACTTCGAAAAATAAAAAACGATGTATGGATCAAAATTGCAGTCCACAATGACTTAAATATGTAGAGCGCTGTGCCTAGAACTGAAGTGCATTGTTTCTTCATGTTAACTAACAGTGCCCCTGCTGTAGAATGACAAATTGAAGTGCAATTTCTTACCGTTGCAAAAATATAATGATATATAGTACGAAAGATGCAGTTCATTTCACTGTTGACGTGCATAAAAAAAGCTTTGGCTTAATAACCTGCAGGAATTTACTATGCCTCAAAAACAGAAGATGCCTTGAATCATTTACGACCCCGAGCCCCTGAACTGCATTGGAAGAGAAGAGTGGGAGATGCCTGGATGGATAACACCTGAAATACCTAGGGGTTTCTTTAACACCACAAACAGAACTGCCTACTCTGTGGAGGAAGATGTAGAGGATAAAGATGAAAACAGTGAACCAAACATCATTCGAGATGGAGAAGGCAGTGAAACAAAAAAAACCGCAGGATGAGGAGGAGGACGACGACGATCTGGTCTTCATGGGGGAGCACGCGCAGAAAAATGATGAGGAGGAGGATGATGACGAAGAGCAAATCATAACAGTTATGCAGCCAAGGTACACGCGTGTCTTTGAAACATTTGGTCAGCAGATCAGAACGGATGATATAGCACCTCCAGAAGCCGATGTTGAAACCCAGCAAGTTCGGCAGGTACATGAGCAAATGATTCGTCAACAAAGGGACAGTGGAATTCCGCCAAGGCCGCCTACTGCCCAACAAAAGAATCGGAAGCAGAATCAAGGAGGGGCGCAAGCAACCAAAAAATTAAAGTTCTCCACACTCCTGCCTCCTCGTGATCCTCAATTACACAGATCTGTTGTCACCCCTCCATGCCCAATAAACATCGGTGAGCTGCAAACACCATTAGAATAAAAACAGTACATGCACGTAAGCATTCCTTTGCCTAACTACTGCAGTTCACTTATTACGCATAGTTTCAGCTTGTGCATTCTCATTAACAAAAAAAGTAACATTCCATATTGTCTGTGTGCAGGATGAGAACATGCTCCAGGAACTTGTGCCTGTAAAAGGTATGCAGTTCACATCACAAGATGCGGCGCGAGAATTCTACAACACGTATGCGAGGCATGTAGGCTTCGGCACACGCAAAAACGGCGGATACAGAACAAACAGATACATCGTGTGCTCAAAGGAAGGCAGAAGCAAACAAACTGTCACTGATTATGATAGAAAGCGAGAAAAAACATCAAAGAGGACTGGCTGCAAGGCGGGGATGAGATTGAAAAAAATAAAGGATGTGTTTGTGATAGCAGAGATTGAGCTCAATCACAACCACAGGATGATTGACAGCCCGGCTATGCTTCTGCACATGCACTCGCATAAGACGGATGACCCGTTGCTCGATAAACTAGTGAAGGACATGCAGAGCGACAACCTCACGCACACGCAGATGATGTCAACCCTGTCAAGGATATCAGGAGTACTGCACTTTATGGGGCGCACCAGCCGTGACTGGGTGAACAGGTACGTTCACTAAAACAAAAAAATGATATATCGTCTATTTCATGCAGTACGCTATGTGCATTTTCTGTATGTCCATAATACTGAAAGTATAATGTTAATTCGAACTGCAGGAAGCATCAATTCACGAGGGAGGAAACAGAGGATGATGTGAAGAAACTCCTGGCTTTCTTTGAGAAGATGCAGCAAATAAACCCGGAGTTCTTCTATGATTACGACAAAGATGTCGATAACCGTGTGCGGAACATATTCTGGGCGAACGCCAGCTGCAGGGGATCGTACAAAGATTTTGGATATTGTGTCACATTTGACACGACCTACAAGACCAACAAGTTCCACATGCCTCTCGCCGTCTTCGTTGGAGTCAACCACCACCTCCAAAGTACAATATTCGCTGTGGCTCTCATCAGAGACGAAACAATACCGACTTTCGAGTGGGTGTTCCGAACGTTCTTGCGTTGCATGAACAACAAGCGGCCAATCTGCATACTCACAGGTATGCTGAAAAAAAAGAGTGAAATTAAATAACAATGCAGTTCACTGCCAACTTTTGTAGTCCATTTCTTACATCCAATGAAAAAAAAAGCAGAAAAAGGATATGCAGTTCTCTCAATAACTCGCTGCTTGTTTTTTTTTTCAAAAACATGCAGATCAATGCCCCTCCATGGATGTCGCGATAAAAAGTACGCTAATAGGCACGCTGCACAAGTTATGCCGTTGGCATATACTGAAAAAATACAAGGATCACCTGTCCTTGTTGTACAAAGCGTATGAGAAATTCAAGGATGAGCTGACCCCCGTTCTCAACCACCCGCTGATGCCATCAGAGTTTGAACGCGCTCGGCATGAGCTCATGGAAAAGTATAACCTACAAAATGAAGGAGGTGTTCTGTGCACGGATGACGTCGACACAGAGAAGTGAAAGCATGAACCAGATCTTGAAGAGGAACTTTGTCAAGGAAAGACACGACCTGCACATCTTTGCGTCGCAGGTGGACAGGTGCATCCAGACAAGGAAGGGCATCGAGCACGCGGAGACCATAGCTAACGAGGTATATAAACAGAGCAAAGTTTTTAAGATGGATGAGCAATTAATAAAGAACACTACTCGCTTTCTTGATTTTTGCTGTGAAAAGACAACTACTTAACTGGTTTTCTTTGTTTCACAGACGGAAATAAAGACTACTACTCAGTTTGGTTTCGAGGTTCAGCTCTCCAAGATTTACACCAGGGAGGTCTTTGCTGACTTCAAGCAAGCGCACTACCGCAGCACTGCATTCAGATCAGAGCAGTCCACTGACAACCCGACGAAATATTTGGTGCGCCACTACAACCGGTCTGATGATTTTGATTGGGCAAGACACGAGTTCCAGCTGGTTGCTGATGTGACGAACGGTATCTACGAATGCGAATGCAAGCTGTGGACACACACAGGTACATGAGACAGGAAAACAAAAAAATAAGCACACAGAAAACATAATGAAGTTCACTTATTGCTGGTAGCAAAAAAGAGATGAAAAACAAAAAAATATATAGTGAAGTTCACTATAGCAGCAGACCCAGGACCTATTTATAATGCAGTTCACAAAACCAAAAAAAATGAAAAAATGTTGCCTATTTATGTGAAGTTTGCTGGCACGAGTAACCCAAAAAATTTCTTTTGCTGCAGGCCTGTTCTGCGTGCACATCATTTGCATGTTGGATCAGCTGCGGGTGGACAAGATACCTGAACAGTACATATTGAAGAGATACACACGGAACGCACGCCAAAATCCAACTTTTGACCGCAGAGACTATGAGCAAACTGCTCCGGATGGGAGTTCCATGTTCTGCCGTAGGAGACTACTTGCAGAAACTGCAATGGACCTGGCGAACAGAGGTGTCAAATCAGATAGAGGGTACAACAGAGCTTTAGCTGGGATGAGAAAACTCATACAAGAAGTGAACGTAATAAACGAAGAAGAAGAGACAGAGAAGATAATGGATGCGCAGGGTGAAGAACAAGGAAAGGAGCACGAACATGCTGCTGATGGTGCAGTTCATAATATGGATGACACAATTCTTCCCCCGCCTGTTTCAAACACAAAAGGGAGAAAGAAAGAGAGCAAATCAGCCAATAAAAAAGCTGCAGCATATGAAAAAAGCCCTGGAAAAAATAGCAGGCCTGAGCCAGAACTAGACAGCGAAGGAAGACCACTGGGGGTAAGGATGTGTAAATCATGCAATAAGATTGCGGGACACAACTCAAGATCATGTGAGGAGAGGCTGAAATAAATCCAGGCTGAAAATGCCACCACAAATCACCAAGCTGACCAACAAGATGATACGACAAAGAGAAGACTATGTAGCGTCTGCAACAAGAGAGAGAAGCATAACGCGAGAACTTGTCCAAATAGAATAGAGGAAAAAGATGAAGAAGATGACGAAGAAGATGCTGACAGAGAAGAGAGTGAGGAAGCGAGCCAAGCTGATGAAACCGAGGAGGAAGATGAGGAAGAAGAAGAAGAAGACGAGGAAGAAGAAGAAGCAGATGAAGAAATCGAAGAACCATCATCAAAAACGAGGGGGAGAGATAGAACGCAGAATCCAGCACGTAGGCAAGCATCGCGGTCGCACGGTCCCGTTACGAGGGGTAATGCGAACAACAAGAGCAAGACAGAAGCAGCAACAACCATTGAAACAAATGAAGTGCACAATCTGTGAAGAAGCACCAGGAAAAGGATGTAGATCAACACATATGCAGTTTTGCATTTTAAAAAACATATTAACTTCATCATTTATATATATCATATCGTATATAATATATATAGCTTGTGTTCAGTGGACTGCAAAAAAAAAGAAATTCAACATGTAATACTGAAATTCAAAAATGAATAGATACAACATATGCCATACATGCTTTGTGACCAATGTGCTGCGGGGGGGGGGGGGATGCTTCATAAAATGCAGTTCTCTTCTATATGAAAAGAAAATAAGATGAGAATGCCACTCTCAGAATGCGGTTCTCTTCTGTATGAAAAAACTGACATCGGAATGTCATTTTGAGAATGCAGTTCTCTTCGTCGTATAGAATCTGACATGAACGTGAATCAATACAGAATGCAGTTAGAAAAGAAAAAAATGTAGAGTCAGACTAGGATTCACGTACACTGCAGTGCGTGCGTGGTGCATTTAAATCTTGCAGTGCAGTAACCTTCGAGTACACAGTGCAGTGCGCTTAGTGCAAAAAAATGTAAAAAAAACTTGGCTGCGAATATTTAAACTTGTGAATTTTGAAACTTGACGACAAACACGTTGAATTCGTCTTTGCAGTCCCATGTGATAAGGTGAGATGCAGTGCGGATGCGTATATTTAAAAAAAACTTGGCTGCTACTCATATGAGAGAATGCTGTGCGCTGCGAACATGTTACAACTCACAAGGAGGAGTTGGCTGAAAGCTCCATTATGTACATATTTGACATTGTCACCATCTGCCACCAAAAAAAACACAAAAACTAACTAGACCGGTATATACAAAAGCACACAGCATGGTGTTTACAGCTTTGCACATCGAGAACTACACACAGCGACCATACATTACTGTTTACATAAAGTTCTGGAGCACACACGAAAAAGACATCAACACACATAGAAAAAAGATCTGCTATCATCCTGCTCCTGCGAATGCAGTCTTGGAGAGAAGCCTCGGCTCAGCTTCTGAAGCGTTGCAGTTCGTTTACGGGAACGATTCCGCTTCTAAAGCGATGCAGTTCGCTTACGGGAAACGATTCCGCTTCTGAAGTGATGCAGTTCGCTTACGGCAGACAATTCGGTTCGCGTGCCCTAAAATAAATGCGCCCACTATCTCCCGAAGCGCCACGCCCCGCCCCTCCTCTATCCCGCCGGTTGCACGCCGCACGAACGCCACGATCATCACGAACCCACGATCGCCAACATGGTTGCGCGACGAGATCGTGGCCTCGGCAGAAGTTGCTGCCGCTCCCATTTAAATCCCGCGCTCCATCAACCAGACCGTCCACACAAAACACACGACGCTGCGCCTTCCTCCTCCTCTTCCTCCTCTTTGCAGCAATGGGGTTCAGCAGGACCTACGACGACGTGCATGCGCACGGGAACACGAAGCTGAAGGTGATCTACACCACCGACGTCGCCGCCATGGCGACGTACGTCGAAGAGTTCAAGACAGTTCTCCAGCGGCGCCGCCAGAAGATCGTCGGCATCGACGTGGAGTACACACCCGACCACGAGAGGGTGGCCCTGGTTCAACTATCCATCGGCAAGTACCACCCAGTGCTTCTTTTCCAGGTATGTGGTACATTGGGCAAGAGATGCATCCCCTTCGACAGGTTCCTCGGCGACCCAAGGTATGCAATTCTCTCTGCCGAGTACGTGTTGCAGTTCTATATGCCCATGTATGCAGTTCCGAAAGGTATAACTTGCGGTTCACTTTCCTTAGGTTAGAGTTCGCTGGCTTCGCCATCAAGCAGGACAAGGAGAAGCTCGCACGCTGTGACCTCCACATCCCCAACTTCGTCGACATCCAGACGAACTAGAGGGTGCCTGATGGAACGAAGCCACTGGACTCGCTTGGCGATGTAGCTGCTGCCATCATCGACGACGAGTACGCAGACATGAAGATGAAGATGATAGACCACGACCACAGCCTGTGGACTTCGATTCTCAGCACCAAGCACATCGAGTATGCTGCCAAGGACGCCTACGCTGCGTTCGAGATATGGAACAGAATCACCACGATGAAGAAAGGCCTCGCGCGCGCTGAAACAGAGAAGACCAGGAAGCGCCCGAGGTCGTCCTGGAGGGGGTGGGGCAAGGGGGCATCAACTTCCACCTCCAACTCCAACGGGTGGAACTAGTGAAGCAAGACAGATGCTGAAAAGCCAAGGATTCCTGTCGGAAGTGCTCGATTAGTTTCCCTCTGCGTATGTAGATTAGTTTGCTTTCGTTGTAGTTTGCTTTGGGACAATGTTTGCTTATGTTGCGTTAGTTTACTTGATGATGTACTATGTTAATTATGAGCGCAGAACCGTGGTTTCTATCTATCAACTATATGCAGTTCTAAGTAGTCTGTTTTCAGTATGTATATTGCTTCAAAACTGTTGCTATAGCTAGGATACACATAAAAAACAAAACTATCAGAGCAGTTCACATCGAGTATTCTTTCACAAAACTGCTCCTATTAATAAGGTTGATGCAGTCCTCTTTTATTAAATAAGAAAACTCTAGTTCCGTATGTGGGTTAAAAAAAACGAAAAGCTCGGTGGGGGTTTCCAGTATGGATGTTCTTCAACTGCTGCTGCTGATAGGATGCACATGAAAAACTATATGTAAAAAAGCAGTTCACTTATACTCAGAATTCTCATAAGAAAATACACTAGAAGCCACGCAAAAAATGTCAAATTATTACAACAAAAATGTCTCATGCTGCTGCTGCTCAAGCAAGACTGATCTAAAGCAAATTTAACTTGATTTCCAAACACTTTGCATGCCTATAAAACATAGCCATCACAACATCCCCAGCCTGAAGACCAGCTTCCTCCACAAATTCCGTCCAGCCATCTTTGAGAACCAAACAATCATCAGAGCCAACAGAATACATAACATCAACATCATGATATCCATTCTTGCTGACCAACACCAAATTAACACAGCTTTCTATTACCCTGACTAGAACAGAAGGGAATTTCTACAAGCAAGACAACAAGAACAGAAAAAAATAAGAACAAATAAGAAAAAGATTACAATCTTTCAGAAACTAAATTGCTGCTACAATCTTCATAAAAAAATATTGATGTCAACACATAATAATATTGACTAGACAAAATTGCTGCTGCTCCTACAATGTTCATAATAAAACTTTTGTGTGAAAAAGCAGTTCACTTATACTTCGTGAAAAAAATATTTCTTCAGAAACTAATACTACTACAAAAATTCAGATAGTGTTAACTACAAACAACACATGAAAAAGAATATGCGAGAAATACATACCCATGAAACACTGACATCATCGTCAGTCATCTGATGGACGAATGGAGCCCGAAATCCAATACCTGAAGAATATAGAAGGGAACAGAGCGCGTTGTGCCGCTGCCTCTGGTTCAGAACCAAACCTTCGGAAAAAAACGCATGTCTCCAGCATCGGCTCCAACCTTGCCAGGCAGCCGCACGCGCAATCCATTGCCACGCGAAAAACAGATCTGTTTGGGAGAAAAACAGATCAAGGAAGAGTGGCGCCGCAAGGGATAAGGTGAGATGGGAGCCGCCAGGGATAAGGTGGGAGGGGAGCCAATTGACCCACCAGTATATATATATGTAAAGGAAACAACATAAAAAAAACGACAAATAAAGCAGTGCGGTTACATAACAATGTGCATTTCGCATTGCGTATTACTGCAGTCCACCGCACTTAACCAAGCAAAAAAACTTATCAAACTAGCCCCCCCACACCCCCATGGCTGTAATGCAGTTGATACAGGCTCGCATTGCATATTAATGCAGTTCGTCGCACTACAAAAATTCACCGCGCATTTGCATATTACTGCAGTCCACCGCTCTTGACCGCGATTCACAGACGAAAAACACAGCCTGCAATGTAGTTCTAACAACTATATAATGCAAAAAAATCTCAAAAAACATCTCTGAGAAACGACCAGAGCCAGTGGCGCCGCAAAAAACATGGACAAAAAACTTAAATTCTTCAAAATTAACAACTTAATCCGCTCCAATTCATACGGATAGATCAAAAGGCAGTCAGTAATGGCCGAAAACAACAGAATATTACATACAAAACACAACAATTTCGATCCGGACGGGGAAGAACAGAGAACAGACGTTTTTCCGCTAGAACAGAGAGATACTCGACAAATTATACTGAAATTTCAGTCCTATTAGGAGATTAATCTGTCGCGGAATAACACAAACATCAACGCGATAATGGTAACACACTAGGACCACGCTACAAAATAGAAATACGAACAGCCAGCAGCAGGATGCGAAACTCCTTCACCAGCGGGAAGAACGCACGCAGATCCACCAAAAATCAAAGGATTTCCGTCGTTTTCTCGCTGAATTCAGTGCTTAACCACATATTAAATCAGCGCACATACAAAAATAAACCAGTAGAAATCGATCAAACTAGCCAAAAACGCTGCTCCATGCAGGTTTCCTGCTGCACCTCTATGTGGTTCGCAACAGAAGAAGGAAGCAGTGTGCATAGCTTTCCAATGCAGTTTTTCAATGCATTTCAGAAGTGTTATGAGAATATTATTCTCATAATGTTATGAGAATAGACCGGCTGTATATATATATATATATATATATATATATATATATATATATATATATATATATATATATATTGGAGCAGTGTAATTGGTCCGGTAAACCGCTAGGGCATCTTTTAGCCTCATTCATGCAGGCACATATAATATAAACGGATCAAGCATGGAAAAACAGAGGATTAAATTGACAAATGCTAAGTCAAGCTGTGCCATCCATATTGGGAGAAAGACAATGTTTCAACTATCCTATTACAAGGCGCCTTCCGGCCCGAATAGATCAAAGTTTTGGTAAAAATATTCAGCAACTACAAATTAAACCAGACGATTTACGACTCCTCTTCACGCTGCGAAGGCTGAGGGTCAACTTGTTCCGGGTCTTCATCAGCTTCAGGCAATGGCTGGAAACTAGGAGCGCCCCAATCAATCTTGGAGAGTGCACGGAAATACATTTTGTCATCAATAAGATCTGACGGATCAATATCTGGAGCGAAAGTATGGCCACGAACTGGTGGGATCAGATTTTCAGTGTCGTAAACCGGCCGCTCCACCTGTGAATTTTCTAAATCATAGGCCGGATGATACCTTGTTAAATTCGCTTCATCGGCAAGCTTACTAGCAAGCGGGCGCATGTCCTTAGTCAAAGCACGGAGGTCTTCGGCAGAGAAGACTGACCCGTCCTCTTTGTTGCTGGGATAGCCGTTGATAGCTTCAGCCAGGTCAAAGTCAGGGACCCATGCTTTGGCCCGGGTCAGCGCCATAAGGGAACCAGCCCGTGCAGCAGACTTCTTCACCTCCACCAAACGCACAGGCAGGATAGATAGCTTCTCCAAAGTGGCTTGGATGGTAGTTGGTGCCGGTTTGTTATGGGACATGGCACTAATAGCCCTTTGAGTGCCGGAATAGAGCTGCTCTACCAGGGTATAAGCTGCCTTGAGCTTCTTCCAGACATCATCTCCAAGATGAGTTATGCGCCTCCCTATATACGTTGGGCGAGTTAAACCGGAGAGGAACAAAGATTGCAAGGATGAAAAACATATACAGATGGGTACTCACCGAAGACAGCAGAAGTCATGAGTTCTATTTGCTGTCTTAAACCGGTCAACTCCTGCGTAACCGGATTAAGAGCAGCTTCGGCGTCCTTTGCTCTTTTTTCAAGAACACTCCTTTGTACCTCCCATGTGGACCGCTCCGCTTCAAAATCTTTTTTCAATTTCTCCATGCTGGTCAAAGTGAGCACAAGTTCTTCTTGGCTTTGGCTGAGGCAGTTTCATGGAAAGCCAAGCTATTCCGGAGCTTAGTTACCTCCGAAGCTCTCCAAGTCAAGTCAGCCTGCAAGGAAATCAAACGGATTAGAAAGACATATCAATCAAGTCTCAAGCACATAACAAGTTATGCGCTTGACACTTGGGGGCTAATGTGCGATTGAAGTAAAGAAGGAAAATTTTCAGACAAGTCCCAAGCGCATAAACAAGTTATGCCCTTGGCATTTGGGGGCTAATGTAAGCTCATTCTCATGCATAATGGAAGTCCCGGTTCACCTACAAACGAAGATAAATCGGCACTTGGGGGCTACTATGGTCTGAATATAGGATTGCAAAATTACAAAGCAGAAACAGAAGTAAAAGGAAAGAAAATCACCTCATACTTATCCTTCATCATATTAACCAAACCGACTTCATAGTCGCGGCTGGTAAAGAGCCGGTTCAGATACCCGCAATGAAGTTCCTGGGCACTCAACTTGGCATAGCTGGATAAATCTGTGCTCCACTTGCCTTTGTCCTGTTGAAATTTTTCTTCCTTGGCAGTATGCCTAGCCAAGGTGACAGGCTCGGTGGGAGCAGTGAAGCCTAGCCCGGTTATTTTAACATCCACGGATGAGGCAGCAGTTGGCTGGAGGGGGACAGCAGTAGGCGCCGGGCTGACAGGAGCTCCGAGGAGGGCTAACCCGGACAGGGCTTGCCGGTTCAGCCATGTTCTCCATGTTGTCACCTCCCGGAGCAGCAATATCATCACGATCCATAGGAATGGGATCGTCAAACCGAGCTTCAAGGTTATCTTCTGGAAGGATGGCCGCTTCAGGGTCATCAGCCGGTTCAGTAGTTTCAGCAGCCGGTTTATTTGCTTTCGCCTTTTTGCTAGGCTTTGGCATTCTGGTAAAAGTCAAAAGAATGATGAGAATCATGAAGTTAAAAACAGGAAGTTAAATCGGATGTTTGAAAGAAGAACTTACCCAGGGACGGTTTTGAGCACTGGGACCTGCGTAGCAGTTGACTCGCCGGAAGAAGATAAAGGAGCCTCCTGATAGTTGGGATCAGACAGTTTAAGCGGTTTACGTATAAGGCCTGCTTTTGGATGAAGGAGAGTTGGAGTGAGTAAAACCTCGGAGCGGCGCCTGTGAGCCGGTGTATGGGGTATTCCGGACGATTGAACCACATGGCCGCTGTGGCGCGTGGTCCGGAGAGCTTCGTGCTGCTGTTTCTTCAAAATAAAGTTGGGATCCAATTGAGCGTAAGGATGAGAAAAGGGATACTTCCGGGATACCCGACGGATCTTGGAGGGCAATGGTTCGGAATCAGAAGAGAGAGAAATTACCTCAACTCCCGTCGCTTTACTTCCTTCCACCAGATCCTGCGGAAAGGTATTGTTAACATAAATTTAGACAAAGGGAGGTCAAAGGATATAAGGGTTAATTAGTACCTCAGAATCCGGATCATCCTCCTCAGGGTGTGAACTGGAAGAAGCAACAGCCTTTTTCTTCTTAACAGCGTAAGTCTTTTTGCGTGATTGCTTGGCCGGTTTATCTTGAGTTCTCCTCTTCCAGAAAGGATCGTTGGCTTGTGCGAAAGGATAGTAATGAGTTAAAGACAACCAATATGAATGGATTAAGACAAATAGGAAAAGGTTGGAAAAGACTTACTGCCGGCGGTTCATTGGTTGCGCAGAACGGAGCTAAACCGGTCCGGCTGCACTCCTCCAGAGGGATGTTCATCATTTTCTTGGCGGACTCAGTGACTTCATTTTCAGGAAGTATTATTTCAGTGTGGCGCTGAGGATCATCCAGTTTACCGGTGTATTCCCACATCAGACTTGAGCGCCGGCTTAGTGGGAGGATGCTCCAAGAAAGCCAGCAGCGAACGAAATCCACTCCGGTTAAGCCGTTGGCCACAAAAGCTCTTAGTTTTGAAAGTTGAGGGGCGAACCGAGCCCGGTCTTGGGCACTGAGGCGCTGAGGCAGAGGATGGGTTACTGCCAGGCGATATGCACGGTAACCCGGCAGCGGATTCTCTCCTTCAGGCAAAGTGTCCCTACAGTAGAACCATGTCTGGTTCCAGTCTTTGGGGTGGCTGTGAAGAGCGGCGTGGGGAAAGCTCACATCTTTTCTCTTTTGGATGCTGACGCCACCCAGCTCCTGATGCGGCCTATTAGTAAATTCCGTCCGCTGGTTCAGATGAAAGAAATCCTGGAACAGATCCACTTATGGTTCTTCTTGAAGGTATGCTTCTGAGAAGACTTGAAAATTGCAGATGTTCGACATAGAATTTGGGCCTACATCTTGAGGGTGGAGTTGAAAGGCAGCTAACACATCCCGGAAGAATTTTGAACCGAGAGGACTGAAACCCCGGGCCAGATGATCATAAAAAACTACAACTTCCCCCTCCTTAGGCTCAGGAGGGCATTCCTTTTCAGGGGCTCGCCAGTGCAGAACTTCCTTAGGGCCCAGAACGCCAATTGAGGCCGCTTCAACCAAATCATTTTCTATTATCCGGGAGGGAACCCAGTTGCAAGCGACAAATTGCTTGGCCATCGGTTTGGATGAGGAAGTGCTGAAAAATACAGTGCAAAATCCGGTTTACCAATTGCTAAAGTATAAGCCGGGGCATTCTATGAAAGTTATGGGCCTAATTGTCGGTTTAAGCAAGGGGCTAGTGGTATTACTAATCCGAAAGCAGATATGAGTGAGACAGCTACCGGTTCACGATGATAGGAAAAGAAGAAGTTAAATCGTCAATTAGGAGATACATGCTTACATCTAAACCGCCAGAAAAAGCATATGACGTGCGGGTTATGGCTAAACCGGTGAGATGAGCTACAGATCTAAAGTATGAAGAAACAATTTCCACAGAAAGCGGAGGTAAACATGGATCTAAGGTGCAAGAAAAAAGATGGAATAAATACAAGTCATATACAGGAAAGGCCGCAGAAGTTCTCTACAGAGTAAATCTAGACTGATAAAGCTAGACGAACTAAGGATATGGTGACGGAGCAGAAGCGCATGGATTCAGGTCGAGCCTCAATAAGTTTAAAATCTACAGCAAGGCTGACTTACGGGGATGAACTGCCAAGTTTCGAGGGTTCATGGCGAGGCTACGGAAGAAACCCTAGAGTAAGATCTACAGGGAAGAAGAAGGAGTACCTGAAGAAATAGAGGACGGCGGCGACGTTATCTGGAGGCGTTCAGGTTGATGCAGCGGCCTAGCTTGAGGACAACGGTGAGCTCGAAGAGCGGCGGCGGAGCTTCGAGCGATGGAGACGGAGGAAGAAGAAGGCAGAAGGGGAAAAGAGATGAACCCCAGTGGTATTTATAAGCCGAAGAGGTAAAAACGTTAAGTGCGGGAATCGAGGAGGCCAGAATCGGATAAAGATTGAGCTGTCGCCTCGATTTTCGGTGCGGCATTTAAGAAAGGTAACAGACAGGTGCGAGCATTAAATGCGGAGATGATGTCACGACGGATTAAGGCGATTCCGGGAGATGACGTCATGGCCGGTTTATGAAGCAAATAAGTTGCAGAAAGGAGATTTGTGCAAGACTTAGAAGACTGACATGAACAAGTTCAAATCAATCTGGGGCCTAATGTCAGGGATATTACTAGTAGGTATAAACCGGCCAGGAAGGTCCGGATTACACTGACAAGGTTGTATTATTACAAGCCCAGTAGAATATGTACAAGAGGTTACAGCCCATAGAGGTTTTGGGCCCATGTATAAGGTCCATAGTCTATAAACCGTCGTATCATGTAACTTGGGATGTAAGATAGAAAGAGTAGACACCGAGGCGGATACGTTTATGAGCCGGCCTCGGGACTTTGTAAACCGGACCGGGCGTTGCCTCCTATATAAAGGGACGACCCGGCGACGGTTGAGAGGAAAAAAACAAGAAGTTGGGACACAGGCAAGCGGATTCGCCCCCTGTTCATCGACGCACAAGCAATACCACACCAAACTAGACGTAGGCTTTTACCTTCATCGAAGGGGCCTAACTAGTATAAACTCCTTGTGTCCTTCGTCCGCTTTAACCTCTTCAAGCTAACCCGCGCGATGGCCTCACACCTAAGTCCACTAAACCGGACATCTGCCGTGCCAATTTCACGACATAATCACAAATCTCATCTCCTCGCAATTTATATTTGCCAGTTGCCTCTCGTTTCCATCTCCCCCACTTCATAAATGTTTGCCGTTTTTATTCGGCCTCTTTTTTGTTCGCAATTTTCCAATCAGATATATCACCTACTTGTGTTCTTGTTTACAATTGCTCGAAGATGACGCAAGAGAATGTTAAGTTGTGTGATTTTTCTAGTACCAACAACAATGATTTTATTGGCACTCTGATTGCTCCTCCCGCCACTAGTGCGGAGTCTTGTGATATTAATACTGCTTTGTTGAATCTTGTCATGAAAGATCAATTTTTGGGTACTCCTAACGAGGATGCCACGTCCCATCTTAATACCTTCGTGGAATTATAAGATATGCAAAAGAAACAAGATTTGGACAATGACGTTGTGAAGATGAATTATTTCCGTTTTCTTTGCTTGATTCTGAAAAAAATAGATTTTGTCTTTGCCTCACAATAGTATCGATTCTTGGAATAAATGCAAAGATGCTTTCATTACTAAGTATTTTTCGCCCACGAAAATTATTTCCCTTAGAACCGAGATCATGAATTTCAAGCAACTTGAACATGAGCATGTTGCACAATCTTGGCAAAGGATGAAAATGATGCTAAGGAATTGCCCAACTCATGGGTTAAATCTTTGGATGATCATACGCATTTTTTATGCGGGGTTGAATTTTGTTTCTCGAATCTTTTAGACTCCGCCACTGGTGGTACTTTTATGGAAATTACTTTGTTTGAAGCCAACAAATTGCTTGATAATATTATGGCGAATTATTTGCAATGGCATACCGAAAGGGCGCCTACTAGCAAAAAGGTTAATTCGGTTGAGATTGATTCTTTGAGAGAAAATGTTGATGCTCTTATGAAAATGATTGCTAGTAGAAGTGCTCCTATTGATTTCAATGATATGCCTTTATCTACCTTGATTGAGCAAAATAGCGATGCCATAGATGTGAATTTTATCTCTAGAAATAATTTCAATAACAATGCTTATAGAGGTAATTATTAGGCCTGGGCATTCGGTATAAACCGAAAATTCGGTTTCTACCATTCGGTTATTTTTTAAATTCGGTTAGCAAAGATGAAAACCGAAAAGGCATCCCAAAATAGAAAACCGAATATTCGGTTAACCGAGCTTCTCGGTTTGGTAATCGGTTTCTACCGTATTTGCCAAATGTACCAATGAATCTTTTTTTGAACCTATGTGCCAACGAATCAGCTGTGAGGCTACCTTGCTATCCACCTGCGCTCTCCATGTGCGTGGCTGGCCGAGGTGGGACTAAACCACCAGCCCGCAGCACCTTGTACGCACGTATAAATTGACTACGTCGGGCACACAATGGAAATTGCTAGCTTGGGCCTTGCATGCAGGTCGTCGCTCGCGGGCTTGGCCTAGTATTTTGTTTCGTCGCGACTCGTGAAAGCACACGCTCGAGGCCACCTAGCACGGGAACAGCTCGTTGTTGCATGCGTCCTAGCCTATTTTCGGTTTTTCTGTTCGGTTACCGTGCTTATAGCGAACCGAACGAGTCCAGTTCGGTTAGCGGAGATACTAACCGATTTTTCTGTACTAACACTAAAAACTGAAATTTCGGTTTTTTCGGTTTCGGTATCGGTTCGGTCTTCGGTTCGTCGGTTTTTATGCCCACCCCTAGTAATTATAACCCTAGGCCTTTCCCAGTAAATTCCTCTAATAGTTATGGTAATTCCTATGGTAATATTTCCTACAATAATAATAGGAACATATCTGATCTAGAGAACAATATTAAAGGATTTATAAATACTCAAAAGGTTTTAAATGCTTCCACAGAAAAAAATTTGAATAAGATTGATGATATGTCTAGGAGTATTGATAGAAGTTCTCATGATGTGGAAAATCTTAAGTTAAAAATTTGTGTACCTAAAGTTGAGGAATCAATTAAAGATCTTTATGTTTCCATGGATGAAAGTAATAAAAGAACCGCTATGCTTAAGCTAAAAGAGAATTTATAGAGAAAGTGTTTTCTAGTGATTGCTTTCATAAAAATGATGAATATCTTAAAATGATTGGTGTTTCTTCTATTGATTCCTTGTTTAGTAAAGTTCAACTTAATGAAAAAGGGACTGGAGAAGAGTCAACTTTAGTTATAAGGCATCCCAATATTTTGGAAGTCTTGTTGAGAAAATTGATAAAAGTGGGTTTGGAGAGGTCAAGACTTTAACAAGTGATGTGCCCACTATTTTCGATTACAAAGACTTTAATTATGATAGTTGTTATTTGATTGATTTTATTTCTTTGTTGCAATCCATGATTAATTCACCCCAAGCCTATGAACAAAATAAAGCTATTGCTAAACATATTGTTGATGCTATGATGAAAGCTTTAGATGATAAGTTGGAAGTAGAAGTATCAATTCCGAGAAAGATACATGATGAATGGCAACCTACTATCAAAATGAAAATTAAAAATTATGAGTGTTTGGCTTTGTCTGATTTGGGTGCTAGTGTTTCCACGATTCTGAAATCTCTTTGCGGTGTTCTTTGTCTTACCAATATTGAAGATTAGTCTCTTAATTTGCATTTGGCGGATTCTACTATTAAAAAGCCTTTGGGAAGGATCAGTGATGTTCTTATTCTTGCAAATAGGAACTATGTACCCATAGACTTTACTGTTCTTGACATCTATTGCAATTCGTCTTTCCCTATTATACTTGGTAGAACATTTTTGCGCACTATTGGAGCGGTGATTGATATGAAAGAAGGGAATATTAAATTCCAATTTCCCTTGAGAAAGAGCATGGAACACTTCCCTAGAAGAAAGATCAATTTGCCTAATGATTCTATAATGAGGGCAACATATGGATCATCCAACAAGGATGACAACACTTGAGATCTTTTGTAGTATGCCTAGTTAAGGGCGTAAAACGATAGCGCTCGTTGGGAGGCAACCCAACTTGTATCTTTTTGCCTGTTGATTTCCTTGCTGTTTTCAATAAAAATACCCTTTAATACCTCTGTTTAGATGTGTTTTTGTGGTTTGAATAAAGGTTTGTGCCAAGCAAAGCCTTTAGGATCATGTTGGGTGTTAGTAGATTTGATCTTGCTGAAAAACAGAAACTTTTGCGCTCATGAGAAAAATTCTCATTTTGAACAGAAGAGTGTTTTTAAGTTGATTCTTTTTGTAGAAGATTAATATACTAATTCGTTACGCAGTCCTAATTTTTCACATATTTTAGAGTTATAGAAGTATTCGAAATTTCTTGATTGCCACAGACTATTCTGTTTTTTGACAGATTCTGTTTTATTTGCGTTGTGTACTTGTTTTGATGATTATATGGTTTTCATTAATGATTTTTTTCCATATAAAAGTTGGAATACAGTAGATATAATGCAAGAATAAAATATAAATTGGTTTGTTATAGTACTTATAGTAGTAACTTGTTTTCTTATAATAACGGATCTCACGAAGGTTTTGCTGAGTTTTGTGTGATTGAAGTTTTCAAGTTTTGGGTTATCTTACGATGGATGAAGGAATAAGGAGTAATAAGAGCCTAAGCTTGGGGACGCCCATGGCATCCCAAGCTATTGTTCAAGGAGAAGCAAGCAACTAAGGTTCGGGATGCCCTCGAGTGGCATCCCCTCTTTCTTCTAACAACCATCGGTACTTTACTCGAAGAAATATTTTACTTGTCACATACTATGTGTTTTTCTTGGAGCTTCTTGTATGATATGAGTCTTTGCTTGTTTTGTTTTGCTTTTTATGTTTTGAATCCTTTCTGTTCACACCTGTTAGAGAGAGCCAAAATTATGCCATGACTTGTTAGAATAGCTCTCTATGATTCACTTAAATTCTTATGAGCTATGGATTTGCTCCAGTGCTTCATTTATATCTTTTTGAGCACGGTGTGCTTTAATATTTTTGAAGAAAAATTGTCTTGCTTCACTATACTTATTTGAGAGTTAGTAATTTTTTTAAGAAATTCGCTCTCAATTCACTTAAATTATTTTGAGAGAAATAAAACAAAATTATGCTCATGATCTTCACTTATATTTGTTTGAGCTTATCAAAAGCAACACATGAAAATTAGTCGCAAAGTGATAGATATCGAAGAAGGATATAATAAAAACTTTCACGAAGATCATTGGACAAAATAAATTTGATTCCTTGTAATAGTTTTGAGATATGATGATGTGATATATGAGTTATGTTAATGAGTAATTATGATTTAGTAAGAATATTGATGTTAAGGTTTGTGATTCCCTATGCAAGCACGAAAGTCAATAGTCATGCAATGAAATTAAATCATACTTGTGGTGCATTATTCGGTGTTAATTATGCTTAATGTCCGCTTATGAGATTAGTTGCTTCATGGTTTGTCGCTTCCCAATCTTTTGCTAGCCTTCATTTTGCACTAAGTATGATCACTACTTGTGCATCCAAAATCCTTTAACCCAGTTTTGCTACGGGTGTCCACCATACCTACCTATATGCAGTATTCCCTTGTCGTTCTAAGCAAGTTTGTATGTGCCATCTCTAATTTTCAAAATCAATTTCCCTTTTGTGTGCTCGTACCGCTCACGAGGCGGTGAGGGGTGGCTAATATTTTCCATGCTAGATGTGTAATTCTCACGATGAGTGTTTATTCACTTGTCATTGCACAAGAGTAAGGAAAAGGTATTAGGGATGCCCAGTTCCGAAATGAAAAATAAATTTACTTTATGTTGTCAAATAATAAATTCCTTGGAAAGTGTTTGTATGGAAGGCAACCGTGGATTCGGCTAGCCATGGCTTGTGAAAATTTTGTGGAAAAAGGAATAAACTTCATTTTATGTTTGGGAACCGCCTATGATATATCTAGCATGGAAAATATTTGGGAACTCTAAGTCATTTTCGTTGGTGGGAAAAGTGTGCCTCCCAAAATAATTTTACCTCTCAATTTAAGCTTTGAGCTCTGACACCTCTACAAATCCCTACTTCCCTCTGTGAAGGGCCTTTCTTTTACTTTATGCAATTTTTATTTTGAATTTGAATCTCCGTCTAATCTTATAAAGCACCAACTAGGAAGCACTATGATCATACTTGAGCAATGGGTGTAACTAATATGCGAGTGTGTTTCATGAATGGATCAATGGTTAAGTGTCACAACCCTAGATTATTGCTTGTAATTAGTTGTACTTGAGTGCATCATGCATCATGTCTAAATTTTTCATTAAACTGGAAATGGGGATGTTCAAACCCTAGCACCAAATGTTTTCAACTAGGGTCAAGAATAAAATCATTTCTAATGACCCAAAATGCCTTCATCAATGTTTGATAATTTTGGCAAGGCTTTGAGACCAAACCAAAAATTGTGAACATTTTTGTGGAATATTTTGGGCGCTGAATTAAATCATACCTTATTTGCATTTGGGCATTTAAATTTTATATATTATTTTAAATGTCCATATATTCATAAACTGAAATGTTGGCTGTTGGAAATAATCCTAACAGTGGTCACAATCAGTCTCATGATTTTTGAAAATACTCTGGCATTTTTAATAAAGCCAAAACAATTACAGAAAATAGAAAACAGAAAGAATTAGAAAAGGGTGAGAGAGAGAAGGACTTACCTGGCCTTACTTGCACGGCCCAGCTAGACGGCCCAGCCCACTAGGGGCAAGGGCGTCTTCAACCTCCTGTCAGGAGGACAGGTAGGTGCGTGGCGACAACACGGGCACCAGCCTCCACCTCCTGCTTGCCGCGAGCCACGTCGACGCCGCAGATGACCACTCCACTGCCGTCTGGATCGAGCTGACCTCTCACTCGCCCCCTTGCTCCCTCCCTCGTCTCTCGAGAGCCATGGCCGACGCGCCCGTGAGCACGCCGCTGTCGTAGCTGCGTCCACCGCCACCCCCTAGCCTCTCCGACGCGCCCCCGAGCTCTGCCGTGCCTCCCTCATCCTCTTTGTCGGCCCATGCGACCGCGGGAGCCCTACAGCGTCGTCCCCGGCCTCTTCTTCCTTCTTTGGCCGCCAAGATCTCCGGCAACCGTACGCCGCCCCTGATGCCTCCCCGAGCATGCTGAGCTCTGCCTCGACTCCGCCGTGAGCACCTCGTCGTTTCCCCTCTCCTCTCTTCCTCATTTGCGTGTCGTAGCCACACTAACCACCGGACCCGAGAGCTCACCGCCATGGTGGTTCTTCACCGCCGCGCAAGGGCCACCACAGCTCACGCCTGAGCGCATCACCGTGTTCGCTGAACTCCCAGGAGCAAGCATGCACCCACCAGCTCCTCCCCTGGTGCACCATAGCCTCGTTTCCATCAACGTCCGAGCTCCGGCCCCCGCTTACATCGTCGCCACCGTCGCTCGGGTCCTCACCGGCGTGAACTGATGGCCCCATTGGATGCGCACGAGCACGAGCTCCCTGTAGAACCACTCCGCGTGTCGAATGGGCGTCGGAATAGCCGTTCCGGCGTGCCTCCACCGTCGGTTGAGGTCGCCGCCGGCCAAACTCCGGTGGGCTGACGTGGCACTTAGTTAGGGACTAATCACCATTAGTTAAACTCCCACAGCCACTGACTGCGGGCGCCACTTCGTGGTCAAACCCAGTCAGCGCTAGTTTTGACCGGGTTTAGACCATGTGACACTGACAGGTGGGTCCCACCGTCAGGTTTGACCTGGACCAGTCAGTTGACCTGCTGACCTTAACCTGACGCAGTAAAGCCTTTCTGGAATTAAAATAAATCAGAAAAGGTTTAGAAATTCCAGAAAATTATTTAAACTTCTAAAAATCTTATAAAATCAACCGTAGCTCAGATGAAAATAATTTATATATGAAAAATTATCAGAAAATATGAGGATTCTTTTTATGGCATTTTCATGCATGTTAGAACAACTTATGTCTACTATTTAAGGCAAATCAAATGAATGGCATTTGAATATTTACATATGGAGTTGAATTTGAATCTTTGATTCAAACCAACTTCATTTAATCTAGTTGCCAGTTGCATTAGCTCAAACCATAGCATATTGCCATGTCATGATCATGCATCATATTGTTGCATCACATTGATTGTGTTCCTTATCTGTTGCAGGTATTTGTCCCCTCTCAGTAGACGTGGTTCCGGCGATGAGATCGATGACACTGATGAAGACATAGTACTATCTTCGGAAGTGCCAGGCAAGCAGAACCCCCTTTTTCATTCCGATACAATCCCACTCTCTCGCTCCTGCTCTCTTTTACTGCATTAGGACAATAACGTTTCAACTGTTACCTGTTGTAGTAGTTGAACCCAAAGCCAAACACTTCTCCCATTGCAATAACTATAGATCTAGTAGGCCAAACCAAACCGATAATTCGAAGACACTTGCAAGGATATTTGAATCATGCATAAAAGATTTCAGAAAAGAATCCAATATTGTTCATAGATAATCTTGATCATAAACCCACAATTCATCGGATCTCGACAAACACACCGCAAAAAGATTACATCGAATAGATCTCCTCGAAGACCAAGGAGAACTTTGTATTGAGATCCAAAGAGAGAGAAGAAGCCATCTAGCTAATAACTATGGACCCGAAGGTCTATGGTAAACTACTCAAAACTCATCGGAGAGGCTATGGTGTTGATGTAGAAGCCCTCCGTGATCGATGCCCCCTCCGGTGGAGTTCCGGAACAGGCTCCAAGATGGGATCTCATGGGTACAGAAGGTTACGGCGGTGGAATTAGGGTTACGTTGTTGTCCTCGATGTCTTCAGGGTACGGGAGTATATATAAGCTAAAGAGCCATGTAAGGGGAGCCACAGGCGGCCCACGAGGGTGAGGGCA
>LR738712.1:452030126-452207277 GCA_902687465.1 Secale cereale
CGGGCGTGCCCCTGCCCTCGTGGCCGCCTCTCTCGCTTCCTGGCATGTACTCCAAGTCTTTTGTGTTGATATCGTTCCAAAAGTAACTCTCCCGAAGGTTTCATTCCACTTGTACTCCGTTTGATATTCCTTTTCTGTGAAACACTGAAATGGGCAAAAAAACAACAAGTTGCACTGGGCCTTGGGTTAGTAGGTTAGTCCCAAAAATAATATAACAGTGTATAATAAAGCCCATTAAACATCCAAAACAGAAAATATAGTAGCATGGAACAATAAAAAATTATAGATACGTTGGAGACGTATCTGTGGTCAATTTTCAAAGAATCAAACATTATATCTCAGGTACGCCTATTAATGTTGAAAGCAATATTATCCAAACCATAACACCGGAGGAACACATAAAAGAAACCTTCCGGAATACTCGAAAATTGTCAAATAACGGAGGTACGTGATACGGTAAGTAAACGGACTCTGAAAAATCCGTAAAACTATTTTTGTCAGTTTTGGAATATTAGAAAAAAAATAGGAAAATAAAAAGCAACTAGGAAGGCAACCCTGGTGGGCAGAATACACCAGAGGCGCGCCTAGGTGGGTTGTGCCCACCTCGGGTACCTTCCGGACTCCATTTTTCTCTCGTTTGCTTGTTTCCCAAGATAAAAAAATCTTTATATACCCCCCAAACCTATTGAACTCCGTATCACAAAGAAATCTGCTATTCTTCTTTCTTGCTGTTTTCTGGCAGATCTGAAATTATGTCATCTGAAAACTCCAGGGAGGAGAGCCCTGTCTCCCACAAATCTCTTGATATTTATGTCTTTAAGCCTTCGTATGTCTGGTTCAAACATGAGGAGGATGAAGACGAGCCTATTCCTCCTCGTTACGATGTGAAATCAAGGAAGCGCTATGCAAGAAGGTATTGAAGCTCGAGCTAGAGAACGAGGATCTAAGGGAAGCGAATTTTAGCCTACGATGCAAGTTGGACAAGCCCGCTACTATTTCACCACCACCACCAACACCTTCTTCACCACCAAAAGAAAAATGAGTATCGGGTATGGGCACTCCCCTTGGCTTGAACCAAGCTTGGGGGAGGAGCCCTGTTATCGTATCACATCACTATCTTTACCTTCATCTACCTTACTTCAACCTATAGTTATCTTTTTGCATTAGTTCAATGAAAATTTAGTTCAATCTTTCTTTGAGAAGTTTTGCTTAGTGATCTATCTATCTATCTATCTATGTAATTTTGTGCGAGGTATATAATAAAGTTAGTTTGAGTTTTGCTTTCTTAACTTCTTTGTTTAAATAAAAATAAAGGAAATAAATTAAAAAATATGATATGCTAATGTTATGGTAAGTGATGACATCACATAAGGAAAAGTATAAGTTGTAAATTTTATTGGAGATTGACAAACATAGCATTGGTCAATGATGCAATTCATGAAAGAATTAATAAGGGAAGAGAAGATTTACATGCAAATATACTATCTTGGACAACTTTTGTGATTGTGAGCCCCCATCAAAATATTATATGCCAAAACGGTTGACGTTGGACAAGGAAGATAACGTAATGACTTATATTTGTTCATATCCACATACAAGTTATATTGTCATAGATCCTTTAACATGTGGTGCTTGCGCAATATCTTTTGTAGCCAAAAATTCCGGACTAAGTAGAGATACTACTTGTGCATCCAAAAGCCCTTAAACCCAAATCTTTTTCGAGAGTCCACCAAACCTGCGTATGGATTGAGTAAGATCCTTCAAGTAAGTTTTCATCGGTGCAAAAAGGCAATAAAAATTGCTTCTAAATGTATAAGATCATTTAGTGTAAGAGAAAATTGAACATTGTACAAACTTGTGATGGCAAAGAATAAAAGCGATAGACTGCATAATAAAGGTTGCCATCATAAGGGGCAATATAACATGACATTTTTTTGCACTAAGATATTGCGCATACAAAAAAACCGCATGACAACCTATGCTTCCCTATGCGAAGGGCCTATCTTTTAGTTTTATGTTGAGTCAAAGTATATATCTCTATTCCTTTTTATTTTATCTTTTGGCAAGCATCATGTGACGAGGAAAGATCTTGGAACATATGTCCAGCTGGATATGGGTGAGCATGAGTTATTATTGTTGACATCACCCTTGAGGTGAGTATGTTGGGTGGCAAAACTATAAGCCCCTATCTTTCTATGTGTCCGGTTTAGACTTTTTACCCATGTGTAAGCGGTGAGTGTTAACAATCATAGAAGATTACATGATGGTTGAGTATGTGGGCTTGCCTAAGGGCTCAGATACGTGACCATTCCTGAAAAGATGATGAATTGCAATTGCAAACTTGACTGAGAACATAGTTTGTTTGTTTTTAGTAGAGTTTATGCTTTATACTTCAAAAGTGTGATGAATTTTTACTTCCTCATGAGAAGTTATATGATAGAGCTATGTGTATTATGTTTTAATAAAGTTTGTTGTTGTTACAATATTATGGATGATACTTCTATGTCTATATTTTGTTTTTATCGAGACCTCTCTCTCTCTCTCTCTCTAAGCATGTGGACATGTTTTTCAATTATGTTTTTTCACGTGAGGACAAGCCAGGTCTAAGCTTGGGGGAGTTTGATACGTCCATTTTGCATCATCTTTTCCTACTGTTATTTATAGTGTTTTCATACATAATAATGCCTTCTAGAGTAATTCTAATGCTTTTCTCTTATAATATGTGTCGGGGAAACTGATCCACGAACACCTATGGGACCGGCGGGCCGAGTCCCTTTCGGTTTGGCGAGGGCAGAGATCGCACGAAGAGCAGATCGAGGCGAAGCACACGAGCAGTTTACCCAGGTTCGGGCCGCACGGATGCGTAAAACCCTAGTCCTGCTTTGTGGTTTTGTATTGAGTTCTTGCTCGGGAACGCTGAGTGCTACAGTACACTCTAGCAGCTAACGAGACCGAGCGTGAGAGTTCTTCTGCTTCGAACCCCCCTCTACGTTGCGCATGGGCCTCCTTTTATATGCTCAAGGGGTCACCGACAGGTGGCAACGTAGGCAAGGGTAAAAATGGAAAGGTGTTGTGGTTGGTACAGCTACTTGTATAGTGCATCATACCTAACCCTGACGGCAGGGGACAAGGGCATTAAATGCCCGTCTGCGTCGCCCAAACAGTGCAAAAAGGGACCGTCAGGGGCGCCACCGCTCGCCATGACGGCAACCTTGTCAGCGCCGCTTGCCACAGCGTACCGCTGGCTGCACAGCCTCCCGCCACGTACGCCTGGAAGGGTGCCAGGGCGACACGTTGGTGGAGGTGCTGGAGCGTGGGTATAGAGTGGCAGCTTACCGCGGCAAGCGCCTTGCCGCGGTCGTTGTCTTGTCGCGCCCGGGAGCTTGCCGCTCACCGGGCCTTGCCGGGACGCGTGGCACGTCGCTGCAAGTTCCTCTAGATGCCTTGGTTGGTCTTCCCGGCAAGCTCCTCTCGCCGGGGTCTTGTGCCTTGAGTGGCCTTCCCGGCAAGCTCCTCTTGCCGGGGCCTTATCTCCTTGGCTTGAATACTTTGTTCTTGAATGGTTCCAAAGGAACCACGGAGGACCTTGGCGGCCACCCGGCAAGCCTTGCCGCGGGGTGCTACGACTGCCCGTGCACAAGTTTGGGATACTAAGGGTACCCCTACTTTAGTACACCGACAGGAGCCCCCGGGCCTGGGCCATACACGGTGTCGAGCGCTGTTGGGCCAGGCCCAAAACAGGGCACGGGCACGCGCGGCCTGGGTTGCGCCGTATCTTACTCCGTATCCACCGCGCCCTCCCCGAACGGCACGCGTTGATTGCGGCGTCGTGGGAGAGATCGTGGGTGGTTTCTTTATTCAGAAAAGGCGGAACGTACGCCCCCTCCCTCTTTATAAGCAGGGAAACAGGGGCAGTTCGCCCATCTGCCGTTGCTACTCCAACCTTGAAAACCTCCGCCGCTCCCCTTCTTCCCAAAGCTGAAAGAGAGCAGCGCTCCGCCCCCCATCGCCACCAGCACCACCAACACCGTCGACCTCCCTCACCACTTCCGCAATGGCTCCGAAAACCGACAAGGGGAAGGGCGCGAAGTCGGCTGAGGCGCAGCGGCTCTTGGCGCTGCGAAAGGAGCGGGCTGTCTTCCCCCCCAAGCTTGCCGCGAGGGAGCTGAGGGAGTGCTACTACCTCTTCTGGTCGGGGGACACGCGGGCGCACCCGCGCACGAAGGTACTTCCAGTCGTTGCTTGGAAAATGGCTCCAACTGGATACCCTTTCATCGCCTTGTTCTTCTACTGCGGGCTCTGCCCGCCTTTCTCTGAATTTTCCTGCGACATTATGAACACCTACAGGTTCCGCCTCCTTGACTTCACCCCCAATGCCGTTCTGACCATGGCAGTTTTCGCACACCTCTGCGAAAGCTTTGTCGGAGTCTATCCCAATGTATCCCTTTTCCGCCACTTCTTTATGCCTCGAGTTGAGAGGGGAGAGCCTTTATCCGGCGGAGTCTCTTGGATCTCGAGGGCCGGCAAGAAGGATACTTATCTGGAGGGAGAGCTCCGCAGCAAGTGGGAGGAGTGGAGAGCGAACTGGTGCTGGATTGTCGAGGAGAACCCGCAGCCTTTTACCGCCTGGCGCCAAGCCCCAGTGGTGCGCGGCAGCGATTGGAGCAATGTGGCCCCGGAAGATGACAGGCTGAAGATTGCCGTCACCAGGATCCAACGCCTCAGGCTTGCCGGGCTCACTGTAGGCGCTGTCGGCGCAGACTTCCTTCGCCGCCGCATCGCCCCCCTGCAGGAGAGGAAGAGACCCGCCTGGGAGTTCGAGAATGCGGCGGACATCATGAGGCTGCGCCCGGGCCTCAACTTCAACTTTACTGTCCTGGAGCTCAACGCGATGCTCTAGGAGCTGTTCAAGTATGACCCTCAGCATCCCGAAGTATTCAGGTTGCCGCAGGGTGTCTTTCCGCTGTGCAACAACTCTGCGCTCAGCCGCATTCGCGCAATGATGCCGCTGTGCGACTCGCATGGGATTGACCCAACCTGGCAAGAGCCTACAGATGACGCCAGGCAGGAGTTCTTTGACAGCTTGGAAGAAGTGTCGATTCGCTCCGACGAGAAGAAAGGCCTCACTCGCGACACCACCGATGCGGAGATGCCGTGCATCGCCACTAGGCTGGAAGAGGCGGCGGCAGCCGCAGCCGCGGGCGAATTTGGATTTACCGTGGAGGAGGCAGAGGCAGCAAAGGCGGCAAGCCTTTCCAAGCGAGAGAGTTTGCCGGCGAGGAGGAGCCTGCCGGGCAAGATGTCCAGTCGAGCGAGCCCGCCGAGGATACGAGCGGCTCGTTGGAAGTCGACTCCTCCTCCTCCTCCTCTTCGGACAGCTCGCCGCAAGCCGAGCCCCCAGCTCCACCAAGAAGGCGTCTCCGCAAGGTCGGGGACGTAGCGGAGGGGCAGGCGAGTCAACAGCCGTTGCGCCGCGCGACACGCTCCACTGCGGCAAGCACGGTTGCCGCGGGAGCACCTCGCGCTTCTGCGGCAACTGGAGCAGGGTCTTCTCAGGCCACTGCTTCTGCTCCTGCCGCTTCTCACGGCACGGCGGCAGCCGGAGCGGGGTCGTCTCAGACCACCGCCACTGCTCCCGTCGAACGGCCAAGGGAGCCTACTCCTCCGCCTCCTCGCGCCGGGCGTGAGCCGGACTTTGACTCCTCCGCGCTCAGCTTCGACGAGGAAGAAGAAGAGTAAGATTCTTGTTGTTCTTGTATTTCTTCAATTTTTGTTGTTCTGTCTTGTATCTCATCTGCCTTACTCTGAACCTATCCCTTTTCAGGACTCTGGCCCAAGGTCCCGGTGAGGAGAGATGAGGTGATCATTGTTGAGGACAAACCCACCGAGACCACCTTGCCGGACCCGGCAACTAATCTTCAGAGCAGCCCCCAGCGCAGCCCCCAGCGTAAGTGTATGGTTCACTTCCCGCTGTTAGGCGCGCGTGGGTGTTCTTTCTTTGCTGACATCTGTTTGTCGATTTGTGTAGGAGCAGAAAAGCCCCGCCAGGAGCGCCCGGAGACTGCCCCCGACGTGCCATCTGCTTCGACTATGCCGCCAAGGGGGAGTTCTCCGGCAAGGGAGAGTCCTCCGGCGAGGGGGAGCTCTCCGGCGAGGGACAGCACCAGCGGCCCTCCGCCGGCGGAGACCATGACTACGCCGCCAAGGGCGAGTTCCCCGGCAAGGGAGCCTGCCGAGGAGCCGGCTCGCGCAGGTAATCCCCTCGCTTCAAAATTTCCCTTGGGTTCTTCTTCTTTTGATCTCTTTTTGGATATTTGCTTGACTTTTCTCCCCTTTCCGGCCGTCAGATCCATCTGCTGCGGAGCCGATGGAGACGGAGGTTGCTGGCGAAGAGAACACGCGCGGCAACACCGGCGACGCCGCTGCCACTGAAGAAGCAGCCGGCGCCGACGATCCCGCCGGCGATGAGGCCGCCAAGGCTGCCGCCGCAGCAGTTGGCGAGGGGTCCGGCGATCGCACTGACGGCCCTGAGGCCGCAGGAGCGCCAGGCGCTACGCCGACCGCCGATCCCTCCGCCGCTGCCACTGCGCCAGGCTCCGAAGAGCCCCAGCCAGGCGTCTACCTGAAGGCCGGCGATGGCGTCTTCATCAACCTCCCCTGGGCGTCGAGCTCCAGGGCGCCAGTCGAGGGAGAAATCTTTGACGGAGAGGTACTTGCCTCCGTCGGGCTGACGCTAGTTGACACGCCAAGCAGCAGCAGCGGCGAGCCTGAGGAGGAGCGGCTGCTGCGGAAGCTGTTGTCGCTCTACCGCGCTCGGCAAGCCAAGCTGGAGTCCCGTGAGGCGCTTGCCGCGAAGGCGGGAGCCGACATCGAGAAGCGCGCGGAGGAGCTCCGGGGTCTTCATCAGGAAGCTCTCCGATCCCTGGCAGAGGAGCGGGAGCAACTTGCCGAAGAGCATACGGCCTTCTTCCTCGAGAAGGCCGAAGTCGAAGAGCAACAACAGCTTGCCGCTGAGAAGCTGTCTGCGCAGGAGGACGAGCTGGCGCAGCGGAAGATTAACCTCGACAGCCACGAGGAGGAGCTTGCCGCGCGCGAGCAATCACTTGGCGGAGCCCTCAAGCCAGCAGAGGACACTGCCGCAGCTGCTGAGGTCGCCAAGAAGGAGTTGGAGACGAAGGTGGCGCAGCTCGAGGCCGATCTCAAGGCGAGAGGTGAAGAGCTTGCCGCGCTCAAGCATGAGCGGGAGAAGGACGCCCACAACAACTCAGAGCTGCAGGTGACCCGTCTCGCCGAGAAGGGCAAGGAGCTTGCCGCCGCCAAGGACTCCAACGCGGATCTTGAGTTGAAGCTGACCACTTTGACCAAGATGCTGGACGGTGCCAGGGAGCGGGAGGCGGCCTTGAAGGAGGAGATCAAGGCCGAGAAGGCGCTGCTGGCGAGTGCTGTTGCCATCCAGAACACTTTCAGGGAGACCATCGAGCACTGGACAGAGGGTCTCGTGAACGCTGCCGCGGATATTGACAAGGAGCTGGCGCAGCTGGGGATGGAGGATCTCGGGTATCCCTCCGATGAGAGCCTCCAGCCCAGCGCCAAGCTCACCCTGTTCTTCAAAAGCGTGGCAACGGCCCTCCAGCGACTCCGGGAGAGGATCCCAAAGCAGCTGGCCGACGAGTCGCGCAAGCTCTGCGCGGGAGCTCTTCAAAAGGTGTTGGTGAAGGTGGCCTTCCGCAACCCGGGCCTCAACCTCACCAATGTCCTCAAGTCCCTGCCGTCGGATGCTGATCTGGAGGCGCTCAAGGTCCTTGTCGCACCCATTGTGGACAAGGTGAGCGGGATCAAGAGGGTTGAGGGTGATCGTGTAGATTAGGCCGCCCGTTTTCTTCTTTTCTTGTCGCTGCTTGGCATGTTATGAGAACAATCTGTTAGAGCTGCGACAAGCTATCTTTGTAGTATAACTCGATTTTGGGTAGTGATTGCAATGTTATTTCCTTTACTTGATTCCTTCCTTTGTATGTTCTTGCCCTACGCTTTTAGGGAACTTGCCGGCGTAGGCACATTAGCCGCGAGCGCTGAGTGCGGAATGTCAGCAGCCTGCTGGCGGTGCCGCTACCGACAAGAAACCTTATCGCAACTAGTCGCAGCTCACTTAATTTGTTGAGCGAACTCGAAACAAAGTTGTTGAGCGGACTCGAAACAAAGTTGTTGAGCGGGCTCGAAACAAGGTTAAGGGCGCAACTAGCTACGAGTTGGTTCCTCCGTGCACAGGTTTTCCATACAAAGCACGGTCGTTCAAGGAAGATAACTTAAAAATTTAAAAATCTGATTGCTCAAACTTTGGCAACTTAGCTTTTCTGTTGTTTGCTTCCCGGCAAGGCGAAACTTTTTTGAACGACGCCTGGTCCATACCGTTATCCTCTCCTCCCCCCCCCCGGCAAACTTGTGGGCGAGGGAACCTTCCTTTCCTTGAGAAAAAGAAAGAAGAGAAAATAGAGATATGGAGCCTTACGGCTCGTTATTGCTTACTGGGGGTAGGTGCTGCACAAAATGTCAGATAACACATGCACAAAATAAAAAGCATGAAATTGACAAGATGTGCGGGGCACATGAGCTTTACTTATGCACGGGGTCTGCGCCCGGCTTTGTACAAAGGATTACATGCAACAGCGGCAAGACTTGTACAAAAGGTGGTCGCCGGAACGGGTTCCGGCAACCGCGCCTTACGGGTAAAACTTACAAAGATGCTCGATGTTCCAGGAGTTGCTCACCGGAAAGCCATCTTCGGTCTCAAGGCGGACAGCGCCAGGCCTAGTGACTCGTTTAACCCGGTAAGGGCCTTCCCACTTCGGCATCAACTTGTTGGAATTCTTTGCGGACTGAACACGCCGAAGAACAAGGTCGCCTTCCTCGAGACTTCTGGTGTTAACTTTGCGGCTATGGTAGCGGCGCAAAGCTTGCTGGTAGCAAGCAGCTCGCACAGCAGCCTGAAGACGGTCCTCCTCAAGGAGCAGCGCGTCATCTTGTCGCAGCTGCTCTTGCTCAAGCTCATCATAAGCGAGCACTCGAGGTGACCCGTATACGAGTTCCGTGGGGAGAACTGCCTCTGCTCCATAGACTAGAGCGAAAGGTGTCTGGCCAGTGGCTCGATTTGGCGTCGTCCTGATCGACCAAAGAACCACCGGCAGCTCCTCAATCCAGTTTCTTCCGCACTTGCGTAGCCTGTCAAAAGTTCTGGTCTTGAGCCCACGCAGCACTTCAGCATTTGCCCTCTCCGCTTGACCGTTGCTTCCCGGGTGAGCAACAAAAGCGAAGCAGACCTTGGCGCCAAGACCTTGGACGTACTGCATGAAGGTGCGGCTCGTGAATTGCGTACCGTTGACGGTGATGATCCTGTTAGGGATCCCGAAGCGGCAAACAATCGACCTGAAGAACTTGACTGCTGATTGTGCTGTCACCTTCCTCACTGCTTCCACTTCCGGCCACTTTGTGAACTTGTCGATTGCAACGTACAAGTACTCAAAGCCCCCGACTGCGCGGGGAAGGGGCCGAGGATGTCGAGCCCCCAGACCGAAAATGGCCAGGATAAAGGGAACGTCTGGAGAGCTTGAGCTGGCTGGTGTATCTGCTTGGAATGGAACTGGCACACTTCACACTTGGTTACTTGTGCAGTTGCATCCTGGAGGGCTGTCTGCCAAAAGAAACCTTGCCGGAATGCTTTGCCGGCAAGTGCTCTTGCACCAATGTGGTGACCACATACGCCTCCATGTATCTCTGCCAACAGCTTTTGTCCGTCTTCCCGGGGAATACACTTCAATTTTACACCGTTGAGTCTTCTTCTGTACAGTGTGTTGTCGACAAACTGGTACATACTTGACTGCTGGTCTACTCTTTCCACTTCTTCTTGCTCTTCGGGAAGTTCTCCTGTTTGGAGGAAACGGACAATCTGATGTGCCCATGCTGGAGCCTGTGGCTCGACAACAAGGACTAAAGGCACATCTGCTGCTGTGGGAACATCCGCTTCTACGGCGAGAACCTACGGTTCAGCCGGAGCTTGACGTTCCCCGGCAAGCTTGCCGGAGCAAAACTTGTCGGGAGCGTTTGCTTCAACGGGACAAACCCTAGGGCTTGCCGGAGCAGACTGCTCCTCAGCACTCTTGGTGTTGATCTTGGGGACCTTCTTGGCGGCGGCTTCGGGAAGCTCTACCGGAAAATAGTCACCAGAAATCAACTTCCTCTTCTTGCTCTGTCCAGTCGATGGAGTTACGGACGGTTGAGTCAGCTTGAGCACAAAGATCCCTGGTTCCACAGGTAACTTAAGTGCGGCGCACTTCGACAGGCCATCTGCAATGTCGTTCTGAGTTCTTGGAACATGCTCCATTTGTAAGCCGTCAAGGTGCTCTTCTAGCTTTCTCACTTCATCGACGTAAGCTTCCATCAACGAACTCTGATAATTCTTGTTCACTTGGCGGACGATGAGCTGCGAGTCACCCCTGACAATAAGCTTCTTGATCCCAAGGTCTGCCGTGATCCCGAGACCGGCAAGCAAACCCTCATACTCTGCGGTATTGTTTGTTGCTTGCTCCTTGGGAAAGTGCATCTGGACTACGTACTTGAGGTGCTCTCCGGTGGGTGCGAAAAGCAGCACGCCAGCACCGGCGCCTTGCAGCGAGAAGGCACCATCAAAGTACATCAGCCACTCTTTGCTTGCTTCCTTGATGGGGATGCTCGTTTCTGGAATTTCTTCATCTGGTGTTGGCGTCCACTCTGCTATGAATTCTGCCAATGCTCTGCTTTGGATAGTTGAAGAGCTCTCAAACTTGAGGCCGAAGCTTGACAGTTCCAGTGCCCACTCAACAATCCTGCCTATTGCTTCTGGATTCTGTAGTATCCTCTTCAGCAGAAAGCGAGTGACAACTGTGATTTCATGTGCTTGGAAGTAATGGCGCAGCTTTCTCGAGGCCATGAGGAGGCCGAAAAGCAATTTCTGCACACCAGAGTACCTTGACCTGGCCCCCTGCAGAAGGGAACTGACAAAGTAAACTGGGCGCTGCACCATTCTCTTCCATATCTCCTCTTGCGCCTGTGCAGATCCATCTTTGTCGGGACTAGAGCTTGTCGGGGAAGCCCCCTGCTTGTCGATGGATGCGCCTGCCATGGTTGCTGGCTCATCATCTGCCTCCCTCTCCGCTACTAACGCAGCACTAACCACTTGATTGGTTGCCGCTAGATACAGCAGCAACTTCTCTTGTGGCTTAGGTGCGACAAGTATTGGAGTGGAGCACAGGTATCTCTTCAAGTCTTGCAGCGCACCCTCCGCTTCCGGAGTCCATTTCATTGGACCTGCCTTTTTCAATATTTTGAAAAACGGCAGGGCGTGCTCAGCAGACTTAGAGATAAACCTGCTGAGAGCAGCCACGCAACCGGCAAGTCTTCGTACATCCTTGACGCGCTTTGGTGCTTGGATCTGCTCAATGCCCTTGATCTTGTCGGGATTGGCTTCAATTCCCCTCTGAGACACGAAGAACCCGAGAAGCTTGCCGGAAGGGACTCCAAACACACACTTCTCGGGGTTGAGCTTGAGGCTGATCTTGCGCAGATTTGCAAAGGTTTCGTCTAAATCTTGAATCAGGGTTGCCTTGTTTTTGCTCTTGACCACTATGTCATCCATGTAGGCTTCCACATTTCTGTGTATTTGTGGCTCAAAAGCGGTATGGACTACTCTTGCAAATGTTGAACCAGCATTCTTCAAACCGAAAGGCATCCGTATGAAACAGTATGTGCCACATGGAGTGATGAATGCGGTCTTCTCCTCATCCTCTTCTGCCATGAAGATCTGATGGTATCCTGAGTATGCGTCAAGAAATGAAAGCAAGTCACATCCGGCCGTGGAGTCAACAATCTGGTCAATGCGCGGCAAGGGAAATGGGTATTTGGGACAAGCTTTATTCACATCTTTGAAGTCGATACAAAGCCTCCATTTCCCGTTTGCCTTGCGCACGACTACAGGATTGGCCAACCACGTAGGATGGAGCACTCCTCTGACAAGGCCTGCTGCTTCCAACTTCTTGATTTCTTCTGCGATAAATTCTTGGCGCTCCACTGCTTGTTTCCTGACTTTCTACTTGACGGGCCGCGCATGAGGACAGACGGCAAGATGGTGCTCAATTACTTTCCTGGGAACACCGGGGATGTCAGACGGTTGCCATGCAAACACGTCGACGTTCGCCCGCAGGAAAGCAATGAGCGCGCTTTCCTATTTAGGGTCAAGAGTGGCACTGATTGTGAAGGTACCACCAGTGCCGTCCTCCTTGGCGGACACCTTCTTGATCTCTGGCGGAGCCGCCATCGTCTTCTTACACTTGCTGGTGGAGCTCGATGGTGCGTCCTCGACGATAGCGCAGCACTCCGGAGAGGTGCGCTTGCCGGAGTGGGCATCAGAACTCTCGCCGGACTTGGTCTTCTTCTTCCCCCCGGGAGCTTCAGTGGCAAGTGATTTGCGATCTTTTGCGGCTGCTGCTTCTCGGTAGATCTTGTCGGCGCAGATAAGAGCATCCTTCTTGTCACCAGGGACAGAGATGATACTTATCGGGCCTGGCATCTTCAGCATGTTGTATGCATAGTGAGAGGCTGCCATGAACTTGGCGAGTGCTGAACGGCCAAGTATCCCATTGTAAGGTAATGGAAAATTGGCAACGTCAAAAGTGACCCTCTCAGTCCTGAAGTTCAACTCGCCGCCAAATTTTACTGGCAACATGATCTTCCCCTTCGGCTTGCTCCTTCCCGGATTGATTCCTTGGAATGTGCCAGTCTCTTCGAGCTCGCTGTCAGGGATCTGGAGTTTCTGGAGTACAGCAGAGGAGATCAGGTTCAAGCCGGCCCCACCGTCAACTAGCATCTTAGTGACCTTGAGGTTGCGGATAGTTGGTGAAACCAACATCGGCAAGCACCCGACCGCAGTGGTGCGATCAGGGTGGTCCTCAATATCAAAGATGATAGGCGTGCTGGACCATTTCAGAAGCTTGCGTGATTCGACAGGTGGTTCTGCCGCATTGACTTCCCGCACCCACTGCTTGAGTTGGCGGTGTGAAGTATGCAGAGAGGCACCGCCGTCAACGCACAAGACCTCTGTGGCTTTCTGGAACTCCTGCTCACTGGTCTCAACATCATCCATGTCTTCGTCGTCGTCATCGTCTTCATCCTTGTCGCGGCCGCGGGGAGGTCTGTCTCCTTGCCGCTGCTTGGCCTTGCCGCGTCGTCCTCCCCGGTCGGGACGCTTCATGCCAGATCCTCCAGCACCTCCTTGGGCCATCACCTTGTCGCGCCGCTCATATTCAGCCTTCTGCTGCTCAACAAGCTGCTCGACCCTCTTGCAGTTCTGGAGGTTATGACCCTTGGTGCGGTGGATCTTGCAGTGCTGCTTGTCGGTGCCGTCCTGCTTGTCGGCGGCCGCCACAGCCTGGCAGTTGGTGCATGCGGCAATCTCCTTGCCGGAGCTACCAACTTTGGCTTTCTTAGCGCCACCTTCGTTGCCGGACTGCTCAACGACTAGCACCTCTTTGCCTTTCTTCTTCCTGTTGTTCCGCCGCCGGTTTTTCTTTGCCGAGGCAGCATCCTCGCTGTCAGATCCTCCTGCTCCTGTATCCTCTCCGGGGAGTTTCCTCCCTTCCTCAGCACGTGCGCACTTGTCGGCCAGGGCATACAGCTCACTGACGTCCCTGATCTTGCACATCACCATCTCCTCCCGCATCCTGCGGTTACGCATGTTCTGATGGAACGCGCTGATAACAGTGGCAGGGTGGACATCTGGGATGTTGTGCTGTACACGGCTGAATTTCTGGGTATACTTGCGCAGGGGCTCTCCTTCCTTCTGGGCGAGCAGATGAAGGTCACTCTCTTGGCCATGGGGTTTGTGGCCGCCTGTAAAGGCGCCGACAAACTGATGGCATAGGTCTGCCCAAGAAGATATGGAGTTGTCCGGCAAGTGCATGAGCCAGGATCTGACGTTGGGTTTGAGCACCAGCGGGAAGTAGTTGGAAAGGATCTTGTCGTCTCGCCCCCCGGCAGCTTGCACCGCGATGGTGTAGATGCTGAGGAACTCCGACGGATGCGTCTTGCCGTCGTACTTCTCTGGTACGTCTGGCTTGAAATTCTTCATGCTGGGCCACTGGACTTGCCGTAGCTCACGAGTAAATGCAGGACAACCTACCGCGTACGGCAAGTCGCCTGGTTCCCCTGGCGCATGCATGTCGACAGTGGGCCCAGTGCGCTGGTCGGATTGATGACGCGCTTCTCTTCGGCGCTCGATGCGAGTACGAGCGTCCTCTTGCTGTCGTTCGTGAAGAACTTGGCGCTGATCGCGACGAGCTCGTGGATCTGATGACGCGGTGGAGTCGCTGTCGAGGTGGATCCGGCGAGTCGGCGATCTTGGCCTTCGGGGCAGAGAGTGCACGGTGGTTGCACCCCCACCGGTCTTGTCGCCATCGGCTCGTGCCTGGCTGACTTGCCGCGACTGCGACGTATTCGGCTGCCGCGGAGTGTCGTCGTTGGCGAAGCCGATGAGACTCTGGATGGTGGCCCTCCAGTCGTCGATCTTGTTTGCCGTTGGAGGGAAGTCTAGGAGCAGTTGAGCTCGCGCTAGAGCTTCTGCTGGGGTGGCGGGTAGCGGTGGCGAACAGTGTGAGGAGCGGGATATGCTCGGACTTCTAACTATGTTAGAAGGAGCAGTATCCCGTCCAGGCGACCGTGCCTTGCTCGTGCCAGCATGTTGGCATGCATGCTGGTCTTGAGCATCCCGAGATCCACCAGCTCGATCTTGGTCCAGCAAACGTATGGTACCGTGAGTACCATGACGCTGCCGGTCCCGCGCCTCCTGATATGGGCGCGGTGCATGTACGGACGCTGAGGTCTTGGAGTGCGCCCGGTCGTTGTGAGAGTCGACTACGCCGCCGATGGGCAGCGCAGCTTTGTCCTTGGACTTGGCGGCACCGTGAGGTCCCTCGTCGACGCCCGTTCTTCCGCCGGCGTCTACCCCACCAGCCGTTGGCTCCGGCCGTGGTGGGATCGACGCGGACGGAGCAGCCGCCTCCGAAGCCTTCTTCTTCGGCGGCATATCGATGAAGATGATGAAGATCTAGCTCGTGTGAACGCCGGATCAGGTTCACACAACCTCGACGCTCCCCTACCTGGCGCGCCAAAGATGTCGGGGAAACTGATCCACGAACACCTATGGGACCGGCGGGCCGAGTCCCTTTCGGTTTGGCGGGGGTGGAGATCGCACGAAGAGCAGATCGAGGCGAAGCACACGAGCAGTTTACCCAGGTTCGGGCCGCACGGATGCGTAAAACCCTACTCCTGCTTTGTGGTTTTGTATTGAGTTCTTGCTCGGAAGCGCTAAGTGCTACAGTACACTCTAGCAGCTAACGAGACCGAGCGTGAGAGTTCTTCTGCTTCGAACCCCCCTCTACGTTGCGCATGGGCCTCCTTTTATATGCTCAAGGGGTCACCGACAGGTGGCAACTTAGGCAAGGGTAAAAATGGAAAGGTGTTGTGGTTGGTACAACTACTTGTACAATGCATCATACCTAACCCTGACGGCAGGGGACAAGGGCATTAAATGTCCGTCTGCGTCGCCCAAACAGTGCAAAAAGGGACCGTCAGGGGCGCCACCGCTCGCCACGACGGCAACCTTGTCAGCGCCGCTTGCCACCGCGTACCGCTGGCTGCACAGCCTCCCGCCACGTACGCCTGGAAGGGTCCCAGGGTGACACGTTGGTGGAGGTGCTGGAGCGTGGGTACAGAGTGGCAGCTTACCGCGGCAAGCGCCTTGCCGTGGTCGTTGTCTTGTCGCACCCGGGAGCTTGCCGCTCACCGGGCCTTGCCGGGACGCGTGGCGGGTCGCGGCAAGTTCCTCTAGATGCCTTGGTTGGTCTTCCCGGCAAGCTCCTCTCGCCGGGGTCTTGTGCCTTGAGTGGCCTTCCCGGCAAGCTCCTCTTGCCGGGGCCTTGTCTCCTTGGCTTGAATACTTTGTTCTTGAATGGTTCCAAAGGAACCACGGAGGACCTTGGCGGCCACCCGGCAAGCCTTGCCGCGGGGTGCTGCGACTGCCCGTGCACAAGTTCGGGATACTAAGGGTACCCCTACTTTAGTACACCGACAATATGCCAGGTTTATATCAAGAGGGAGAATATCGGCAACTGGAAATCTAGAACTGAAAAAGCAATGTCAGGATACCTATGCTACACAACTCCAAATGAGCTGAAACTTCACGAGGATTTTTTATGGAATAAATAAGAAATACTGGAGCAAACAACCACCAGAGGGGGCCCACTAGGTGTGCACAACCCACCTGGGCGCTCCCTCATGCGTTGTGCCCTTCTCGGCCCACCTCTGGTGCCCCTCTTCTGTTATATAAGTCATTTTGACCTAGAAAAATAGAGAGAGGATTTTCGGGACGAAGCGCCACCGTCTCGAGCTGGAACTTGGGTAGGAGCACCTTTGACCTCTGGCGGAGCGGTTCCACCGGGGGAACTTCGCTCTCAAAGGGGGAAATCATCGTAATCATCATCACCAACAACTCTCCCATCTTGGGGAGGGCAATCTCCATCAACATCTTCAACATGAACATCTCCTCTCAAATCCTAGTTCATCTCTTATGTTCAAACTTTGTACCAGAACATTAAATTAGTGCTTCTGGGTAACTAGTAGTGCTGATTACATCTTGTAGTTGATTGCTATATTGTTTATTTGGTGGAAGATTATATGTTCATGTCTATTATGCTATTCAATATCCCTTTGATCATGAACATGTTTATCACGTGTGAGTTGTTACCTTTTTTCTTGAGGTCACGGGAGAAATCTTGTTGCAAGTAATCATGTGAACTTGATAGGTGTTCGATATTTTGATATTATGTATGTTTTGATTCCCTTAGTGGTGTCAAGTGAACGTCGATTACATGACACTTCACCATATTTGGGCCTAAGGGAATGCATTGTGGAGTAGTTATTAGATGATGGGTTGCTAGAGTGACAGAAGCTTAAACCCTAGTTTATGCGCCACTTCATAAGGGACCAATTTGGATCCAAGTGTTTAATGCTATGGTTATATTGTATCCTAATACTTTTCTCGTAGTTGCGGATGCTTGCGAGGGGGTTAATCATAAGTAGGAGGTTTGTTCAAGTAAGAACAACACCTAAGCACCTACCCACCCACGTATCAAATTATCAAAGTAGTGAACATGAATCAAGCCAACATGGTAAAAGTGACTAGATGAAATTCCCGTGTGCCCTCAAGAACACTTTGCTTATTATGAGAAACCATTTTGGCATGTCCCTCACCATAAAAAGATTGGGCTATCTTTCTGCATACTATTTGATGTTACTGTTACTTGCTCGTCACAAATAATCTTGCTATCAAACTATCTGGTACTTACAATTTTAGTGCTTGCAAACATTACCTTGCTGAAAACCACTTGCCATTTCCATCTGCTCCTTGTTGGGTTCGACACTCATACTTATAGAAAGGACTACGATTGATCCCCTATTCTGGTGGGTCATCAACTACTAGGTGTCACGCTAAGGAGGCCGCCCGGCAAGCCTGCCCCGCCGCTCAACCACCTTCTCGTCTGTCGGGTGTCACACAGGTGAAATCTCTCTTCCAAAAGGCGGCCATGTGTCGAAGGACAGCCACTTATTCACTTGGGGGCTCGACACCACACTGCTAAGTGACTTGCGTTGTTGTGTGGTGGAGCGGTGGATCCTTGGCGGGGAGATCCGCCCCTGGGGGCCCCGGCAAGCTTGCCGGGGAAATAATGGAGCTTGTCCTTGGTGAGGCCTCAGCTCGACCGGGCTCGCCTGCGCGATAAGGGAGGCTTTCGCTGAACGGAACCTTGTTCCCTTGGCTTGTCTTCGTCTTCTTGATCCTCCCTTTGACTTTCCAAAGGGCTATCTATCTCTCTTTGGCTTGGTTCTTGTCTTGGGCGCTTGAAGAAGCTTGCTTCCTTGTTGTCATGCCTATGTACGGTCCAGGCAACACACCCGAAGGTTTGTTTCACCGATAGGCGCCCCCGGGCCTGGTCCAACAGTGTTATCAAGCATCATTGGGTTTGGCCCTATCAGGTACTCAAGTGGGGTCTTGCGCTGATATTCTTCTCTTCTTTCTTGACATTTCCCTTGCCGCTCCATTAACATGTGAATCAGGTCATTTTCCACACTCCCGCCCATTTTGTGAGACGTCGTGGGACGATTTTAAGCCACGACTCATCGGTTGCCCACGTCCCATGCTCCCGGGTTGGCAACTTCCATTTTAGTCACCAACCGCTCCTGCCGTTTTTGCCACGTACGCTGCATGCAGTGCACAGGGTTGTTGGCGAAAACGTCGAGTGCGGGGAGGAGTGCCATGGCAGAAAGCTAGGCACCACGGATAGGTGCAGGTGGGCGGTCTTGATCATGTGCGCCATTAGTGGTGCATAGGAGTCGGATTGGTGGAGCGGGGCGGTGGGCTCCTGGGTGAGGAGCCATCCCCCGGCCCTGTCCGTCTATAAAAAGGGGAGTGGGGAGGGACTAACTCACCAACATCTTCTTCTTCTTTTTGCTTGTTTTCTCCTTCTTTCACCAAATGCGAGGGGAAGGGGGCATGGTAGCATTCCAGCGACAGTGACAAGAGCCTCATCTCGACAATGCATTCCTCCCCAACTGATGACATGGGGGCGAAATCCAGTGCTCGTGGTAGATGCGTATGACGGGGCACAGTCGTCATGGCGCCCAGGACCGAGGAGGACACGGTGGTGCCACAATCGTTCCTCCTCTGGTTGCTCCGGGGCTGCTCGAAGGCCACGTCGAGGGCCAATCATTGGAATTCGTCGTCAAGCTGCATGGCCCCCTGCGCAACTGTCTTCGGCTTCCAACTCCTTTCGCGAGGGTGATGGAGGTAGAACAATCGCCGGATTTGAGAGTACACGTGAGAGGTTGTTGGAAGGGAGCATGCAAGTGGACGTAGAGTTCCCTGCCCCTCATGTCATGTTTCTCCGGCGCGGATGGAAAACTTTTGCTTGTTCCCATAGCATGGCGGCAGGGCACGTTCTTCACATAAAGTTAATGGACACCACCCTGCTCTCCGTGAAGGTCTTAGGGTGTTTGGGTGCTCGCTTAGGGCGCTGCATCGAGAGCTGGACTGATGACAAAAGCTCCTCCTCGAGCGGCAGCGGCGAGGAGGACACCAGTGGGGAGGACGACGACAACGATTCTCCAGCCATGAAGCGTTAAGGCTACATCACGGACTCAAGATGAACGTCAGATGCACCGTCACTGTCAGCCAGGCATCAGCAGCACCATCATCTACACCTGGGTCTTCTTCCTCGGCAGAGCGATTTGTTGGGGAGTTGAGTGTGGATGTCCCCGCCTCCTCCAGCAGTCTTCCAGCTGGGCCCGACAGGCTTTTCCGTCAAGTCCTGCTTCATCTTCCCAGCCGGGGCCCATGCTGCTCTGGTCCTGGTGGTGGTGACCAGGGTACTATCCAGCTGCTATCTTTTCCCCCTCCCTTCGCAGCCTCGCAACTCCCGATCTTGTCTGACTGCTCCCGATAGGTCCTGACGGGGTCAGGCTAGGCTTCTGCCCAAGCGCTCCTTTTGTCCTCTTCACTTCCTACTATAGTTCCTAGGAGGAGAGGGACAAGAAATGGATTACGGGGCACTTACCTTTTTTCAATCTAAAATATGTAGGCAATTGCCAAATTTTAGTCTGAAAATATGTAATCTCTTTTATCCATGTTTGTATTCTATAAGACATGTACTTGTTTATCCGCAAATTAATGAAAAAAGACAGGCTTTCTGGATACTTGTGCATGTACTCTACCCATGCAAAGGAAAAACGCCTCTATACTTTCAAGTAAACAAGATTTTCCTAGCAAGCTAACTTGCCGGCACCTTCCGTTGTTGCCACATGGCTTGCCTTGCCGGGCACAACACTATGGAAGAGAACCAGCCCCTCTTAGAACCTTTCTAGCAAATGCCTCTACAACCATCTTGGATGAAACGTTGTTCGAACCAAATAAATGGGATCACGACTGCTTTCGAGGTGACAAGGTCTTTCAGTGCACAAGTTTTCGTCTTACAGAAACATGTATGGATAAGAAAAGGAACTTAATTGTTTTGCTTGTCGGGGATCGATATGTTGGATTGTTTCCCTGTCTTCTTTTTGGGATTGAGTCCGTGGCATGAAACCTGTTATTAGTGTAGAGGGAAACATAACAACATATAACCTCATCTTTATGATCATGGAATGCTTATGCAAAGCTATGCATGTATGCAACTTTTAGGGGCCGCCAACAATTCATTTATTTATCTGCTACCCAGGGTCTGTGCCTGGCTTTGTACAAAGGGTTACATGCAACATCGGCAACAGTTGTACAAAAGGGTGGCTGCCATGCAAGGCCCGACAGCCGCGCCTTACGGTTAGAACCTACAGAGATGCTCAATATTCCATGAGTTTTGCAACTGAATGCCATCTCCGGTCTCTAGATGGACTGCAATATGTATGGTGACTTGTACTACCCGATAAGGGCCTTCCCACTTCAACGTCAACCTATTTGCACCGTTGGCGGACTGAACACGCCTAAGGACAAGGTCGCCTTACTCAAAGCTTAGGGCATGAACCATGTGGCTATGATAGCGGCGCAAGGCTTGCTGATGGCATGCAACCCGCATAGCAGCCCTGAGATGGTTCTCCTCAATGAGAATGGCATTATCATGCCGGTGCTCCTCTTGCTCTACTTCATCGTAGGCAAATACTCGAGATGACCCATATATGAGTTCCGTGGGAAACACTGCTTCTGCCCCATAGACTAGAGAGAACGGAGTCTGGACAGTGGCTCGATTTGGTATCGTACGGAGGGACCAAAGAACAACTGGCACCTCGTCGATCCAGAGCCTTCTGCACTTTTGCAGCTTATCAAAAGTCCTTCTCTTGAGCCACCGTAGCACTTAACCGTTCATCCTCTAAGCTTGTCCATTGCATAGGGATGGGCAACAGAAGCGAATGAAACCTTGCTTCTGAGGGCTTGAACGTATTGCATGAAGGCGCGACTTGTGAACCGGGTGCCGTTGTCAGTGATGACCCTGGCGGGTACTTTGAAACGACACACCAATCCTTCCAGGAACTTTGATAGCTGACTGTGCATTCACCCTCATCACTGGCTCCACTTCCGGCCATTTTGAAAACTTGTCGATTGCAACGTACACGAATTCAAAGCCCCCGACAGCGCGGGGGAAGGGTTCCAATATGTCGAGCCCCCAGAACGAAAATAGCCACGACAAAGGGATCGTTTAGAGAGCTTGTGCAGGTTGATGGATATTCTTGGAGTGGAACTGGCAGGCTTAACATTTGGTGACTAGCTTGCATGCATCTTGGAGGGTTGTGGGCCAGCAGAAACCTTGCCGGAAACCTTTTCCAACCAAGGCTCTTGGACCAATATGAGAGCCGCATATGCCTTGAAGTATCTCTGCTCATACTTCCTTTCCTTCTTCCTCGCAGATGCACTTAAATTTCACGATGTTGGACCTCCTTCTATATAGTGTGTCATCGACAAACTGATACATAATGGCCCTTCGGGCTACTCTTTCAGCCTCTTCTTGTTCCTCAGGAAGTTCTCTAGTTTGGAGGTAGTGGACTATGTGATTTGACTGAGATGGAGCTTGTGGCTCGACAACTAGGACTAGCGTCACCTCCTTACTCGCGGGGGTGCTTCCCTTGATGACAAGGATCTGTGGTCCCGCAGCTGGGAGGAGCTCACCAAGCGAAGTGGAGTTGTTCCCGGCAGCCTCCTTACCGGGGACCTATTGAGCTTCCTCTTTTTCTTAGCCATCGTCGATGGAGACACTGATGGTTGAGTCAGATGAAGGACAAAGGTCCCTAGTTCCACAGGGAGCTTCTCAGCGGCACACTTTGACAAATAATCATAGGTGTTATTTTCCGCACGGGGCATGTGCTCTGTTTGCAATCCGTCAAAGTGTTTCTCCAACCTTCTTACTTCTTCAACATATGCTTCCATCAATGGACTCTAATAATCCTTGTTAACTTGCCTCACAAGAAGTTGTGAATCTCCATGGATGGTCAGCTTCTTAATTCATTACTCTACTTCGATCCGGAGCCCGACAAGCAGCCATTCATATTCAACAGTGTTGTTGGTAGCTTCTTCCTGGGGAAATGCATCTTGACTACATACTTGAGGTGCTCTCCAGTGGGTGCAACGGAGACCACGTCAGCTCCCGCACCTTGCAATGAGATGGCACCATCAATATACATGATCCATTCTTGGAGCGCTTCCTTGCCGGGGATAACTGTTTCCGACGTTTCTTCATCTAGAGTGGGTGTCCATTCCGCAATGAATTCTGCCAATGCTCTGCTATGAATGGTTGAGGTGCTTTCATACTTCAATCCAAAGCTTGATAGTTCTAATGCCCATTGAACTATCCTACCGGTTTCAATCTTCCATCATACATTTCTAGTATCTCTAGCTTGAACACACAGGCAGATGGCCAACAGACTTGCTGCAGCTTGCAAGTGAAGGCAGGGCACCCGACCTCGAAAGGCAAGTATCCACCTCCACTCGGCTTGGGTTCGTCGATGTTGGGGCCGCTGTGCCTGTCGGACTGGCGGCGGGTTTCGTGGCGTCATTCTATGGTGACGCGCGCATCTTCCCTCCGCCTGTCTTCTAGGACCTGCCGCTGATCTTGACGGGCCCGAGGGTCAGATGAGGCCATCAACACCTCGTCGGGCTCTTGGTTTTGTGGCTCTGTCCGCAGCCTGTATATTGGCCACCGTGGAGGGGACTACACCGTAGGAGTGGCCCCTTCAGCATGGTCAGCAACTTGGGCCATTGTCGATGCTTGCGGGTGCCATGGCGGACCCGCCAGCTATGATCCTCCAGCCTCAGCAAAACCAATCAAACTTTTAATGGTGGATCTCCATTCATTTGTTTGATTTGCCGCTGGTGGGAATCTCAACAAGAGTTGGTCCCACGCCATGGTTTCTGAAGCAGTGCTTGGCATGGACAACGACGCAGATCACAACGTCGCCCGACTTTTGACGGTGCCAGTAGTGGTGGCGCCGCCGTATTCTCGTCACCATGAGCCAGTCGCCCTGGCAGCATGACGACGAGAAGTATGCGCCTGGGGGTTGACGACCATGTTCGGTGCCTTGTCTTGATTACCCTATCCTAGGGAAGGTGCATGCCCCGCAGCTGCACATGTGACAGGGGAAGCGGTTGTGAGGGAGGGGGTCGTGACTCAAACTAGAGCGGGCGTTGTTGCTGTGGCTGTGCCCTCCAGCGTGTTGAGGATGCGGAGACTAAACACCCTCCCCATCCTTTCATTGTGGAACGCGCCTTGGATGTTGTTGGTGCCGCCCTCCTCCGGCGCCCTCCGCTCCCACTTCGGCCACGGTGGAGATGATAATGGCGCCGCTTGCATCGGTCATGTCCCCCACGGCACGTGTGTCCCCCAGTGCCGCTGTAGCGCCCATGGTATCAGCGACAACATGTGATGGGGCCTTCAAGGTGGAGGGTTGTGCTGCTGCGTCGGACTTCTTCTTGGGCACCATGAGTGTTGAAGCTGGTGGCGAAGAAGACAATGATGAAGATTGACGCGCTATTCACAATCTCGGATTCGCGCAAGTGCTTCCACCTACCTAGCGAGCCCAAGATGTCATGGGAAAACATGATCACCTATGAGGCCTTGTGGTTCAGCGAGGGGGAAGGGCACATTGCACGAAGAGCGGAGATCATGGAGCAGCACGACAGGGGGTGACGCTTGTCGTTTTTAGCCATGTTCGGGCTGCTGTGAAGGGTAAAGCGCTACTCCTGCTTTGATGGATTGGATGGGGGACCATGAAGAACAAGCAGCACCCAAGCCCGGCAAGGTTGCCTTGGGGAGAGCAGCTACGCGCGTATGAGTGTACAAGGGTCCGAATCCCCTTCTAGTTCACTTCTGGCCTCCTTTTATAGTTCAAGGGACATCCAAAGTGGCAAATAGTTACTATTGGTTGATTAGATAGCTAAGAGTGCTATCATACCTCACTCTAGCAGCTAGGATAAAGAGCATTAAATGCATTGCTATGTGTCATGCTAAGGAGGCAGCCCGGTAAGCATGTCGCGCCGCTCAATCACTTTCTTTTCTGTCTGCATGACACGCCACTGATGGGTGTCACACAGGTGGAATCTCTCTTCCAAATGGCATCCACGTGCCGACTGACAGCCACTTAATCACTTGGGGGCTCGACACCGCACTGATAAGTGACTTGCGTCGTTGTGTGGTGGAGCGTTGGAGCCTTGGCGGGGAGATCCACCCATGGGGGCCCCGTCAAGCTTGCCGGGGAAATCTTGGAGCTTGTCCTTGGTGAGTCCTCGACACGACCAGGCTCGTCTTCCCGGCAAGGGAGGCTTTCCCTTAATGGAACCTTGTTCCCTTGACTTTTTTTGGTCTTATTGATGCACCCTTTGACTTTCCAAAGGGCTCTCTATCTCTCTCTCTGGCTTGGTTCTTGTCTTGGGCGCTTGATGAAGGTTGCTTCCTTGTTGTTGTACATGAGTACGGTCCGGGCAACACACGTGAAGGTTTGTTGCACCGACAACAATCAACTACGGTAAATAGAACATTGGGACCAAAGTAACCTATTCTAAATATGGAAAGAAGATTGTATACAAGAGACTCAACGAGCACAACATTTCGAATAGAGTGGTCATTGGATAAGATCACCTTACTAAGGCCAAGTACCTTACCCTTGGATGTATCTCCAAATGTGACGTACTTGCGTGGACGATCATTTTTTGCAAGATCGTTGAACATGTCTTTATCTCCAGTCATATGATTAGTACAACCACTATCAAGAACCCATTCCTTTCCTCCGGATGCATAATTGCGAAGATTTTCCATGATACTAAGTTTCCTCATAGTCTTCTCAAATTCAATTTCACTTTCTTCGTCTTCATCATAATAGCCATGCTCAATGTCGTCATGGACATGTTCATCACCTAGAGCAAGTGATTCACTAGATATATCATCATGACAATGTCCAAGTTTGTGAATTCTAATTGTCTCCGTGATAATGCTACTAATGTCTCCAATGTCGCGTTTAGAGCGCATAAGATCAGGAATCTCAAAAAAGCATTCATCAAACATAGGGTCACTAGAGCTGAGCTTTAAGAAAGCAATGGACTTGTGAAGAATTTCATCATGGTTTTTCACGGAATAATTTGGTAACCATTCCTCAAGATATTTCCATATAGTGTAAGCACATTCAAAGGTAGGCAAGCATATAAGCAAGTTTCTAGGCAATCCTTTAATGATAAGATCACAAGTTCTACTATTGCAAACCATGTCAAGATACTGATTTGGGATCGGATGCACAGGGTCAATATGAGGCACATAAGGGCTAAGAATATACTTGTTAAAATTATATGCATTGAATATCTCAAGAATTTAATTTTCCATGAACCATAAAACTCCCCATTAAGAATAGGCACACTATGTCTAATACTCCCGAACGGAGACACATCCTTCTTCCTCCAATGGTGATTAAACCAAAGCAATGGCAACCAATGCTCTAATACCAATTGAAAGGATCGATAAGATGGATCTCGATGGGGGTGATTTGACCCTTAACTAGTAAAGTTGGCTGATTTTAATTTCTACAAGTTAAGTTTGAGTTTACCACATGTTAAATCATTCACAATACATTTCAGCATGCATGATACGAGTATAGGAAGTGGAAAAGGTAAATCATGAAATTTGCAAGAAAGTAAAAGGGAGGGGATTGGAGTATGCCAATGCAAAATAGACGTGGTGTTTTTGGCATGGCTCCGGTAGGTGGTGACATCGTACGTCCATGTTGATGGTGACTTCAACCCACGAAGGGTAACGGTTGCGCGAGTCCACGGAGGGATCCACCTAGGGAGGGTCCACAATGAAGCAACCTTGTTTATCCCACCCTGCCCATTGTCCACAGAGGGTGTGACGCCCGAAGACCGACGTCCCAGAAGATTCCAGGAGATTCCAGATGTTCCGGGTCCTCCCGTGTGTTTCTTTGTGCTTGCGTTATTTATTTTGCATTGCATCATGTCATCATGCCATCATGTCATATTTCTTTTGCATCTCAACTTAAATAAATCGTGTGGATCTTCGATCCATTTAAATTGAGGGAAGTGTGACTTCTCTTTATAACATATCCTCCCAATATTTAGGGAGCTATATTATAAATATTCCGTTTGTTTGGGATCACCGTAACACACTTGCATTTATTCTCCAGACATCTTTTGCTTCAAGTTTCACCATCAAAACCTTGTCCATAATTCTTTTCCGTTGTATCGAGGCTCCTCCTAAAATCTAGACTTCTTTCAAACTCCTTTAAGGCAAGCTAATATTTTTGGTTTGCACTTCCCTATTTTGTTGGAACCATTTTGTTGGGTTGGTAATATTCATTAAAGCCTTACAAAAATGTTCCATCATTTATTTTTCTGTTCATGGCCTCCTTTCTTATTTCTTTTGGACTCTCTCTATTTATTTATTTTGCTAAGAATTATATGGAGGGAGATCCAGCCGCCGGCCTCCTTTTTGGCCCAGGCCTCCCTAAGGCCGCTGCGGCCACCCCCTCCAGTCGGCCCACACTTCCCTCCCTCCTAGGCCCAACTCCCTCAAGGCCAACCCCAAGCGTCCTAAACCCTAACCGCACCCGACCGCATCGCTCCCTCTCCCGCACCCCCCGCCGCCAGCTCGTCCCCTCGACCCCGCTCCCCTCACCCCTCCCTCGCTCCTCCCTCTCATCCCGAGCCACCGCTCGATCCCCACTCATCTCCCACCGATCTCCCTTCTCTCGGCGCCGCTAGCCTCGATCCCCCTGGCCTGTCGCTCGAGCCCGCAGCGCCCGCGGTCGGGGCCAGCCTCTGCCGCTGAACCTCCCCTGCGCCCTCACCCCATCGCCACCGGCCCTCAGGCCCTTCCCCTCCAGCCGCCTCGCGTGAGCGCCTCCCTCCCCGCGCGGAGCCCGCACCGGCAGCCGCCATCTCCCCTCGAGCACCTCCAGCGGCCTCTGCTCCAGCCAGCCGCGCGACCTGCGCCTCGCGCCGGCCCCCGGCGCTCCAAGGCAGCAGCACCCCTCGAGCGCTCCCTCCGTTCACCTCCTCGCCAAGGCTGCAGCTCCCGTACGCCAAGCCCGCCGCCTCGCCATCTCCCTCCAGTAGCCAGGGACAGCGTCGTCGCTACCAGCGCCAAGGCGTCGCCCCGAGCAACCTCCGCAGCCCTTTTCCTTTTTTTGTTGATGTTGTTGTTTTTCTCAAGTACCCAAGAGCGCCAAGACCCACTAGGTCCGGACCCGAGCAGCTACATGGCCATTTTCATGAACGGCTACTATGTCAAGTACACCTTCGGCAAGTTCCTCTCCGTCAAGTTCGGCTACTCGGAGACGCACCAAGTACCACTACATAAAACGTGTACCCCGACGTCAACTTCGACGCGACAAGTACCCCTACGGCAAGTACCATGACACGATAACGGAACGACTACTTCCCTCTACGAACCTGTACCCCGACCGCCTCGAGAACGTCTACTTCCACTACTTCCACTACGTCCCTCGACGTCTCGAACCGCCCCAAAACGCACGCTTCGAAGGTATACCGAGACGACCCCGTGGATGAACGCTTGTGAATGCTTGTTGTGTTGTATGAAATGTTTCCCTTGTGTGCTCCGTGCCCGTATCGTCATTTGTCATGCTCCTCGGTTGCCTCGTCGCCGACTCGTGGGAACCCGGATGACGGGATCACCCCACCTTTCATCTTGTTTCATTCGCTCTCCGCCATCTTTCTTTTGCCCCGGTCTCTCACCGAGTTACCGGAACCGAGATGTTGCCATTGCATCATTTCGGATCATTGCCGTGGCACCCTTTCCTTCCACCACGGTGACAATACTTCATATCTTCTTCATGTCTACTTTTAATAAACTTGCATAAAACTTGTTCATGTCATCCACATCATGTTAACAACATTTAAAAAGTGTGAATTGTTGTTGCTTATAATTGCTAAACATGCTCATGGGGATTTTCCGGAATTGTTGTTGTTTTTCCGGCCTCATTTAAAAATGCCTAAAAATAGGTAGTTTGCTCTTGCTTCACCTCTTGCCATGTTAACAAACATTTAATCTTGTCTTGTAAATAAACGAGAGTCAATTAAATAATTAAATGTGGTGTTTCGTCAATATGCAACTCGTTGCATATTGAGCTCCACTTAACTTGTAGTATTTGTTTGTGCATTGCCATGACATGCATAATTAAACCGGCCATGCATCATACTTTGATGTGCATCGTATGCCATGTTTATACTTGTGTGTTTACCGTGTTGTTTGCTTCTTTCCAGTTGCTTCTCTTGTTAGCTTCGGTTTCGTTCCGGAGTTGTGAGGATTCGCTCGACTACGTTGCTCCGTCTACTTCATGGATCCGTTCTTCTCCCTCGTGGAATCCCAGGCAAGATGATCATACCCTTGGATACCTTTCCTACCATTGCCATGCTTAGTGTCTCGATGCTATCGTTACATGTCGCGCTACCCATCTTTATTGTCAGCCTCTCCTTGTTGCCATGAAACCTCTAACCTTTAACACCTTCCTAGCAAAACCACTGTTTGGCTATGTTACCCGCTTGCTCAGCCCCTCTTATAGCGTTGTTAGTTGCAGGTGAAGATGAAGATCGTTCCAGGTGGGAACTTGTTGTTGGAATATCACAATATCTATAATTATTATTAACACACCTATATACTGGGCATGGGTGGAAGGCTTGGCCTTTTGCTCGGTGTTTTGTTCCACTCATGCCACCTTAGGTGCCGATAAACCGGCATTATATTCCTTGATTTTTGCGTTCCTTACACGATGGGTGGATGGGGACCCCTTGACAGTTCGACTTTGAATAAAACTCCTCCAGCAAGGCCCAACATTGGTTTTAATTTGCCTCATAATAACAACTTAATTAATTAATTAAAATTGCATAGGGGGTCGCACCCTCGGGGATTCTTTCTACATAGCAGGGGGGCCAGTGCTGATGGTGTTGGTCCCAAACGGGGAGTATGCGGGGCCACCACGGGGAAACTCGAGGTTTGGTTTTACTCGTATAATCGCCCATCCGGTCATGGCCTGAGACGAGATACACGCGGCTACTATCAGGGTGTCGACACACCGGGAGGTCTTGCTGGACTAGTTTTACCATTGTCGAAATGTCTTGTGCACCGGGATGCCGAGCCTGATCGGATTTCCCTAAGATAAGGGGTGATGATATTATATTTATCACTTCAGCTAATCGTGAGAGCTTGTGATGGGCTAAGTTGGAACACCCCTGCAGGGTTATGATCTTTCGAAAGTCGTGCCCGCGGTTATGTGGCAGATTGGAATTTGTTAATGTCCGGTTGTAGAAAACTTGACAGAGGATCCGAAGTAAAAACACACAACTGTGTGAGTAACCGTGACTGTCTCTTTTCACTTTGAGAAGAGAACACGGTGGGGTTATGTTTGACTCGTATGTAGTTCAGGATCTTTAGCAATCACTACTTTTGCGACCGTTTGCGTAGATGCTCATCTTATTCTTGTACTCGTAAGCTAGCCACCATATTATGCTTAGCCGTTGCTGCAACCTCACCACTTTACCTCTTCCTACCCATAAAGCTTTGCTAGTCTTGATACCCATGGTTATGGGATTGCTGAGTCCTCGTGGCTCACAGATACTACAACACCAGATGCAGGTTCAGCCGAGTTTGATGCAGGAGCTGGTTCAAGTACCCCACTGGGAGCTCGAAGAAGAGTTTGGCCGTATGCGTGTGACGTTTCAACGATCAGTAGTGGTTTCTACTAGGGGCGATTCAGACCTATGGCTTTTGTTGTTTGGGTATCTTTCTTTTGGATCTTCGCCCGTAGTCGGGTTGTGATGTTTTTGGATTGATGTTTTGCTTATGTAATGTATTGTGTGAAGTGGCGAGTGTAAGACAACTATCTCCTTCTGCAATTTAATCCCTCTTTTACATGAGTCGTGCAAAGATACCAAACTTGAGATCATTCCAGAATGGGCTTATACCTTTAAGTCGTGCCTCGACACGTAGGAGGTATAGTCCCATCCTGGGCATTACAGAGGGCTTGCCTCACTCGGGTAGTTTTTCACGAAGTAGGCGATCTCCTTGCCCTTACAAACTTCTTGGTTCAACTTCATATCATGACGGAGGCTCCCAAGCGACACCTAACCAATCTACGAGACACCACTCTCCAAAAGGCGGTGTGTTGATGATGAACTCCTTGATCTTGTGGTTCAAATGATAGTCTCCCCAACACTCAATTCTTTCTTGTACATTTGGATATGGTGGAATAATAATTAGAGTGGAAAGCAACTTGGGTAAGGCTAGAGATCAAGATTCTTGGTGTAGGATTGGAATATCTTGATCTCAACACATGAGTAGGTGGTTCTCTCTCAGAAAATGAATGGTGGAAGTGTATGCACGTTCTGATGGCTCTCTCCTGAATGAAGAGGGGGTGGAGGAGTATATATAGCCTCCACACAAAATCCAATTGTTACACACATTTGACCCAACAAGGTGAGACCAAATAGATGAACTTGGTGGCACCGATTGGTTGAAACATGTGAACATTAGGAATCTCGGTGGCACTGACTGGAACAACTTGGTGAGGCTCATGCTCTAGGGCTTAGGGCAAACTTCATATCGGAGGGACCAATTGAATCAACTGGTGAGACCGAAGTGAACAATTGGTACACAGAGAGTCTATCAAGCCAACTCGACGGGGCCGTTAGCATGAACTCGGTGAGACCGAAATAAATGCAAATGATAACAGAGCGCTGGCAAGGCCATCTCGTTGAAAACGAGATCTGTAACAGTAGGACTGAACTGTTATTGTTTCTGGTAACAGCTATGTCATATGAACTCAGTGGGTCCAGGTTGGAGATATCGGTGTGGCCGAGTTGGAGTTTAGGTTTTGGACATATTTGGGTGGAGAAAGTGGTTGTGGGTTTTGGAGCAATATCACTAAGAATTTTGGACAACCAGATAATTAAGCAACACCTCATCCCCTTTTAATAGTATTGACTTTCCTATGGACTTTGTGTGATCTTGGATTACTAAAATATAAATGAAGAGTCTTGAGCTTTTGCCAATCTTTGTCCTTAGCAATTTGAGGGGTCCACATCTCTAACCCATGCCATGCCACTATTGAACTTTCCTTAAATATACTAGATGAAACAATTAGTCCAGCAAGAGATATGTTGACATTAATTACCAAAATCACCAAGGGAGAACTTGTGCTTTCAAGAAGGCTAGAAATCAAGGTTCAAATGGTAGGATTGGAATCTCTTGATCTCAACATATGAGTAGGTGGTTGTCTCTTAGAAAAATAAATGGTGGAAGTGTAGGCACGTTCTGATGGCTCACCTCAAGGAGGAACAAGGGGTGGAGAGGTGTGTATAGCCTCCACACAAAATCCAATTGTTACACACTTTTGACCCAGATCGATGGCACCGATCTGAAAACAAGATGGCACCGATCTGTCAAAAAGATATGAATGTTAGGAATCTCGGTGGGACGGAATTGAACAAATCGGATAAACGATGTGCAATGGCTAGGGTAAACCTCGTCTCGGTGGCACCGATTGCATCATCGCGATGGGACAGAAGTGAAGCAATAAGGCAACAGAGAGTTGGCAAGGCCATCTCGGTAGGATGAAGATCCAAATCGTTGGGTCCGATATGTTAGGGACTAGCTGTGAGTAAGTCCAAATAAACTCATTGGCTCCCTTTAGGAAATTTCAATGGGTCCGAGTTGGAATTTAGGGTTTGGGCATATTTGGATTGGTAAAGTGTCTAATGGTGTTGGAGCAATATCACTAAGCACTTGAGGAACCAGATCATTAAGCGGCACCTCATCCCCTTTTAATTGTATTGGCTTTCCTGTATACTCAATGTGATCTTGGATCACTTAAATTAAAATATGGAGTCTTGGGCTTTTTCCAGTCCTTGTCCTTAGAATTTTGAGGGGTCCAAATCGCTAGCGCCTGCCTTGCAAATCATTGAACATCCTGACATATTTATCTTGAATGGACATTAGCTCAGTGAGGTATATGTTGTTATGAATTACCAAAACCACCCGGAGATTAGTTGCACTTTCAATCTCCCTTTTTTTGTAATTGATGACAACATTGTCGGATTTTGGGTTCCACAAATGTCGGGACCCCGATCCTAAGTCACACCGGTCTAGCATGTAACACACCATATCACTTTGCGGCCTCACGCACGGTATCCCCACGGGTGCCACCTTACTTGGCCCGGGACCATTTGCGCATTTTGGCTCACGTATATGATAGTGTCGCTAGCATCCATATGACAGAGAACCCGGGCCGACATGACCAGTTATAAACCAAAAGTGGCACTAAATTACAGAGACAGGCATACGTGACCCAGCAACGAACGTGTCGGTCATCAACGTATGAACCCAAGTCGTAGCAAGCTACAAGGACTTAAAGGAACAACGCGTGACATTTCCCCTAAAGGACAGACACAGGAACGAAGAAGGACACATGCCGGTCAGCCTAAGTGTTCCGGAGCAGTAGCAAGCTACCAGGGCTCAGTGGAAGCACTACGAGACATTTCCCTGTAAGATAGGCTACCAAGGGTAAACAACTAGGTGTCGGATCCCACACATACCAAGCATTTGAATAACATACACACAATATGCTCAATATGTGCAAATACAACATGGCATCACAACAAGACTCTAATAAACAAAGTATTTATTCATTAGGCTCCGAGGAGCCAAATATTACAAACATGGGTCTCACGACCCAGCATTCAGAGCATACAAGCAACAAGCGGAAGCACAACATGTCTGAGTACAGACATCTACAAATGAAAAAGGCTGAAGAGCCAGACTATCTACAACACTCGTCCAAGAACGTAGCCGAGGTTCAAGCTACTTGTCGAAGTCCAAGCGGAACTACTAGTGAGACATCAATCTCATCTGCAAAACATAAATTAAGCAAACATGAGTACAAAGGTACTCAGCAAGACTTACATCAGATCCTATCATACATGCACTTGTATCAAGATGGCAAAGTGGGGTTTAGTTGCAGCAAGCCAGCATTGACTCAGTGGCTAACCTATTCTACGATTGCTGGTAACTCTTTTGAGGTGGCGCACACGAGTCCACTAAGCACCACACAATACACCACTATGGATTCATCCCCGTCTCCCTACGAGAAGGCCATCCATAGCACTCACACTTGTCTTGAGTATTTTAGAGTATCCACTTCAAGTTGTCTATGTACCACGTAAGCATCCAAGAAGTCCATAACCGTGGACCCGGCTATTCGAATAGATCATGTAAACCCTGCAGGGGTGTACTTCTTCACACACGCTCTCGCCACTTACCGCCATGTACATCTTGTGTATCTCGGCAACCTTCAAGCGGAAGCCTGGCGAGGGTGTCGGCCACGACCTGACTAACCACACAAGACTATAGTCCAGGTTTATCGCCTATTCGGGTTCCATCCGTAAGGAGATCCGGCCGGGGTGTCGCTCACGGCCCCAAATGATGTGCGCAGGGTTACCAAGCCCACCTCGCCGAGTGGATCTACGCTTGGTACACCGTGCCACGGTGCCTAGTCTGTCCCAAGCCCACTGGCCGAGTGCCACTTGGTAGACTACTAACACTACCTACAAACACCAGAAACTAGTTGCAACTCCTGGACAGAGATCATGTTGATTAATAAGTCGAGAGGGGTCGAGTTACCGGAACCCAATGTGTGGTAGTAGCTAGTCATTGGACAACATACTCGGAACTCGGTTCTTAGGGACGGTTCCAGTGAGACAACCCACCATGTACTCCTACATGGCCTCTCACCGCTACCTTTACCAAAACACGTTCACGCACTTAACTCTCAGCATCAGAACATATCATTGCACTCCAATTCATTCCCGATGAATCAGACCTGACACACTCTAAGCAATAGCAAGCAAGGCATGGTAAGATCACAACATGGCTTCAATCAACTCCTACACATGCTAGTGGGTTTCAACTATTTATTGGGGAATGACAGGTCATGCAGAGGAATGGGTTCAACTACCGCAGCATAAAGTAGCAGTTGAAGTCGTTGTTGTCCTAATGCAATAACAGGGAGCAGGAGCGAGAGAGGGGTTGTATCAGAATGAACAAGGGGGATTTGCTTGCCTGGTAAAACAACGTGCAGAGCACTACTCCTCTGACAGGTACTCTGGATCGGTCTCCGGAGCTGGACCTATCGAGAAGAACGGTGCCGACAATCAAACACAAGCATATGCAACAATATGATGCATGATCATGGCATGAAGATGTGATGTTATTTGAGTTAATGCAACTAGCATTCTATTTGAAAGAAGTCCATTTGAACCAAGGGTTCAAATGCAATTCCAAAATTAACATTTAAAAGTGCCATTTATGTGTTTTCACCTATACAGCAAGTATAAGTTGGTTAAACATGCATGAAAATGCCATAAACATATTCCTTATATTTTTCTGATCAGTTTTCATATATAAATTATTTCATTATGAGCTACGGTTGAATTTCTGTGATTTTTTGAAATTTAAACAATTTTCTGGATTTTCCTAAACAAAAACAATTCCAGAAAATATTTATTGCATCAGCAATGCGTCATGCTTGCGTCAGCAAGTCAACAGTGCTGGCTTAGGTCAAACCTGACATGTGGGGTCCACACGTCAGTGGCTCAGCAAACTAACTGAGTTAGTTAGCCCAAACTAACTGGGCAGGGCCCACTAGTCAGTGACTGTAGGGCTAACCTAATTAGTTAATTAACACTAACTGGAATAATTAGCTGGGCGGGGCCCGCGGGTCAGTGAGAGAGGGGGGTCAACTGAGCAGTGGGGGGGTCAAACCACGCCGGTCAGCGGTCAAACCCACCGGCGGCTCGACTCCGACGTCCACAGACGCGGCAGAGGGGCACGGAATTGCCGTTCCGGCGGTCATTTGGGCAGCGGAGACCACGGGCGAGGAGCTGGAGCTCGTCTGCGTCCATTCCAATAAGCAGCAGCAGCTAGGGCGGCAGGAGCTCGCCGGAAACGAGCTCGTGGCGGCGCCGGAGTTCGGCCCTCGTCGGAAATGGGGCTACGGGGCACGGGGAGGCCAGGGAAAAGTTGCTACGGGCTCCTGGTGAAACGGCGAGTGCGGTGGCGTGCTCGGTTTTGAGCTTGCGTGGCTATGGCCACGGCGGCGGCATCGCCGGCGGCGGTGAGGTCGGGCATCAGTGGGGATAAGACCTAGAGGTCGCAAACGACTAGGGGAGAAGGGGGAAACGATCCGGGAGCTCACCGCGGGTCTGTTGGGGGTTCGGTGGGCTCGGGGAAGCTTCTGCTATGGTGAATTGACGGCGGCAATCGTCAGGGCAGAGGATGAAGACGATGGCATTTGTGGCCTTCCAGGGCACCCGGCGTTGCGTGACTCGGCGAGGAAGACGAAGGCGATGAGGCAGATCCCAAGGGCACGTCGGGGAAGCGAGAGGGAGGCGGTGGCTACGGTGGTTGCGATCGGCGGCAACGACGGCGCTCGGGACCGAGCGGGAGAGAGAGCAGAGGAGAGGGGAGGGGTCCAGGGAGAGTGTGAGAGGGTCGGGGGGCGCGTGGCTCGTCCAGAAGCCACCAGGCGGCGAGAGGGATGAAGCAAGCAGGCATGAGGTGGCGCGGCGCGGCGATGCACGCGTCGGGCACGCGCCCCGGCATCCTGGCGCGAGGTTGAGGGTGACTGGCGCTGCCAGTCACCTCGGCCGGCTGCTGGGCCAAGCAGTTGGGCCACCAGGGTGGCACAGGCAAGTCCTTCCCTTTTATTTCTTTTCTATTTTTCTGACATTTGTTTTGATTTAGTTTCTAAACTAAATCAATTATTTTCTTCTGACATTTTTATTTTGCAGGGACCTAGGAATTAATCCAAGCCCCTCAAAATAAAGAATCAGAATTTTGGACATATATAAAATATACAATAATATATATCCAAGCAAATAACTATTGTATTAATTCCAAATGCCCAAAATAAATACTTCTAAGCTCCTAATAATATTGGTTTGATTTTTATCTCTAACCAACATTTTTAGAGGGCCACATGAACATTTTCTTGGACCCTTTTGGAGCAATTTTTATTTGGGTCATTTTCAAAAAGGGTTTCTGAGGGTTTCACAAGTCCTCAATTCAATTTCATTTGAAATTTAAACATGATGCAAACAACAAGACTAACCTAGTGCATACCAGAACTAGGGTTGTGACAACTCGCCTCCACTCAAAAGAATCTCGTCCCGAGATTCAGGAGTAGGCGGAAAGAAGGTGGGGTACTCCAGTCGGAGACGATCTTCTCGCTCCCAAGTAGCTTCTCTCTCGGAATGATGAGACCACTGAACCTTGAGAAACTTGATGTTATGACGTCGAGTGACACGCTCTGCTTGATCCAGAATGCGAACGGGATACTCTCGATATGTGAGGTTATCTTGGAGATCAAGCGTTTCGTGGTCCACTCCGCGGATGGGATCCGAGAAGCAACGCCTAAGTTGAGAGACGTGGAAGACATCATGAACTCAAGAAAGATGTGGGGGTAGTTCCAATTGGTAGGCAACCTCTCCTCGTTTAGCAAGAATGCGAAAAGGACCAATGTAATGAGGAGCCAACTTGCCCTTGATACCGAAACGATGGGTACCCTTCAAAGGAGTAACCCGAAGATAAGCTTTGTCACCAACCTCATAAGCCACTTCCTTATGATGACGATCATATTGGCTCTTTTGACGAGACTGGGCTGTTTTCAAATTCTCACGAATGATGCGAACTTGCTCTTCTGCTTCCTGGATCATATCCTGTCCAAAGAATTGTCTTTCACCGGTTTCTGACCAGTTCAAACTTGTTCGACATCTTCGTCCATAGAGTATCTCAAAAGGAGCTTGCTTGAGATTGGATTGATAGCTATTGTTATAAGCAAACTCGGCGAAAGGAAGACATTTCTCCCAATCCATACCGAATAAGATAACGCAAGCTCTAAGCATGTCTTCGAGAATTTGGTTAACCCGTTCCACTTGACCACTTGACTGAGGGTGGAAAGCGGTACTGAAGGAAAGATGGGTGCCCATGGCAGTCTGGAAACTCTCCCAGAAATGAGAAGTGAAAAGACTACCACGGTCTGAATTGATCTCTAGTGGAACACCATGAAGTGACACTATTCGAGAAATATACAAGTCAGCAAGCTGACTAGCAGTGATACTCTCTCGAACAGGTAGGAAGTGAGCCACTTTGGAGAGACGATCAATGACTAGGAAGATAGCATTATTCCCTCTCTTGGTCCTGGGAAAGCCGGTGATGAAGTCCATACCAACTTTATCCCATTTCCACTCAGGAATAGCTAGAGGCTGAAGGGTGACAGCAGGTCTTTGATGTTCTACCTTAACGCGACGACAAACGTCACATTTAGCAATGAACTCAGCAATTTCTCTCTTCATCCTAGTCCACCAGAACCTCTGGCGTACATCCTGATACATCTTAGTACTCCCGGGATGAATCGTGAGAGGGGATTCATGAGCCTCTTTAAGAATCAATTGCCGAAGATGTTGCTTCTTGGGAACCACCAGCCGGTTTTGGAAGAGAACAACACCTCGGTCATCTATGGAGAAACTACCAGCAATACCCTTGGCAATGTTTCTCTTGATCCGGGTAATTCCGGTATCATGCTTCTGGGCTTCTATGATATGATCCACAAGAGTAGGTTTCGCCACCAAAGTTGAAAGGAATCCGTGAGGAGCAATGTGAAGGTTAAGCTTACATAATTCCTCATGGAGAAGTGGTTGGCCCTGCTGCAACATGAGATTGCTGCAATAGGACTTACGACTTAGCGCATCAGCCATGACATTTCCCTTGCCTGGGGTGTAGGTAATCCCTAAGTCGTAATCTGAGATCAACTCCAACCAACGTCTTTGCCTAAGATTCAAATCTGGTTGGGTGAAGATATACTTGAGACTTTGGTGATCGGTGTAGATCTCTCACCGGTTACCAAGGAGGTAATGCCGCCAGGTCTTAAGTGCATAGACTACGGCTGCAAGTTCTAGATCATGTGTAGGATAGTTCTCCTCATGTGGATGCAACTGTCGAGATGCATAGGCAATCACATGACGATCCTGCATAAGAATGCAACCTAGTCCCTGTCGTGAGGCATCACAGTAGATAACAAAGTCCTTAGTGAAATCCGGTGGCACAAGTATGGGAGCAGAAGTCAGGCGTCTTTTCAGTTCTTGAAAACTGTGCTCACATTGTGGGGACCACTCAAACTTTTTATCTTTCTTAAGAAGTTCCGTGAGAGGTTTGGCCACTTTAGAGAAGTTCTCAACAAAGCGGCGACAATAACTGGCTAGACCAAGGAAACTCCTAACTTGTTTAACTGTTTCTGGCGGAGTCCAATCAAGAACAGCCTGAACTCTCTCGGGGTTGACAGCAATGCCCTTACCATAAATTACATGGCCGAGATAGGTATCTTCTGGCAACCAAAATTCCCACTTGGAGAACTTGGCCTAAAGGCGGTGCTCTTTGAGTTTTTCTAGAACAAGTCTAAGAAGTTCGGCATGCTCTTCCTCGTTCTTCGAGTAAATAAGAATATCATCGAGATAAACCACGACGAACTTATCTAAATACTCCATGAAGATCGAGTTCATCAAGCGGGAGAAGGTGGCTGGAGCATTTGTTAGACCGAAAGACATGACGGTGTACTCGTACTGACCATAACGAGTGACGAAAGCCGTCTTGGGGATATCCCCATTTCTAATCTTGATTTGATGGTATCCTAACCTCAAATCCATCTTGGAGAAGACTGAGGATCCAGCGAGCTGATCATACAGGTCGTTGATCCTAGGAAGCGGATATTTGTTCTTTACCGTGACCAAATTAACGGGACGATAATCTACGACCATCCGATCCGTACCATCCTTCTTCTTGACGAAGAGGACGGGGCAAGCCCAAGGAGAAGAACTAGGACGGATGAAACCCTTTTGCAAGGACTCATCAAGTTGTTTCTTAAGCTCATCTAGTTCTAAGGGTGCCATTTTGTAGGGTCTCCTAGAGATTGGAGCGGTTCCTGGGATAAGCTCTATAGCAAACTCTACATCTCGGTCGGGTGGAACACCTAGCAGTTCCTCTGGAAAGACATCCGGAAAGTCACGGACTACCGGAACATCTTCAAGATCTGGAAGAGGGCTGGCATTAAGAGAATAGAGTTGATGCTTTGCAACTCTAGTGGTGACGGTGACTATCTTGCCAGACGGGTGTGTAAGCTGAACAGACCTAGTGAAGCAATCAATCTTGGCATGATGAGCTGTCATCCAATCCATACCAAAGATGATATTAATATCTAAAGACTTGAGGGCTACAAGTGATGCAAGGAACACAAGTCTGTCAACAAGGATTTCATTACCATGGCTTACACTAGAAGTTTGCCATTTGGAACCAGGAGTTTGAATGAGTAGTGGGCAGGGCATATCACAAAATGACATGTCGTGCAAGCGGGCATAACTTTCGGAAATGAAAGAATGAGATGCTCCAGTATCGAATAGAACCGATGCCGGATGACAATTGACAAGGAGTGTACCAAGAACGACATCTGGATCATCATGAGCGTTTTTGGCTGAGACGTGATGCACACGTCCATGTTCGGTGGGAGCTGACTTGACACTGATCATCTTGCGTGATGATTTATCACGTCTAACAGATTTCTCGGACTGGGATGGAGCAACACGGGTCTGAGTGCAAATATGGGCAATGTGTCCCGGTTCTCCGCACTTGTAGCAAATCCTGGAGGTAGGACGTGGACCCGCATTGGCAAACGGTCTATCAATAGACCTGGGTGGAGCATACTGCTGAACTGGAAGAGGTACCACACAAGATGGCCTCGGAGGATAAATGGGTGGAAGAACAGAGTTCGAAACCCAAATCCGGCGCTTCTGGGAACTAGTACCGGAGAAAGATCCCAAATCAAGGGTGTGCTTACGAGACTCCTCGTAAGTGAGTTGAGCTGTCTCTGCATTGATGGCCTTGTTCACAAGAGCCTGGAATGTGTTGCAATGATGTAAGTGGAGATCACGACGCAGTTTGGTGTTGAGACCCTTCCGGAACCTAGCCTGCTTCTTGGCGTCCGTGGACACTTCTTCTGTAGCATAGCGGGCGAGGTTCTCAAACTCTCGACTATAAGCATCAACAGCCATCTTAGCATGTGTAAGACTACAGAACTCTTCTCTCTTACGGTCGATAAGGGCTTGAGGGATATGATGCTCACGAAAAGCCTCGGTGAAATCTCTCCAGGTAGGAATCTGGCCAGCTGGAATCATGGCCTCATAGTTCTGCCACCAAAGACTAGCAGGACCTTCCAGGTGATAAGTGGCATAGATGACCTTGTCATCTTCAGCTACGTTCGCAGATTGCAGCTTGTGAGTGATACTACGGAGCCAGTCATCTGCATCGAGTGGCTCAATGGAATGATGGAAGGTGGGTGGTTTCAGACGAATGAAGTCGTGGATGGTTGCTGATTCCTTACACTGATGTGCGGTGTTCTCCTCAATACGTGCCAACAAGCGGTTAGACTCACGCTTGTTTCTCTCCATCTCTAACATTAACTCTGCCAACGAAGGCTGGTCGGGAGGATCCTCCTCATCCCTACCACCTCCGTGGTTCTGCCTACGAAAAGCTGAGCTTCGCTTAACTGAAGACATCCTGAGAAGCGAAACCGAATACGGAAACATCAACAACTATAGGATGCATAAGGTAGAACAAGAAATCAGTATCTCTCGAACTACTAGGATAATTCCGGCAGCATAACGGCAGTAAAATGATCAGAATGAGACATCCTGCTAACAAAAGGTAGTTCAACATCTCAACATCATCACTCAAGGTACTGTGATAGTACTAAACAAACTATACTGGAAGAACTTGAAAACAGAAGTAGGACTCTGATCAACCAATCCTAAGGGACTATGGAGTAGTAACTCGTGATCCTGATAGACGGAAGAGAAAGCCTACTTCCTTAACCCCGTTGGAAAGGTAGGATGACTCAGATCAGAAGACATGAGGTATAAGGAGTAAAAAGAGCCTTACGTTCCCTTCCACAATCAATTCCCTTATATAACTAAGGAATTTCTAGACTCAACTTCAACCAGTTTTGCTTGGTAATCCTACAGGCAGTCAGGCTCTGATACCAACGCTGTCGGGACCCCGATCCTAAGTCACACCGGTCTAGCATGTAACACACCATATCACTTTGTGGCCTCACGCACGGTATCCCCACGGGTGCCACCTTACCTGGCCCGGGACCGTTTGCGCATTTTGGCTCACGTATATGATAGTGTCGCTAGCATCCATATGACAGAGAACCCGGGCCGACATGACCAGTTATAAACCAAAAGTGGCACTAAATTACAGAGACAGGCATACGTGACCCAGCAACGAACGTGTCGGTCATCAACGTATGAACCCAAGTCGTGGCAAGCTATAGGGACTTAAAGGAACAACGCGTGACATTTCCCCTAAAGGACAGACACAGGAACGAAGAAGGACACATGCCAGTCAGCCTAAGTGTTCCGGAGTAGTAGCAAGCTACCAGGGCTCAGTGGAAGCACTAGGAGACATTTCCCTGTAAGATAGGCTACCAAGGGTAAACAACTAGGTGTCGGATCCCACACATACCAAGCATTTGAATAACATACACACAATATGCTCAATATGTGCAAATACAACATGGCATCACAACAAGACTCTAATAAACAAAGTATTTATTCATTAGGCTCCGAGGAGCCAAATATTACAAACATGGGTCTCACGACCCAGCATTCAGAGCATACAAGCAACAAGCGGAAGCACAACATGTCTGAGTACACACATCTACAAATGAAAAAGGCTGAAGAGCCTGACTATCTACAACACTCGTCCAAGAACGTAGCTGAGGTTCAAGCTACTTGTCGAAGTCCAAGCGGAACTACTAGTGAGACATCAATCTCATCTGCAAAACATAAATTAAGCAAACATGAGTACAAAGGTACTCAGCAAGACTTACATCAGATCCTATCATACATGCACTTGTATCAAGATGGCAAAGTGGGGTTTAGTTGCAGCAAGCCAGCTTTGACTCAGTGGCTATCCTCTTCTACAATTCCTGGTAACTCTTTTGAGGTGGCGCACACGAGTCCACTAAGCACCACACAATACACCACTATGGATTCATCCCCGTCTCCCTACGAGAAGGCCATCCATAGCACTCACACTTGTCTTGAGTATTTTAGAGTATCCACTTGAAGTTGTCTTTGTACCACGTAAGCATCCAAGAAGTCCATAACCGTGGACCCGGCTATTCGAATAGATCATGTTAACCCTGCAGGGTTGTACTTCTTCACACACGCTCTCGCCACTTACTGCCATGTACACCTCGTGTATCTCGGCAACCTTCAAGTGGAAGCCTGGCGAGGGTGTCGGCCACGACCTGACTAACCACACAAGACTACAGTCCAGCTTTATCGCCTATTCGGGTTCCATCCGTAAGGAGATCCGGCCGGGGTGTCGCTCACGGCCCCAAATGATGTGCGCAGGGTTCCCAAGCCCACCTCGCCGAGTGGATCTACGCTTGGTGCACCGTGCCACGGTGCCTAGTCTGTCCCAAGCCCACTGGCCGAGTGCCACTTGGTAGACTACTAACACTACCTACAAACACCAGAAACTAGTTGCAATTCCTGGACAGAGATCATGTTGATTAATAAGTCGAGAGGGGTCGAGTTATCGGAACCCAATGTGTGGTAGTAGCTAGTCATTGGACAACATACTCGGAACTCAGTTCTTAGGGACGGTTCCAGTGAGACAACCCACCATGTACTCCTACATGGCCTCTCACTGCTACCTTTACCAAAACGCGTTCACACACTTAACTCTCAGCATCAGAACATATCATTGCACTCCAATTCATTCCCGATGAATCAGACCTGACACACTCTAAGCAATAGCAAGCAAGGCATGGTAAGATCACAACATGGCTTCCATCAACTCCTACACATGCTAGTGGGTTTCAACTATTTACTGTGGAATGACAGGTCATGCAGAGGAATGGGTTCAACTACCGCAGCATAAAGTAGCAGTTGAAGTCGTTGTTGTCCTAATGCAATAACAGGGAGCAGGAGCGAGAGAGGGGTTGTATCGGAATGAACAAGGGGGGTTTGCTTGCCTGGTAAAACAACGTGCAGAGCACTACTCCTCTGACAGGTACTCTGGATCGGTCTCCGGAGCTGGACCTATCGAGAAGAACGGTGCCGACAATCAAACACAAGCATATGCAACAATATGATGCATGATCATGGCATAAGATGTGATGTTATTTGAGTTAATGCAACTAGCATTCTATTTGAAAGAAGTCCATTTGAACCAAGGGTTCAAATGCAATTCCAAAATTAACATTTAAAAGTGCCATTTATGTGTTTTCACCTATACAGCATGTATAAGTTGGTTAAACATGCATGAAAGTGTCATAAACAGATTCCTTATATTTTTCTGATCATTTTTCATATATAAATTATTTCATTCTGAGCTACGGTTGAATTTCTGTGATTTTTTGAAGTTTAAACAATTTTCTGGATTTTCCTAAACAAATACAATTCCAGAAAATATTTATTGCATCAGCACTGCGTCATGCTTGCATCAGCAAGTCAACAGTGCTGGCTCAGGTCAAACCTGACGTGTGGGGTCCACACGTCAGTGGCTCAGCAAACTAACTGAGTTAGTTAGCCCTAACTAACTGGGGAGGGCCCACTAGTCAGTGACTGTAGGGCTAACCTAATTAGTTAATTAACACTAACTGGAATAATTAGTCGGGCGGGGCCCGCAGGTCAGTGAGAGAGGGGGAGGTCAACTGAGCAGTGGGGGGGTCAAACCACGCCGGTCAGCGGTCAAACCCACCGGTGGCTCGACACCGGCGGCCACAGACGCGGCGGAGGGGCACGGAATTGTCGTTCCGACGGTCATCTAAGCAGCGGAGACCACGGGCGAGGAGCTGGAGCTCGTCCGCGTCCATTCCAATAAGCAGCAGCAGCTAGGGCGGCCGGAGCTCGCCGGAAACGAGCTCGCGGCAGCGCCGGAGTTCGGCCCTCGTCAGAAATGGGGCTACGGGGCACGGGGAGGCCAGGGAAAAGTTAATACGGGCTCCTGGTGAAACGGCGAGTGCGGTGGCGTGCTCGGTTTTGAGCTTGCGTGGCTGTGGCCACAGCGGCGGCATCGCCGGCGGCGGTGAGGTCGGGCATCAGTGGGGATAAGACCTAGAGGTCGCAAACGACTAGGGGAGAAGGGGGAAACGATCCGGGAGCTCACCGCGGGTCTGTTGGGGGTTCAGTGGGCTCGGGGAAGCTTCTGCTACGGCGAATCGACGGCGGCAATCGTCGGGGCAGAGGATGAAAACGATGGCATTTGCGGTGTTCCAGGGCACCCGGCGTTGCATGACTCGGCGAGGAAGACGAAGGTGATGAGGCAGATCCCAAGGGCACGTCGGGGAAGCGAGAGGGAGGCGGTGGCTACGGTGGTTGCGATCGGCGGCGACGACGGCGCTCGGGACCGAGCGGGAGAGAGAGCAGAGGAGAGGGGAGGGGTCCAGGGAGAGTGCGAGAGGGTCGGGGGGCGCGTGGCTCGTCCAGAAGCCACCAGGCGGCGAGAGGGATGAAGCAAGCAGGCAGGAGGTGGCGCGGCGCGGCGATGCACGCGTCGGGCACGCGCCCCGGCCTTCTGGCGCGAGGTTGAGGGTGACTGGCGCTGCCAGTCACCTGGGCCGGCTGCTGGGCCAAGCAGTTGGGCCACCAGGGTGGCACAGGTAAGTCCTTCCCTTTTATTTCTTTTCTATTTTTCTGACATTTGTTTTGATTTAGTTTCTAAACTAAATCAATTATTTTCTTCTGACATTTTTATTTTGCAGGGACCTAGGAATTAATCCAAGCCCCTCAAAATAAAGAATCAGAATTTTGGACATATATAAAATATACAATATCCAAGCAAATAACTATTGCATTAATTCCAAATGCCCAAAATAAATACTTCTGAGCTCCTAATAATATTGGTTTGATTTTTATCTCTAACCAACATTTTTAGAGGGCCACATGAACATTTTCTTGGACCCTTTTGGAGCAATTTTTTTTTGGGTCATTTTCAAAAAGGGTTTCTGAGGGTTTCACAAGTCCTCAATTCAATTTCATTTGAAATTTAAACATGATCCAAACAACAAGGCTAACCTAGTGCATACCAGAACTAGGGTTGTGACAACAAACCCTTGAGAGGTTTGAACTCTGGGGTGCGCACGAAGAACACTCTCTCCCCAGTGCGCTCGCCCTACGATTTCACAACCTAGCTCTACGAACTCAAAGAATAGGGGACACAGAGGATTATACTGGTTCAGGCCACCTTGCGGTGTAATACCCTACTCTAGTGTGTGTGGTGGATTGCCTTGTGGGGCTGAGGTTGAACTAGTACAATGGATGAACAACCTTCGGATGAGAGGTGTTCTTGGGCTCGAATGAGCTTGTGGTGTCTGTAGGGTGGAATGGATCTGATCCCTTCTAATGTTAGATCAGCCCAAGGTGAGATGCCCTCCTATGGTGGTGGCTAGGTCCTATTTATAGTGGCCTTGGTCCTCTTACCAAATATCTGCGGGAAGGGATCCCACAACGGTCAAATTTGAAGGGGAACAACTAGTCTAAGCTATCCTGACAAAAGTGGTCCTCGCTTGCCAAAGGCTGTGGTGGTGACGCCGCACTGGGCTCCACGATGACCTCCGTCCTAGACGTCCTTGGTCTTGTTGCACCGATATGGAAACCTTTGCTTGATTCCTTGGTACTCCGCGCCTGCGCTTGCCCCCTTAGCACAAAAGGGGAAACTAGTACACTGCGCCCGCTAGCGCACACCTGGCCTTGGTTGTCATGGCTCACGTCACGTGAACCTCGCGAGGGGCACCTTGCATAGATATATCCGCTCCTCGGGAGCCAGCCTAGAGAGGCTGCCCCCAGGGAAGTCTTGCCGCCGTCCGCCTTGCGAGGCTTGGTCCCTCGCGAGGGTCTTGAGCTGCGGTTGTGTTGGGGGGATAAACCCCAGGCAGGCAACGGAAGCCGGATCCTTTTCAAAAACAACGGGGCCATCCTCGCCCGACAATTCGCCTCTGACTCGGCCGGGTTGCTCGACCTGGCCAGGCCCCACGATCCAGCAAGACTATCCAGTTCGGCCGCTCCCGCGATCCGCCCCCGACGGCCCGGTCGAGGGATCCGGACCCGGGACATCAAGACTTCATCAACAAGCCAGACCGCCCCGTAGTGTGTTCCCCAATCTGGCCACGGGTCAGCTCCCGTCCCATCTCAACCGTACGATGGGACGAGATGCACCTACCGATGACCTAGGCAACAGTGCCTCGCCCATGCCCCTAGTCAGCCGGGGCGTGGCAATAGTGCAATCATCACAACCCATGACGCTGTTAGACGGTGACGTGACGGAGCACGTCGTACCCGACCCAGCTCGGCCAATCCTTGGCGACCGATAAGACGACACACAATGCCCCCCATACCTGGCGGGCCCCGCGCCCGGAGAACCCAGCGAGCCCTGTACCCAGTGGGTCCCAGCATCGGCTTCTTGGACAATGACAATCTGCCCCCACGGTCATGTCACTTTACCATTGTAACCCTGGGGGGTTAGCCTATATAAAACCCCCCCAGAGCCCTCATGCACGGGGACAACCCATAGGAGATAGAGAGAAGAACTAGAGAAAAAGATGGACACTCCGTGAGAGAAGCAGCCTAAGCCATGGCCTGTCTTCCTCCTTCCACCACACAGCTCAAGGAGCAACTCTGTACTTGTAAAACATCAACCACCATCGGCAAGATTAAGGGTATTATCTCCCCAGAGAGCCCCAAACCTGGGTATGTCTTGCGTGCCGAGCTCGCTCATACCAACCCTGCTTCTAGAGTCCACCAGTGCCCTCAAGCCGCCTCCTATCTTTAGACATCCCTTGGCATCTGCCGTGCGCCCACCACGACAGTTTACGCCCACCGTGGGGCAACTCAAGGTCCTGGCCGGGAGCACGCTTCAGATGGGGCCCTGCTCCTACTCCGACGAGCTCGTCACGCTGACGGACGACATCGTCGACGCCCTCGCCGCCTCCTTCGCCGCACTATGCATCTTTGATGCACCAGCGGCCGATGAGTACCCCAGCGAGATACTGGACTTCTCTGACTCCCCCATCACTCCCAACGGCAGCACCCCGACGGAGCGATGGAGCTCTGCGTAGAGGTTTTCATCACCGACACCGGCGCCACCTCTTCATCAAGCGCGGCGAGGAAGGCCGCCGAGGATGAGGCCGTGGTGGAACGGGCCGCCCTGCCTGACCCGTTGCATGCCGCTATCCAGCACCTCAGCGTGCCCATCTGCATCGACATCGATGCCTGCAACATCGCTGAGGCACGAACCCGCCTCGACGGGGACCACCAGCACTTGCTGGACCACACCCAGTCGCTCGCCATGACGGAGCGCCGCCTCGCATCTGCTCAGATGGAGCGCGACGCCGCCTACGGTTTCACGCCTGGTGCCGCCGAGTGAGGCCGGGTCGCGGACGTGCGGACCCGGGGCGGCGCGATTGGACGCGCCCTCGACGCCCTCCCTCCCATCTATGAAACTCCAGTGAATAACATGCGCGCTGCTCAGGCGGCCGCGGTCGGCATTGAGAAGCTCGCAGGCGAAGAACTACGGGAGCTGCTCAAGAGGGTGAGCGAACTCCTCATGGAGGCCAACGCGCAGCAGGACCACCTCAACCGGCTTGCCAAACCGGCCGGGTCCGGCTCCGCTCGCGTCATTGGAGGCGGCCACGACCAGCACTCGGCATCCTCCCCACCCAGCGCGGCGCACTCCGGCCGCACCCAGACCCGGCGCAACCCCACCCCAACAACCATTGACGGCTTAGGCAATGAGTCGTCTTCCGAAGCCCAGCGCCGGCTAAACCTGACTCCCCAGCCGACCCGATAGCAAACTGCGGTCAACCCCGGTCCCCGTGGCACGGTCACCGGCCGGTTGAGCCCGTGCGCCAACAACACCGCCAACGCTTGCCACCGCCTCGACCGGCTCGCCCGCACCCAGGAGCTGGAGGAAACCGGCGCGGTCGGCCCAACGTGCTTCGGTCCGCGCATCCGAAGCAAGCCCTTTGCCAAAGGGTTCACACTTCCCCGCGACACGCCTAAGTACAACGGCACCGCGAAGCGAGAGGACTGGCTCACCGACTACACCACAGCCATCGGCATCGCCGGCGGCAACCACCGCCTCGCCGTTCGCTACGCACCAGTCATGCTCCAGGGATCGGCCCACACGTGGCTGAACAGCCTGCCGGTGGGCAGCATCAACACGTGGGTCGATTTCGAGGAGGCCTTCGTGCGCAATTTTACCGGGACCTACCCGCGACCCGGCTGTCCCAGCCAGCTCGCCGTGTGCATGCAGGGGCCGACGGAAACCGGCCGGGAGTACCTAGCACGCTGGACCGAGCTCCGGAATAGCTACAAAGGCGTCCGCGATGTCCAGGCGATACAGTACTTCGTCAACGGGTGCGGAGACGATACCCGCCTCAAGCACAAGCTTCTACGCTCCGAGTCGACCACCATGTCTGTGCTCATAGGAACGACGGACAAGTATGCGAACGCCAACTCCACCATGAAGATCTAAGTGGCCCTAGACGAAGCCGGCAAAACCAAGCCGGTTCCCCCTCCGAAGCCGGCTGGCGAAGGAAGCCGGCAGCATCAGCATAACCAGCAGCAGCGCAAGCGCAAGGTCGAACAACAGGCTGAGAGACATGACAACCGACTCGTGGCGGCCGCCGAGCAGGCGCCCGCAACCGAGCCGGCCGCCAAGCGCCGGCAGACGGGCAAGACAACATGGCAACCCACCATGAGCTTCGAGGAGATGCTCAATGCTCCATGCAAGCACCACAGCGGCGCGAGGCCATCCACGCACACGCTCCGGCAATGCGCCATCACCAAGCGTATCATGAGGGGCGACGTCCCGCCGCCTCCAGCCCCGGCTCCAGGAGCGGGGCGGCAGCCTCCGCCTTCCCCACCACCTCCGGCTGGCGGCGCCATGCGCAACGATGCCTACCCGGACCCGAACGCGGCTTACATCGTCTTCACCAGCCTTAGCCATGACAAGCGCAGCGAGCGCCTCATCCGGCAGGAAGTGAACATTGTCGCCCCGGCTAGGCCAGAATACATGCACTGGTCGGAGCGCCCGATCACATGGACGCATGAGGATCACCCAGCCATCATGCCGAATCTAGGTGGATACGCCCTTGTCCTCAACCCCACCATCGTCGCATGTCGACGCACTTGCAAGTTCTCCCGGGTCATCAACGACGGCGGCAGCAGCATCAACATCCTCTACCGGGACACCATGACCAAGCTCGGCCTTGAAGCCAAGGACCTGGAGCCAACCAGGACCGTCTTCCACGGCATTGTACCCAGCCACTCTTGCTCTCCGATCGGCCGGATCCGGCTCGACGTCCTATTCGGCGACAGCAGCCAGTTCCGACGCGAGCCGATCTGGTTCGAGGTGGTGGACCTATCCAGCGTGTACCACGCGCTGCTCGGCCAGCCCGCACTCGCCAAATTCATGGTAGTCCCCAACTACGCCTACTTGAAGATGAAGCTGCCGGGTGCAAAGGGCCTCATCACCATCACCGGCGACTACCGCAAATCTCTGGAGTGCGCCCGAGACGGATCCAAGCTAGCCGAGTCGATGGTCATCGCCGAGGAGCTGTGCCAGCATCACCGGATCGTCGCCCTCGTTGGTGACGTAGCAGCCACGCCAGTATCGACCACGGCCCGGCAACGGCAACCCTCGGTCCGTCCACCTCCGCACCCAACCCGGGGACCACCGGACCCGGCTCGGACGCCGCCGCCCCTGAAGTAACCATAATGGCCGTTCTCACCGTGGTGACGGCGCCATCTAGGGCCCTACCCATCAAGGAGTTCCGGGAGAGCGGGACCCTCCCCGCCGATGAGACCGAAGCCCGGCAAGTGTAGCACCGAGCGTCCGCCTACAGCATCATCAACAACGAGCTCGTCAAGCGCAGTCCCACCGGCGTATTCCAGCGCTGCGTCGAGCAGGATAAGGGCCTGGACATCCTCCTCGACATACACCAGGGTGAGTGCGGGGACCACACCGCGTCACGATCCCTGGTGGCCAAGGCTTTCCGCCATGGCTTCTATTGGCCCACGGCCCTCGAAGACGCCGAATCACTCGTCCTCAAGTGCGAGGGATGCCAGTGCTTCAGCAAACGCACCCACGAACCAACATCGGCGCTCCGGACCATACCGATCGCCTGGCCTTTCGCGGTCTGGGGGCTCGACATGGTGGGACCCTTCAAAACAGCCCGAGGCGGCATGATGCACTTACTGGTAGCAATTGACAAATTCACCGAATGGATCGAGGCAAGGCCGATCAAGAAGCTGGACGGGCAAACATCCGTCCGATTCGTCAAGGACATAGCAGTGCGCTACGGCATGCCTAACAGCATCATCACGGACAACGACACCAACTTCGCCAAGGGCGCGCTCGCGCAATACTGCTCCTTCTCCGGCATCTGTCTCGATCTGGCGTCCGTTTCCCACCCACAATCCAGCGGCCATGTCGAGCGGGCAAATGACCTCATCCTATCCGGCATCAAGCCGCGGCTCGTTGAACCACTCGTCCGCTCACCCAGAAGTTGGGTCGGCGACCTGCCGTCCGTCCTCTGGAGCCTCCGAACAACGCCGAATAGGTCGACTGGGTTTACCTCATTCTTCCTCGTCTACGGAGTTGAAGCAGTCATCCCGACCGACGTCGAGTTCGACTCACCGCGCGTCACGATGTACACTGAGGCCGAAGCCAGGGAAGCCCGTGAGGACGGCATTGACCTACTCGAAGAGGCCCGTCTGCAAGCGCTCAGCCGCTCAGCCATCTACCAGCAAGGCCTCAGGCACTACCACAGCAGGAAGATCAAGTCCCTTGCTTTCCACGAGGGAGACCTCGTCCTCCGACTCGTCCAACAACAAGCCGGCCAGCACAAGCTGTCCTCCCCATGGGAGGGCCCCTTCATCATCAGCAAGGCTCTGTGCGACCGCAACGCCTACTACCTCATCGACGTGCGCAATTCAAACAAGCGCAAGAGGGACACGGCCGGAGAAGAAACAATTCAGCCCTGGAACGCGGAACTCCTCTGTCCGTTTTACAGTTAGCCATATATGTGTATGTATCGCTGCCTTTTGCGCTCAATTAAAAACTACGGGGTCCCCGAACGATGCTCGGGGCCACCCTTTTCCGACCAAGTTATTTGTGTCTCTAGAATTTTATGGTTCACCTCCCTCTTCGTTCAAACCCGGCCACCGGTGCGACTCGCTCGACCCGGGGACTCGGAGGCTGGCTGGCTCTGTCCCCTCCCATCACTTCGCTTAGCACTTCTTGGCGCGTTGAGATTGTCGAGGTCTCTGGCTCTGCCCTAAACCATAGATCTGACTTCGGCTGTTGGTCGGCGAGCATGCAAAGGCCTGAGCACCAACATGCCACGAGAACTAAGCCATGGACCGCCAGGTCACCCAACCCGGCCACACCATGAACAGTCAAGTCACCACACGGCCGGCTGCTCGTCATCCAGCCATGCCGGATCACTGCAAGCCGGCCCAGTAGGTGTTTCGCTCCCGCTCAATGTTTTGAGCGCCTAACTAACTGCGCGTTCTCTCCCAATGGCCAAACCCCTTGTCATGGACCGGAGCCTTGGCCGCCAGACTCGCGGGGGGAGGCCCGAGGGGGAGAGGCACGGAAAAATGGCTCGACAAACGAAAAGCAAAGGCGCAAACATCCACAAACACCGCAACACGGCGCCGGATCGACCCACCCGGCCCCGCCACTCATAAACCCCACAACACGACCGGCCCAGTGGGTGTTTCGCTCACGCTCAATGTTTTGAATGCCTAACTACTGCGCGTCCTCTCCCAAAGGCCGAACCCCTTGTCACGGACCAGAGCCTCGGCCGTCAGACTCGCAGGTGGGAGGCCCGAGGGGGGAGAGGCACAGGAAAACGGCTCGACAAACAAATAAGCAAGAGCAGAAACAGCCACGGCATTCATATAGACGTTTAAATTCATAAATGGCCCAAGGCCAAAATTCGTTACACCCAGTGCACTCAGTGGGTGTGGTGGACCTGCTACCTAACAGAGATATCTACAAAGATTTAAAATAGGAGCTTCAGGCATCCGCATCCGCACCCGCCCGGCCCGCCGAGGTGCCGGTGTCTTCATCATCGACACCCGTGTTGCGATAGGCACCCGTCTACTCGGAGCTGCCGTGCGGATCATGCAGAAGCAGGCCGAAGCCGTCAATAGGCACGACTACGCCGTCTTCTGTCCGCTCTGGCGGAACTCGTCGTGGTAGGAGAACCCAGCGATGTAGCTGGCCCGGGCAGTGATCTCGTCGGCCTGCGCCCGCAGCTGGCTCTCCGAGCTGGCTCGCTGGCCCATCAGCGCCTTCAGCGACAATGCCGGATACCAAGACATCGCGAACCTGAGTGCCATCTCAGCACCAGCACGAGTGGAAGAAAGGCGCCAGTCGTGGAGCCGACCCGGCCCCGCCTCAAGCCACCCCGCAAGACGCAAGAAGCTGGTCGGCGCAGCGGAGCCCGGCCAAAGGGTCGCCGTCATCGCTGTGCCGGCCTCGGAAAGCCGCGCCATCTGTGAACCCAAGGCTTGCAGACGATCCTCAGCAGCGGCCATGATCTCTGAGAAGGTCCAGGCCACACATGGGTCAGACCCGGAGCCAATCACGCCCCCGGGATCACGCCAGAAGAGGACCGCCTCCTCCGCCAAGTCATGTGTCTCCGGGCAGACCCTTGTCAAAGAAAAGAGTCAGAAGAAATTCGCAACAAAAAAAGAAGCCGAAACCTCAGTCCGGCAAAAGACTCAAGAAAAGCACTCACTGGAGAAGGACTCTTCCAGGTGCTGCGCTTCAAGCAACGTACCACGCCGCTCGCAGTCGAGAGTACGGCCGCGGTCTTTGACCGCCTCCTCCAACTGGGCGACCTTGGCAAGGGCCGCCTTCAGCTCGGCGTCCTTGTCTGCGGCCGCCTTCTCGGCTCCCTCGCGACACTGGGTCTCCCCCTGCTTGGTCTCCTCTGCCGCGGCCACCAGTCCCTTCAGGCACTCCACCTCGGCCTGGAGCTGGCCCTTGTCGTCGGCGAGCTTGCCGCGCTGCTGGTCCGCCTCGGCAAGGGCCAGCTGCGTCTCCGCTACCTTGGTGGCCTCCGCCCGGAGCCGCTCCACCTCAGCCTCAAGGCGGCTCTTGTTTCCCGCCAGCTGCTTCTGCAGCTGGCCGGCTTCACCGAGCGCCTGCCGGGCTCCCGTCGCCTCCAGCCTCGCCCGCTCCAACGTGGCTGCAGTAGAGAAACTCAGAGACAAAGTACCCCGAAGACGCACAAGAAATAAGGGGAAACGATAAGAGAATATACCCGTCATGGCGCGGAGCTCCTCCTCCTTGGTGGCCAGCTGCTCCTTGAGCCGCTCGTGCGCATCAAGGACCCGGTTAAAGACGCCGACCCGATAGGAGTCCAGTTGCTGCGCAACGAAATAGCAATCGTCAAAGAAGAAAGCAATTTAAAGATTCGGCCCAACTCCTACGTGATAACCCTCAACCGTAAGGGATCAAGATAGTCTTCGCGGGTAAGAATAACCCAATTTATTGATTCGACACACGGGGAGCCAAAGAGTATTTATAAGCTTTGACAGTTGAGTTGTCAATTCAACCGCACCTGAAATATACTTACTTGCAACAAAAGATAAGTGGTAACAGTGATATGATAGTGATAATAGTGATAGTAAAAGTAAACAGCAAAAGTAAATAGTGAAGGTAAATGGCAAAAGTAGCAACTAGTGACAAGCAGGGTTTAAAACACTGTAGGCTAGGGAGATGGATGGTTGGGTGCTGCATGGATGAGATAGATTCTAACTTGGGGCACGGCACACGGAAAAGTAATGATCATCTAGGCAAATATCAAACATTAGGCATGTATCCCGTAGGTAGTTGTACGTGCTTGCAATAAGAACTTGCACAACATCTTTTGTCCTACCATCCCGCTACGAATGGGGCCAAAAGGAACTTATGGAGATTAAGGTGCTCCTGTCAAAGAGCACCGGAACAAAGCAATGAACTCAATGGATACATGTAATCCTCAAACTACGGACCATCCCCTTTGGTGTCCCAAGCTGTCACTTTTGGGATCGCCGGTTCCGAACCGTAATAGGTGCAAACAACTCATAGATAGGATCACGAACACAAATATATTCATGCAAACACATATGGTTCAGATCTGAGATCATGGCACTCGGTCCCTAAGTGTCAAGCATTAAGACTAACAAGTTGAAGCAAAGATGATAAACACCATAGTAGATGATAGGCAACATGCCCCCAACGATCTGACAAACTATTACATGATCTAACTCATCCAATCCCTACCATCCCCTTCGCCTACAGAAGGGGAATTACTCACACATGGAGGGAGAAGTCATGGAGGGATGATGGAGTGGTGATGATGATGACGATGGCGATGATCTCCCCTCTCCGGAGGCCAATTCAGCCTCCAGATTAGCCCTCCCGAGGAAGAACAAAGGGTGGCGGCGGCTCCGCGACGGAAAACTGCGAAAAGAACTTCTGATCTGGGGTTTCCGCGTCGTGAGTAAAAATACGAGGCAAAGTAGGGCACCAGGGGGTGTGGGCCCCACCCAGGCGACCCCCCGGCGCGGCCCAGGGGGGGCGCGCCCACAGGGCGCCTGGGCACCCCCTGGCCCCCCTCTGGCCCCTCTTCTGGCCCCTGGTTCCTTCGGGTGCGTGGATTTTCTGTGATTTTTCGTGGATTTTTCTGAGGTACCTAAAAATCCGTTTTCCTGCACACAATAAAACCATACAGGCAGCTCTGCTGAAAACAGCGTCAGTCCGGGTTAGTTTAGTTCAAATCATGCAAGAATGAGGTCAAAACAATATCAAAAGTGTTTGGAAAAGTAGATACGTTTGAGACGTATCAACTCCCCCAAGCTTAGCATATTGCTTGTCCTCAAGCAATTCAGTTCAACGAACTGGACGCGACAAAGAAAACTTTGACAAACTCTTTTGCTTCATTATATGTATATAAGCATGTACTACGAAAAGAGTCTAGCAAGTATTAAAACAGTACTATGAGGACAATGCAAGGAGCAATCCTTCTTTCAAGTGACTAGTCACAAATACTTAAAAGTAAATAATATACTACTAAAAATCAAGACAAGATTACATTGCACATAGCTTGAGCATACTAGGGTGTTATCTCGCTAGTCTCCATGAGTGAAGCAAAACATAAATGCAGAAACTCCTCCAGAGTTTTAAAGGAGACTAGAACTAAGAATTTCAGAATAAATCATATCACAAGTATGCAGAAGACAATGTAATACTTTGGGACAATGCACATTACACTCAGAATGACAATTATGCTCTCCTAGTTAGTGCTTTGAAGAAAGAAGGTGAAGACTCTCGAACCGTGGCTTTTGTTGGCAAAGTTGAAAACCCGTGATCGGAAACAAAAACTAAACATGTACCAGAGCTCTTGGTTTTTAGAAACAGAGGTAAAAACGTTTTTGAGAGGTGCATATTTCGTCAACGAATGCTAGTAGATAACTCAATCACTTTTTGAGTGAACAAGTCTCGAGGAACAGCTCCCGCATGAGGACGATCACATCCTCTTAATCTCCTTTGTTTATCACTACCAAAGTTTTCTGATTTCTCATGAACAAAGCGTGAAGGAGGGTTTGTTTGTTATATTATCTTTTTGAGCCGGGCGCACTCGATGCGAGTTCCTTCTCGTATTAAGGGTTTGCACATTAGACATGCAATCCAGGGGTGAAACTTGTCCAACTTAAAAAGATCATGAATTAACTACTACTTCCTCATGAGCTAAAACATAGGCACAAAAAGAGAAATGCTTTTGATTAATTTCGAGATGGTACACGAAAGTCTTCGTTAGGAATGGCAGGTAAATACCATGTATAGGAAGGTATAGTGGACTCATATGGCATAACTGGTTTTAAGGAATTTGGATGCACAAGCAGTCAGTCCGCTTAGTACAGGTGAAAGTTTAGCAAAAGACTGGGAAGCGACCAACTAGAGAGCAATAACGGTCATAATCATGCAGAGCGACAAAGCAACATTGAATCGGGCATGAAAGTGATATAACTATTCTGAAACTCAAATATCATCAAGGCAGAGTAGACTTTTTAGTCTTAACATGTGTAAGCATGTGCCAAGTCAATCCAAAAATTCTCTAAAGGGAAATACCACCTTAGTATACCAGACTATGAACAGTGCAATGCATGTAGATCATTTCAATAACACATTATATACTCTAGTTATTCGAGACTAGCCACAAGGAAAGCATGAACCACTGAAAGAGCATTGTAAACATAGCACTATGTCGCTACAAGCTGGTCTCTAGATCATAAGTACAGGCATATGTACAAAAGTAGAAACAAAAAGAGTTCATACCGGTCTTCCTTGTTGCTTCCCTTCAGTCGATCTTCGTCATTACTGCTTGTCACTTGCACGACCGAACGTAGGAAATATAATTGAATGCCATCACGGACTCGAGCTGAACTCTGAAAACAAAGCAAACTAAAGAGAGAAAGGAAATATTTTTGGATTTTTCAAAGGTTGGATAAAAGCAAGAGAAAATCTTTTTGTTGTTTTTGCAAAGAGAGAAATAAAGAAGAACGGGCAAAAACTTCGAAAAGATCAAAGTTAATAAAACGGATAATACAATGGAAAAGTAAGAGGGGCACGTACTCCCCCAAGCTTAGGCTTTTGGCCTAAGTTGGTAGCAGCTACTGCCCCCAGGAGCCTCCTGCTCCGGGGGTATGGTGGTGAGTCCAAGGGTCGTAGAAGGATGCTGGCGCGTACACCGAACTCCTCGGAGTCTCCCACGAGGAAGGTTCCGAGCGCCAAACAGAGGAAGAACCTTCACCAAACTCGGTGGCGGTCTCTTCCTAAAAAAGTGGTAACTCACCGTGCTTCTCCTCGTCGGGCACAACCCCCTCCATGGGGTTATAAAACTGATGCTGGACCATGAACTCATCGAACTGGACAACATCAAAGGACCATCCGTTCCTGCGAGAAAAATCAAACAAAAGAGGTGCAGGTAGACGGATCTCGCGTTCCGCGGTAGTTCCGAAACGCAAGATATAAACAAGATTATCAAGCTCAGAACCCATGGTGACAAACTTATGCCTTTTCATAGCAGCAAGATCAAAGCTTAAATAAGTAAAAGGATTATCATTAGGGTGTGGGGTGCCTCCAAGATGTTCTAAGATAAGTGTGGCATAAACGCCACCATATAAGTCCTCCTTGTTACCGTTCATAGCAAGGCGTCGAGCAATTAAGGCACCCAGGTTATAATCAGACCTCCCTGAGAGGGCTGCTGCCGGGATAGCAATATCCGGAGCAGAAATGCTGCTCGTGTTGTCACGAGCTAACACCCCTCTAGCAATATAATATGCAAAATACCTGAGGTGAGGAAATAAGATGCTGGAGATCTTCTACCGATGAATATCCCTCGTACCCATGCTGCAGAGAGAGTTGATGACGGTTTTTAGCTCGGAGGGCTGAGTGGCCATCCTAGCCGTCCTCCCAACGTTCGGCACACCTATTATTTCACAAAAATTTCCCAAAGTCATGGTGATAAGATCATTGTAAATTTTAAACTCAATAGCACCTGAATCAGGATTATATCTAAAACTATTAATGAAACTGGAGGTGAGTTTTTGATACTGGGTAACACGGCTCGTGACGAGTCGTGTCAAACCTGAATTAGCACAAAGATTATAAAACTCATCCTTGATTCCCGCAGCTTCGAGGAATTCATCACATGGAAATGTCATCGCACGTGCTGGACTTGTGTCTTCCAAAAACTCCTGGGGCACATGATCTTCATTATAGCTCACCCTAGCAGTCGATGGTGAAGCTGCGGCTCTAGTAACTCGATCGGAGTGTGCGGGCCTCCTCTTCTCAAGCCACCCTTTTGCCCTTCCTAACAAACTCATTTCTGAATTTTTTTTGCAATTTACAAAAATGAGGATTAAAACAAGACGAGTTAAGGCAGACTACTCAACTCACTTGCCCAAGGCATAAACTTGCATCAAAACTTGGAAAATAACTTTCTACACATGCATGCAAGCTCATCTCTACAACACCAAGAACTACTAAATACTCACAAATGAGGCCACCAATCAAAAAACTAATTGGAGGGGTGGAGGAGTCACATACCAGGGAGTATTTGCTCAAAATTTCAGCTCAAATGAGGGGCTGTAGAGAGAGATCGAAGAATCGCCTCCAAGAACAGCAAGAACACAAGAACAAGTGCAGAACTCGCGTGTTTGGAGAAAGAGAGGGAGAGGAAGAAGACATACCTGGAGGGGGTCCTGTGGGCCCCAGGCGCCCTGTGGGCGCGGCCAGGGGCTGGGCCGCGCCAGCTGGCCGCCTGGGCCACTGGTGGGTCCCCCTGGCTGGCCCCGGGACTTCCTGAGTCTCTCCTGACGTGGAAATTTTTATTATAATTTTTCTAGAATTTTTCTGAAAACTTCACTGTTGAATTTTTTTCGAAGTTCAAAAAGCTGCGAAACTCTCTGAAAACTTGAAGCAGTTAGTAGTATTGTGAAGCTTCAAAACATAAATACTTGGTACAGCAAGTAGGACAAAAACTAAAAACAAATGAAAACATAACAAGCTCAACTTTTTATCTATATAAAACATGTTTACTAGTAAGGTTGATCAAGTCTTACCAACAAACAGGCGATATATAGAGCAAAAAGTCTCACCTCCTACGAAGTAGTTACTAAACCTTTAATTTGATGGACATTGCCCCACCATGATAGTTTTATATTTGTGAGGCACATGTAGTGGATAGTGCCATTCTCCAATTTTCACGATCTCGATATTCTCTATAGAGTTGAGGGCATGCCTCCTGTTGATCTTCTTCGGAAAATATACCGTGTGTTCTTTATCATTCACATGGAAGGTAACCTTCCCTTTATTGCAATCAATAATAGCACCTGCGGTGTTAAGGAAAGGTCTACCAAGAATAATGGACATGCTCCCATCCTCGGGCATGTCAAGCACAACAAAATCAGTAAGAATTAAACAATTAGCAACCTCTACAGGAACATCCTCACAAATACCTATCGGAACAGCGGTTGACTTGTCAGCCATCTGAAGGGAGATATCTGTAGGAATTAGTTTCTCTAAACAAAGCCTCTCGTAAAGAGAGAGAGGCATAACACTCACTCTGGCTCCAAGATCACATAAAGCAATTTTGACATAATTATTCATTATGGAGCAAGGAATGGTGGGTATACCTGGATCACCGAGCTTCTCAGGAATCTTGCCACTGAAAGAGTAGTTAGCAAGCATACTAGATATTGCTTCATTAGGAACTTTTCTTTTATTAGTGACAATATCTTTCATATATTTTGAATAAGGAGGTAACTTAATAGCTTCGGTCAAAGGAATTTGAAGAAAAAGAGGTTTAATCCACTCACAAAACTTATTGTAATGCTCTTCTTCTTTGGATTTGATGGACTTACCTGGAAAGGGCATGGGCTTCTGCACCCATGGTTCTCTTTCCTTCCCATGTTTTCCTGCGATGAAGTCTTCTTTAGTGTACCTCTTACGTTTGTCAGGTGCTTCTTCCTCTCGAACTTCAGGCGGATCATTCTTCTCACTATCCTTACCATCAGGTTCAGCACCGTCTTCAGTCTTAGCATCGGATATAGATACACTGTTGGGATCAATAGCTGGCTCTTCATCTGCAATAGGATCATTAGAATTGTCAGTCTCCTTATGTTTCTTCTTTTTCTTTGGAGATCCAACAATTTCTTCTTCCTGCATTTGAGAATCCTGCTCGATTCTCTTCGGATGTCCCTCTGGATAGAGAGGATCTTGAGTGCTAGTTCCTCCTCGGGTCTTAATCCCGAAAGCCTGCAAATTATCTTGTTTGGCATTGTTAGCAAGCAGATCTCTTTGCACATTAGAAATTTGGTCAAGCTGAGTTTGAACCATATGAAAATGCTTCACAAGACATTGAACATCATTAGCTGTTCTATCTAAAACATCAAGCAGTTTTTTGATAGCAAGAGAATTATCATGCAATTGACTTTGTATCCTCTCATTAAAATGGTTTTGTTTCATAATAAAATTATCAAACTCATCTAAACATTGATCAGGAGGCTTACCATGAGGGATGTCACTTGCGTTGAAATCTAAAAGAGAGTGTACCTCTACCATAGGAGGGTGAGTAGTAGGCTCACACAGCTTCTCAATAAGGGGTAGATTCTTCACGTCTTCAGCTTTAATACCTTTCTCTTTAATAGACTTCTTTGCTTCTCGCATATCTTCGGGGCTTAGAACAAATATGCCCCTCTTCTTTGGTGGTGGAGGTGGTTCAGGGACGGACCAATCTTCATGGTTTTTGGCAATCCTGCCCATCAAATCCTCCGCATCGTCCGGTGTTCTTTTCCTGAAAACACAACCAGCACAACTGTCCAAATAGGACCTGGATTCATCAGTTAGACCAGCATAGAATATATCGATTAATTCATTCTTAGGAATTTCATGTCCTGGTCTATCCCGAATCAGACCGCGGTACCTCCCCCAAGCTTTAGGGAGGGACTCATCCTGCAACTGTTTAAAGTTATAAATTCTTTGTAAAGCGGCATGTTGCATGTGAGCAGGAAAGTACTTATCAACAAAAGAGTGAGCTAAGTCTTGAGTACTCTTAATGGAACTGCATGGGAGTGAATCATACCATGCTTTAGCACCTTCCTTCAAGGAGAAAGGAAGAAGCTTGGTGATATAAAAGTATCGTATCTTCTCATCTGTGGTAAACAGGCCACCTAACTCACCGAGTTTAGTCAGGTGTGCAATAGCATCATCATTTTCTCTGCCATAAAAGGGGTTAGCTTCAACCATAGGTATAAGTGAAAGATCAACAGAGAAATCATAATCAGGATCATCAATGCATATAGGATATGTAGCAAATTCAGGATCAGGAACGGTTTTGTTCTTCAAGAGTGTTTTTCAAATAGTTTCTTAATAACTTCAGGGTCAGAGCCAGAAAACTCTGTCAGTTCCCTGCATAAATCTTCATCAAGCATATAGTAATCATCATCAAGGAGCCTCTCTTTGAGTTTACTCAAATCAGGATAATCATAAGTTTCACCAATAGGGTAGCGAGTAACAGGAAGTTCAATTCCAGACTTTTTAGCAGCAGCAGCAATTTGTTTCTCAAGAGCATAACCAAGCGAACTAATATCATCAAAAGTAGTAGAGGCATCATCAAGAGTATCAGACATAGTAACAGATTCAGTAGGAGCATCATGTGGTGGTGGTGAAGCAAACTTACTCATAACAGAAGGTGAATCAAGTGTAGCACTAGTGCTCAGAGCAGTACCTCTTCTTGTAGTGGATAGTAAGATCGGAACCTTGGGGTCTCCTTTCTTACCCATAGTGGATGAAGTGCAGCAGGTAGGATACCTCAAGTAGACTTGTAAATATTGCTATGCTCCCCGGCAACGGCGCCAGAAAACGGTACTTGATAACCCTCAACCGTAAGGGATCGAGATAGTCTTCGCGGGTAAGAATAACCCAATTTATTGATTCGACACACGGGGAGCCAAAGAGTATTTATAAGCTTTGACAGTTGAGTTGTCAATTCAACCGCACCTGAAATATACTTACTTGCAACAAAAGATAAGTGGTAACAGTGATATGATAGTGATAATAGTGATAGTAAAAGTAAACAGCAAAAGTAAATAGTGAAGGTAAATGGCAAAAGTAGCAACTAGTGACAAGCAGGGTTTAAAACACTGTAGGCTAGGGAGATGGATGGTTGGGTGCTGCATGGATGAGATAGATTCTAACTTGGGGCACGGCACACGGAAAAGTAATGATCAACTAGGCAAATATCAAACATTAGGCATGTATCCCGTAGGTAGTTGTACGTGCTTGCAATAAGAACTTGCACAACATCTTTTGTCCTACCATCCCGCTACGAACGGGGCCAAAAGGAACTTATGGAGATTAAGGCTCCTGTCAAAGAGCACCGGAACAAAGCAATGAACTCAATGGATACATGTAATCCTCAAACTACGGACCATCCCCTTTGGTGTCCCAAGCTGTCACTTTTGGGATCGCCGGTTCCGAACCGTAATAGGTGCAAACAACTCATAGATAGGATCATGAACACAAATATATTCATGCAAACACATATGGTTCAGATCTGAGATCATGGCACTCGGGCTCTAAGTGTCAAGCATTAAGAATAACAAGTTGAAGCAAAGATGATAAACACCATAGTAGATGATAGGCAACATGCCCCCAACGATCTGACAAACTATTACATGATCTAACTCATCCAATCCCTACCATCCCCTTCGCCTACAGCAGGGGAATTACTCACACATGGAGGGAGAAGTCATGGAGGGATGATGGAGTGGTGATGATGATGACGATGGCGACGATCTCCCCTCTCCGGAGGCCAATTCAGCCTCCAGATTAGCCCTCCCGAGGAAGGACAGAGGGTGGCGGCGGCTCCGCGACGGAAAACTGCGAAAAGAACTTCTGATATGGGGTTTCCGTGTCGTGAGTAAAAATACGAGGCAAAGTAGGGCACCAGGGGGTGTGGGCCCCACCCAGGCGACCCCCCGGTGCGGCCCAGGGGGGGCGCCCACAGGGCGCCTGGGCACCCCCTGGCCCCCCTCTGGCCCCTCTTCTGGCCCTTGGTTCCTTCGGGTGCGTGGATTTTCTGTGATTTTTCGTGGATTTTTCTGAGATACCTAAAAATCCGTTTTCCTGCACACAATAAAGCCATACAGGCAGCTCTGCTGAAAACAGCGTCAGTCCGGGTTAGTTTAGTTCAAATCATGCAAGAATGAGGTCAAAACAATATCAAAAGTGTTTGGAAAAGTAGATACGTTTGAGACGTATCACTACGCAGTTGGCCCAAATCTCGGGGACTACACCCGCTGGGTGCACTGGCGCGCCCCCCCCCTAAAAAAGAAACAAGCAACAGTAAGAGAAGACTTACGAGAACGTTGTCCTCCAGCTCCTGTGTGTGCTCCAACTCAGCCCGGGCATAGGACTCGACCCGGTCCTTCTGCCCCTGTAGGCGCCGAGTCACGATGGCCATGGGTGCCTCCTCCTGGGTTGGGTGCCCAAAGAAGACCTTGCCGGCTCTGCGTCACGGTAGCACCGGCTCCAGGCCCGGCGACCCCCGGGCTGAAGCACCAAGGAGTGCTCACCGATGGCCGCCTTTCCCGCGGCCGGCGTCCTCTCCGGCGCCGCCATCATTGGCGCCATCGAGATGTCATCACCGCCGCCTCCAGCAGCCCCTGCCCGCTCGGCCGCGTCGGCCCGCGGCAGGGTCCCGTCCTCGATGACCACGACCTCTCGGTCGAGGTCCATCGCGTTGGCACGGCTGCCCCGGTCGTGCCCCTCCTCCAACGGCGGGACGAAGACCGTCATGGCCACCGTCGTTCCGGCCGGCATCTCCGGCCACGCCGGCTCCTCGCCGGCTCGCGCCCACGCCTCCGCAACTGTGGTCCAAGCCCGGGTCGATGCCACCCTGAGCGCGGCCTCGGCCCGATCCCGGTCTCGGCAGGCCCGGCCCTCCGTGCCGGACGGATCCACACCAAGGTCCAGATCCGCCCGCTCCTCCTCCTCACCCGAATCGACGGTGCTGGACCGGCTCGTCCGAAACCCTGCACCATCGGGGACGCAGCCTCCACATCCGCCAACGCCAACGAGATTGGCGATCTGAAAAATTAGGACAGATTAGCACAAAGGGGGGCTCAACGGAGCCGTCCGGCTCGGAGCCAAAGAAGAACTTACCCCGACAACACCGGCACGGCGCGCCTCGACGGCTGGGTGACGCGCCTCCTCTTGGCGGCCGGCCTCGCGCCCCCAACCGCGCCCGCAGCGTGCTTCACGGGAGGAGCCGGCGGAGAGGCGCTGCCCTTCCCGTGAGGCCGGCCCGCCGCCGGCCCCACCTAAAACAATCCGGCTCCTGCCACGCCGCCAGCTCGGCCTCCCACCACCGTCGTCACCGCTCGGGACGACCCGGCCCCGGCCGCGCCGCCGCCCCGTTTGCCCAGCGCCGCTACATCAGCAACTCACGTCAGAGCCTCCGACGCCGCCCCAAAACCGAAACACAAAGAAGAGAAGATAGGTGCACATGCTTGGCGTTCTGCGCCCGCCTTGGTGACCCCTCCCTCCCCTCCGCCGTGTGCCTCAGGATCCTCCGAGGCGACGGGTACCACCTGCTTCCCCGTCTGGTCATAAGGATGCCAGATGGTGTTCAGGAGCACCTCCCGCGTCACGTCCGGCCGGATAAGAAGATGAGCGGTGGCAAAATCTGGGGAGAAGGGACTCACCTTCGGTGTCGGGTTCGCATGGCTATACGGAACTTTTCCCTATTGCTAGTTGTCCGGCAGATTGGCCTTGTAGATGTCGTTGACCCGGCACGCGACCTGCTCCGCCCTCAGCCACAGCTTGGACATGCGGTCGGGGTCGTCAAGGCCCTTCATCTAGCCAATGAGATGAACGCGCTACTACAGCGGCAGCACCCGCCGCGCAATAAAGGCGGTGATGAGGTCCCTGCCTTCAAGGCCTTCCTGCTCCTTCATCACCACCACGCGCTCGCACAAGTTGAGCACCGCCTGTGACGGCCGCTTGGGGTAGTAGGACCAGCTCCGCTTCTCCTGCGGCAGCACGTTGGCGAACGACGACAGGTTGATGCAGTCCGCGCCGAAGTTCCGGACATAGAAGAAAGAATGCTTCCACTTCTTGGCAGAATCCTCCAGGGGCACCTTGGGGCGCTCGTCCCCTGCTCCGCACTCCGACATCTCCCCGGCCTTCGGCCGCTGCTACTTCAGGGAGAAGAGGCGCGTGAAGAGATTAATGGAGGGCTAGACTGCGAGGTACGCCTCGCAAAGCGTGACGAAGCCGAAGAGCTGCACGATGGCTCCGGCTCTGAGATGGTGGGGCTGAAGCTCGTAGAACTCCAATAATTCACGAATGAAATCACTCGCAGGCAGCCCAAACCCGCGTTTGAAGTCCGTGAAGAAGACCACGCACTCTGAGCCCTCGGGGCAGGGCTCCCGCTCGTCTCTGAGCAAGCGAACAACGACCTCTATCTCCGGCGGCAGGCGCTTGGTGGTGCGGAGGTAGTTGATGTCGTCCTCGGAGATGGTCGAGCCCATCCACAAGCCCGACGGCAGCGCCATCATCGAGGAGCACGGAAACGAAAGAAGAAGTAGAAGATGGCCTCTACTCGAAAGCGACGGGCGGCGTGGTGTGCAACGGTCGCGAGAAGAAGAGGATGCAAGGAAAGAGGAGGGCGCGGGCGAGAACGATCTCCGCCGGCCCTTCGACCCAATTTATAACCCGCGGTTCGAACGTGGGGGTTGGGATCGACTGCGCCCACCTCTCCCACTTCCTGCTATAAATGTGCACGTGCGTGCGCAATAACTGCCTCTGGAAGGGCAACCGGTTTGAAGAAGCCACAATAAATCCGAGCGCACGGGCCAAAGTTGCGCGGCTGCGGGCCCCGGCCCGTCGCCCCGCACCGTCGCACGCGTGGCCTGTCAGGCCTCCCCGGCTTCCGGGCACCACGTGGTGCCCGCATGGAACACGAAACATCATCCATGATTCGGCGGACTCCTCGATTCCCATCGTCGCCGAAATGCCGCGATCCGGCTTCCAGAAGTCGGCACGCAATGGGTGTTCTCGAGCCCATCCTCGGGCCCGCCTTCAAGGGAAGGAAACTGTGATGGCCCGATCACCCGAAGACGGCGGACCTTCACACCTTCGGGGACTACTGTTTGGGGGATGAACCCCAGCCAGGCCCCACGATCCAGCAAGACTCTCCAGTCCGGCCAGCTCCCGCGATCCGGCCACGATGGCTCGCTCGAGGGATCCCGACCCGACACGCCAAGACTTCCTCAACAAGCCAGACCGGCCCGTGGCATGTTCCCCAATCCGTCCATGGGTCAGCTCCCGTCCCATCTCAACCGTACGATGGGACGAGACGCACCTACCGATGACCTAGGCAACAGTGCATCGCCCATGCCCTTAGTCAGCCGGGGAGTGGCAACAGTGCAATCATCACAGCCCATGATGCTGGCAGACGGTGACGTGATGGAGCACGTCGTACCTGACCCAGCTCGGCCAATCCTTGGCGACCGACAAGACGGCACATAGTGCCCCCCATACCTGGCGAGCCCCACTCACGGAGAACCCGGCGAGCCCTATACCCAGCAAGTCATAGCACCGGCTTCCCGGACAATGACAATCCAGCCCCACGGTCGTGTAACTTTACCATTGTAACCCTGGGGGGTTAGCCTATATAAAAACCCCAGAGCCCTCATGCACGGGGATGACGCATAGGAGATAGAGAGAAGAACTAGAAAACATGATAGACACTCCCCGGGAGAAGCAGCCTAAGCCCTGGCCTGTCTTCCTCCTTCCACCAAACAGCTCAAGGAGCAACTCTGTACTGGTAAAACATCAACCACCATCGGCAAGATTAGGGGTATTATCTCCCCGGAGAGCCCCAATCCTTGGTATGTCTTGCGTCCCACACTCTCTCATACCAACCCCGCTTCTGGAGTCAACCAGTGCCCTCGAGCCGCCTCCTATCTTTAGCCATCCCTTGGCATCTGTCGTGCGCCCACCACAACAGGTTGCTGAAGTTGGGCCATACCAGGCCGTCGATGGAGCCACGTCAAGGGCCGCAGGCAGGCAAGTCTGGGTACCCCCGTTCCTAGAACACCGACAGTAGCCCCCAGGCTCAAGGTGCACTCGAACTTGGCTTCGAGGCAAAGCCAGAGGTGCAAGGGTGAAGCGTTGCGGGCCCCAAACGCCCGCGGACCTGGATCAACACGTGGCGACTGGATTGGACGTGGGCGTCTCCGCGTCCCCCCGCTGCCTCGCCAACTGCCCGACTTGATGAGACCCTGCTGCATACATATAAAAACAATCATTACGCGCGATCGTGGAGGCCGGCGGTTCGCCTTCTCTTGGCTATAAATGAGGAGGGGGCGAAACCCCCGCTGCTCATCTCCCTCTTCTTGCCGCCTGCTCCTTCTCCTTCCTCCTTGCCGTGGCGGCTTGTCATGATACCCATGGCACCGATAAGGAGATTCACCACTACTGAGAAATGGAAAACTCCCTGCGAGGAGCAGGAACCCCTTCCGCCAAAAAAGAGGTTTAGCCGCCCTCGTTGCGCCGATGAGAGGTTGGAGGTGATGAGGCCTTGGTGCGAGCGGCCTCCTCCCGGCTACCCGTTGCCCTTGTACACCCATGCACAAGGCTCCCGAAGAGGGGGTTGCGCCCCGCGCCGCTTGCGTCGTGGTTGAGGTCGTCCAGCTGCGGTCGGACGAGCCACTGGCTCTCGAAACCACACAAAGGGCTCCTCACGCGAGTTCGTAGTGTGGACAGCAATGCCATCGCCTTCTTGGATCCGGCTCCCGAGGTTCTTCGTGGTGCTAATGCTGGCAAGGGGTCCTACTGATATGTGGGTGCAGCACGCAAGGTGCTGCAGCCAAGCTTCGGTGGCGGAGGTCGAGGTCGTCCCCCAAGCCGGTGTCTTCATGACTCGAGGCTGGGGTTAAATCGACCGCGTGTGCCGTCCTCGTAGAGCATCCATCATCAACTTTGAGTTCGACGTCGCCTCCACGTTGTTATTCAAAGTCTTTGACGATGAAGACCATCGCCTGGAGTGCCACCCTGGAGGGAGCCGCCAGGGTGGCGCGGCGGTAGATGCCGTGCCTACCCTTGGCCCTGCTGACAGCTCCTCCAGCAGCAGCGACGGCCCATGGGAATCCAGCAGCTCTCCCGGGCTTGACGAGTCTCTGTAGACAAGCGACGATAGCTATGTACCACTGAGCTCACGCCGCGCCCGGAGCACAACAGTAGCATTAGATCGTCGTCGTTGGTGACCTGGTCGGCGCTGGATTCTCGTGGCCCTCTGTTGATGATGGCGTCGGTGGTGGCAACCGCGGCTAGGGACCTTCAAGATCTCCTTCTTTTGTTCCCTGCGAGGAATCAAAGTGAACCCCGTGGGGGTGTGTAAAGAACCTGTAATGCTTTTGCTATGATGCTTATTACTCATGTTATGAAATCGCGGTCGCACGTCTTGCTTCGGCACTGTCCCCCTTTTTTGTCTTCACAGTAGCTTTGCGCTCTACACCGAAGGGTCCCAGTCCCAAGGCAGGCTTCAGCCATCGCTGGTATGCCAGGTCGCAATGCTGTGGTCAAGGCCAGGAGGTATGCGGCCCGGCATCCGGTAAGAGCTCCTGAGGCGCGATGCTCAAGAGGTCCCCCTTGGCTTGCAAGCAGCTTCACGGAGGCTAAAAAGTATGATTGCATTGCCGGAGTAAGACTGCGTAAATTAAACTGGTCGAGTCATGGCGTTTTTCCAATTTGAATGCGTGACTTATCTTGATGGGCCTGAGGTGGTTCTCCGCATGGTGTGCCTGGTCCGTTCTTTAGCGGCAGTGCGGCTAGGATTTCGCAATCTCCTTCCTGATTACTTTAGTGTTCGGCATCGGCAAAGCCCAACCCCGCGCATACCTCAGCCGCCGCTGGCTCGTCCGGATCGCCAGGACGAGGCCAAGGGGTGAGGAGCTACGTGACCAGTTAGGCTCCTGAGTCGCGATGCTCAGGAGTCCTCCTTGACGTACGAACCGACCTTAGTGTTCTGCGCGGGCCTCCCCTTCTCCCGCTCTTCTAAGTGCTCTGCATCCTCGGGTCCCGACCCTCGAGCAAAGCTCAGCCGCCGCTGGTATGCCAGATCGTGATGCCATGGTCAAGGCCAGGGGGTGAAGGTTGGATAGTCAGTAGGAGTTCCTGAGGCGTGATGCTCAGGATCCCCCCCTTTAACACACAAGCGACTTATGTCAGAAGGGAATAGCCGACAGGGTCGCCTATTGCTAGGCTCCGAAAATTCCTGCAGGTTATTCTGATGAAAAAGCATAAATTGTGTCTGGCGCCATGCCACAGATCTTTCCGCAGGAAGACGAAGACACATGACATAGGGACGAACCCGTCTGGCCTGGGGATGATGCAGCCCGAGGGGTGCCCCCAACAGAGTAAGCTAAAGATGCAAAATGATACACGTCGTAGGGGCAAGCCCGTGCAACTTGGGGATGATGCGGCCCGAGGGGCACCCCCAACTAAACAAACTGAAACAAACTCACCTGGCACTAATGCTGGGGAGATGTTGACGTAGCTGAAGATGCTTGATGCATATGTCGTTCCTCACGAGCTGCCTGACTCTGGGACCTCACGATGTTCCTGAGGTTCCGAAAGCTCATGAAGAACCGACGCCACTTCTGCCAGGATCTCCTGATGCCTGGCCTCGCGAGCCACCAGGACTTCCCACATGTGGCGCTGGTATAGGGCCGCCTGGTTCGGCAGGCCGAAGGGCATGCAAACGTAGTTGTGAGGAGGGCCTTGGCACCAACCCACCTGAGATGGCTAGTAGAGCTCCTGAGATGTGAATCTGTTGAGTCTTGGGACGCTGACCCAGATGCGCAGCCCATCGCCGAGCCCGGGACGACAGTTGCACTTTGTGGTGCGGGGCGGCGCTCGCCCCGCATTGCTCTTGGTACCTACAAGTTTTCGATGGTCTAGTCGATGAACTCCCGAGCACTCGGCTCTTCGCGCCTTGCGCTCTCTTGAGGGAAAGGTGCGGTGAAGCACGCCTCCACATGGTGCTCGAGCGCCTCCCTCGTGACATTGGCTAGGTCGGAGGACCTCCAGAGGAGAGCCCCCGAGCCCAACCTGAGAGTGGCGCCGAACATGCCTTTCTATGCGAGGGAGGGAGGCGCCCCATCCATGGGCGCGGATCCTTAGACGCGGCCATCGGGTGCTGCTTCCTCATGAGACTGCAGGTCTAGTAGCTACTTCTTCTTCTTCGAGACGGCTTCAGGGGGGAAGATAATGCTTTCGTTGTCTCGGTCCTTGATTGATGCAGCCTGGTAAGCGCGCTCGAGGGAGCACACAGCGTCCTTTTCCTCGCATGCGATGGTGATGATGTCGTGGTTTCCCGGAATCTTGAGGACGTTGTAGCCATGGTGGGTCACTGCCATGAACTTGGCCAGGGCTGGATACCTAAGAATGGCACTGTATGGGAGACGGGTGTGAGCGACATCGAAGTTGATGAGCTCGGTGTGGTAGTTGTCGCGGGTGCCGAAGGTAACGAGAAGCCGGATCTACCCGATTGGGGTGGTGGAGCCGTTGGTCACTCCCAAGAAAGGCCTAGTGGGCTGCAGCTGGTCTTATGGCACTTAGAGACTGTTAAACGTGTCGACGGAGAGGACATTGGGCCCAGCACTGCCATCAATGAGGGTTTTGGTAACTTGGACGTTGCTGATGATGGGTGAGCAGAGCATTGGGAGAGCGTCGGTGGTCGCCGCGCACTTGAGCTGGTTAGCTGAACTGAAGGTGATGGTGCATTTGTACCACTTGAGAGGCCGCGTGGCTTCTATACTGGGGAGAGCCGCATTCACTTCTAGAGCATGTGCACCGCCAAAGATGCAGGCGATGGTGCGAGGCTCCTGGAAGGCCCCAGCCCCTTTGTCTTAGTCGTCGTTCCTCCTTGGCGGTGGTGGCAGCGGAAGGAGGCCGGCCTTGCCCTGAGGACGGTCCTCACGAGGCTGGTCCCTCTAGGAGCCCTCGTGAGGTTGGTCCCTCCAGGCACCCTCGCGAGGCTGATCGTGCCAGCCTTCCTCACCGGGAGGATCGCGCCACTCCTGACGCGGCCCACGGTCGTCCCAGCGCTCCCCAGTTTGGCTTCCTCCACGGTCGTAGCCTCGGTCGTTGCACTCGGGGCGTCGGCTGATGCGCCAATAGCGAATAGCCCTGAGCTCCTAATAGTCATTGGTGTTGTGGTTGTGCACGTTGTGGAAGACGCTGAATGGGCGGTTGCTCTTGGATGACTCTGTGTGGTCGCGGCCATGCTTCGTCTCTAGTTCTACCGCGAGCACGGCCATCCCCTTGCACTTCACGTCTTTAGCCTTGGCCTTTCTATCTTTTGGGTCCGCGGCGGGGAGCTCGGTGAGGGAAAGGCGCCCTTCCTCAGCTCTGGCACACTAGGTCGCTAGGTTGAACAGCTCCAAAGCTATGCACAGGTCCTCATGGATGGCGAGCTCCTCTTTCATCTTGACATCACGGACGCCATCAGAGAATGCTGAGATGACAGCCTCGGCCGTCACCTTGGGGATCTTGAGGCGGACGCTATTGAAGCACTGGATGTACTTCTGTAGGGTTTCCCCCGGTTGTTGCTTGACGCGCTGCAGGTCACCTGCGGCTGGTGAGCGGTCGTGAGTACCCTGGAAATTGGCGATGAAATGCTCACGCATCTCACTCCAAGAGGAGATTGATCCCGCGGGCAGGTTCAGGAGCCACGAACGCGCGCCGTCTTTGAGAGCCATGGGGAACCAGTTCGCCATAATATTCTCGTCGCCATTGGACGCCTCGATGCTCAGCTCATAGAGCTGCAGGAATTCAGCAGGGTCGGGGGTGCCGTCGTAGCGTGGTGGTAGGTCGAGCTTGAACTTCCGGGGCCAAATGACGCTGCGTAGCTCAGGGGTGAAGGCCGGGCAGCCTGCTATGGACACCAGAGCATGTTGCGCAGGCGGAGCTTGGTCTTGGTTCTCATGCGCCGCCATTGCAGGGGGCGCATGGTCTCGATGTGGTGGTGGTGGGAGCGCAGGAGCTCCTCGTTGCGGCCCCTGGACCTCTTGTCAGCTTCCTTCTTCATGCACGGGCACCCCGCGTGATGGGTCGCGCCGCGGGGCCGCGTGCCTTGGGGCATAGACAAAGTCTTGACGTGAAGGTGGTGGAGGCGCTTCATGGGACAAGTCGTCCGCAAAGGGAGGCGGGCGAGGTAGCAAGAGGGACGGGACAGGAGAGCCCCAAGCGGCACTGACGACCTCGGCAATGCGGTCTAGCCAGTCCTCATAGAGGTCGTCGACGGGGCAGTAGCGCAGGAGCTCACGCGCCATGAGCAGCGCAGCCTGCGCATCTGTGGGTCCGCTATGGCCATGGGACGACAAGCCTACTGGGGTCAGCGACGGGGTTATGGTGCATCCATCCCGCCGCACCGAGGGGTGCAGCGACAAGGCCTGCTGCTCGTGCCTTACCGGGCCGGTAGCTGCGTTGGCGGCGGGCGATGGAGAATAGCGGGGAGGTCCGCCGGCGGGAGTTGTCTAAGCGATGCAGGCGGCAAGGGCGGCCCGTCTCTCAGCACGAGCCCGGCGAGCGTCAGCCATGGAAGCAGTGGAGCGGTGATGCGTCGACCGATGGAAGAGAGGTTTCGGCACACCCCTACCTAGCGCAAAAAATGTCGGATTTCGGGTTCTGCAAACCCTTGAGAGGTTTGAACTCTGGGGTGCGCACAAAGAACACTCTCTCCCCAACGCGCTCGCCCTACAATTCCACAGCCTAGCTCGATGAACTCAAAGAACAGGGGACATAGAGGATTATACTAGTTCAGGCCACCTTGCGGTGTAATACTCTACTCCAGTGTGTGTAGTGGATTGCCTTGTGGGGCTGAGGATGAACTAGTACAATGGATGAACAACCTCCTGAGGAGAGGTGTTCTTGGGCTCGAATGATCTTGTGGTGTCTGTAGGGTGGAATGGATCTGATCCCTTCTAAGGTTAGATCAGCCCAAGGTGATATGCCCTCCTATGGTGGTGGCTAGGTCCTATTTATAGTGGCCTTGGTCCTCTTCCCAAATATCGGTGGGAAGTGATCCCACAACGGCCAAATTTGAAGGGGAACAGCTAGTACAAGCTATCCTGACAAAAGTGCTCTTCGCCTGCCAAAGGCTCTGGTGGTGACGCCGCACCGGGCTCCATGATGACATTCGTCTTGCCGTCCTGGCCGTCCTTGGTCTTGTTGCACCGATATGGAAACCTTTGCTTGATTCCTCGGGACTCTGCGCCTGCTCTTGCCCCCTTAGCACCAAAGGGGAAACTAGTACACTACGCCCGCTTGGTCGTCGTGGCTCACGTCACATGAACCTTGTGAGGTGCACCTTGCATAGATATCTCCGCTCTTCGGGAGCCAACCTAGAGAGGCTGCCTGCTACTTCTCGAGCTTGCGTTGTATTCCCTCGAAGAGGAAAGGGATATGCAGCACGGTAGCGTAAGTATTTCCCTTAGTTTTTGAGAACCAAGGTATCAATCCAGTAGGAGACCACGCGCGAGTCCCTCGCACCTGCACAAACAAATAAGAAGTTCGCAGCCAACGCGATAAGGAGTTGTCAATCCCTTTACGGTCACTTACGAGAGTGAGATCTGATAGAGATGATAGTTTATATTTTTGGTAATTTGGTTTATAAGAACAGAAAGTAAAAGTGGTAAAAGTAAAGTAGATGTAGATTGATATGTTGAGAATAGACCCGGGGGGCCATAGTGTTCTCTAGTGGCTTCTCTCATAATAGCGATATTCTACGGCGGGTAAACAAATTACTGTCGAGCAATTGATAGAAAAGCGAATAATTATGTGACTATCTTGCCATGATCATTGTATATAGGCATCACGTCCGAGACAAGTAGACCGACTCCTGCCTGCATCTACTACTATTACTCCACACATCGACCGCTATCCAGCATGCATCTAGTATATTGAGTTCATAAGAACAGAGTAACGCCTTAAGCAAGATGACATGATGTAGAGGGATAAACTCAAGCAATATGATATAAACCCCATCTTTTTATCCTCGATGGAAACAATACAATATGTGGCTTGCTGCCCCTACTGTCACTCGGAAAGGACACCGCAAGATTGAACCCAAAGCCAAGAACTTCTCCCATTGAAAGAACTATAGATCTAGTAGGCCAAACCAAACCAATAATTCGAAGAGACTTGCAAGGATATTATGAGCACGCATAAAAAGTTCGGAGAAGAACCAAATATTTCTCATAGATAATCTTGATCGTAAACTCACAATTCATCGGATCTCGACAAACACACCGCAAAAAGAGATTACATCGAATAGATCTCCTCGAAGACCGAGGAGAACTTTGTATTGAGATCCAGTGAGATTTCTCTCTGTTGCTGATGGTTTCGGGGTACGTAGACTTATATAGGAGGAAGGAGGACAATGAGGGACTTTCGGGGGGCCCACGAGGCAGGTAGCACGCCCTGGGAAGGGGGCGTGCCCCCCACCCTCGTAGACACCCGAGGCTCCCCTGACATCGTTCTCAAGTCCCCTGTGCGTGATTTTGTCCAAAAATATCTCTTGCGAAGGTTTCATTCCGTTTGGACTCCGTTTGATATTCTTTTTTGCAAAACCCTGAAACAGGCAAAAAAACAATATGGACTGGGCCTTTGGGTTAGTAGGTAAGTCCCAAAAATGATATAAAAGTGTAAGATAAAGCCCATTAAACATCCAAGACTTCATAAATAATAGCATGGAACAATCAAAAATTATAGATACGTTGGAGACGTATCACTGCCCCCAGGGAGGTCTTGTCGCCGTCCGCCTCGCGAGGCTTGGCACCTCGCGAGGGTCTTGAGTTGCGGTTGCTGAAGCTGGGCCGTACCAGGCCGCCGTTGGAGCCATGTCACGGGCCGCAGGCAGGCAAGTCTAGGTACCCCCGTTCGCATAACGTGGACAAACATATATATCAAAGCTTTGAAAAATGATTAAATGAATGAAATACATCATCGCTTTGAGCACTGTGTCATAAGCAAGAGCTCCCCCTAAATTTGTGCATTATAAAAAATTGCGTTTGAATGCAAATGCAAAATGAATTAGGATCATGGGTCACTCTTCCATGTCACATACCACTTGGTGGAGCGCACAAAATGATATGAATGGAATAACAAGCACACATCACCGAAAACATAAGTGAATGATCATACAAGAATAATGATTGGAATAAACATTTGAGCACCACATGAAGCATAGTATGATCAATCTCACAAGACCAACATAGTATGTCACACGCATAACCAGCAAAGTAGCACGAATCAAATGGAAATAGTAGCAAAAAGTCAAGAAAAACAAATGAGCAAAAGCAAGACAATCTCTCTTGAAACCTAATGATCTATACAAATTCTCCCCTTTGGCAACAAGTACCAAAAAGTTCGAAAAGGTATAGAGCTATACATCTCTCTAAGCACGATCCTCAGTAGCTCCTGAAGGTGATCTATGGCTCGCAGCTCTAGTGTATGTAATTGGCATCGAGATGAGTCCGTCCGCGAAGGCTTCAACTTATTTTAGTTGGGCTAGTGCAGTAGAGACTGAAGGTGGCACTGTAGAAGTAGCAGCATGTGCAGAGTGAGTGGTCCTTGTGTCTACAATAGGCACGACAACATGTCTGGGTGCCCTGGCTACTATCTGATATCGGTCAATCATCTATCTATCATCTCCACTGTCATCAGAAGCTACCCAGACTTTGTCAACATCATCTCTCAGCTTCTACACTATAGATTGTACCTCAGTAATCTTGACATCAAGATTATATATCTTATCCTCGACTACCCCACTACTACGGGATGGTTGAAATGCGACAGTCCAATCAGAGACCCTTCGACGAAACTGTGTGTGATGCATTAATCGCAAACGGTGATGTTAAAAAACCGTATAAAAGATGCAAAACATTTGTGATGGAGGATACATCAAACACGGTTCATATTACAGTTGCGTGTGTGATGCGTGGCATAGGTTTCACTCCAGTGAACTGTGTGTGAGGATGCATAACAACAGAAATGAGCAGCCAGATGATGGTGTGTGCGATATATGGCATACAGTTCACTCGGATGAATTGTTTGTGATTAGGCATCACAACAGAAACGGTCAGCCAGATCAAGGTGTGTGCGATAGATGGCATTCAGTTCACTTGCATGAACTATTTGTGTTGAGACAAGAGAACATAAACGGTCCAACTTATCAAGATTTATGTGATACGCGGCAAACGGGTCTGTAATAAGAAATGTGTGCGAAGATCGATAATAACATAGACGATTGCTGCTAATAAGACGTGTGTGTTGTGAGATATGATTGCATACAGAACAACAACATATATATACACACACTTATAAGGACATGGTTGCATAACCAAATGCAAAATCCAATTACAAAGGTAGATACTACACACATGTCATTTGCACACACCAAAGTAAACTATTACATGCATAATTCCATAGGTGGCTACTACACACATGACATTTGCACACACCAAAGTAAACTAGTACATGCATAATTACGTAGGTGGCTACTGCACACATGACATTTCCACACACCAAAGTAAACTATGTATTACATGCATGATTAACTAGGATAAATGATTTTCTAAGATCATCATCTACTTCTTGTGACACTTACCGCCACTGCTCTCCTGGTGGCTCGAGCCGGCCTCCTCGATTTGGGGAAGGAGGCACTTCCTCATGTCAACGATCCACCTGTGCATCTCGTAGCATGTGTACATGCTCTTGGCCGCAAACCTGAGGTGAGTTTCATCCAGTTGTCGCACCCATGCCCCGTGCTAGGATACAGGGCGTGTTCTGTTGGCATCCTCGTTCATATTTTCGTAGTAGGGGTCGATGATTACCGAGGCGGGTTTAATAAGGGAGTCCTTTTTCGTGCTTCCCCATACCTGGTAGTGGCCACAAATTTTAACAAGGTTATTGTAGGCCAAGCACGTAACAATGAGCACTTTTACATCATCGATGGTATCCCCTTTAGCGAACTTGTAGAGGGCGTTGTTGACAAACCTGGCAAAATGGTCGCAAGGCTCTGTGGCCATGCAGTAGTGGTATATGAGGACATGATGGCACATGCACAACTGGGCGACGACAACTTTCCGATCTAGGTTGGGACGACCGCTCATGTACTAGAGGTCGATGCCGACCACCTTTTACATGTCTAGAGCAAGCAACTGCTCAACAGTGTTGATGTAGTCGTCCACCATGCCCGGGTTGACGATGTACACCACCGAGAGATCCATCTCCCTCACGTGGGTCTCCACTTTATGGTCGCCGAAATCCATTGGAGTGCTGCTAGACATCCCCTCTCTATTTGTCATCGTGGGTGTGCTTGTTGTGTTATGGGGCGCGATCGAAAGGTTGAAGGGACTAAGGTTATAATGGCCACGAGAATTAAAGGGGAAGCTGGACGGCGTGGAATATCGGCACGCCCGGACGACAATTCTAATTTGTAGCGCATAACTCCATCGTGACGCATGTAACTGCATCGTGGCTACGCACACGGCGCAACCATATGCATATGGATCCCCAACATGATCGTGCGCCGGCCTAACAGCTGGCAGAGCGCGCGTGGAGGGACGCGAGCAGAGCGCTCTACTGGCGCCTCAACAGCGAGCAACCATATATATGCATATAACAATTGAACATGCAAGGTAAACATGTCCACGCTCTACTGGCGTCTACCGGCTCGTCCTCCATCTCACAGTAGGCGGCGATCATCGGCGGCGGTGCTTGTAGATGAGAATGGAGGACATACTGCTCGCAGTCATCCCGTCTAATCCAACAGCTACCCGCGGTAGTAAATGGTTAGTTGAACGCCCACTATTGGAACAAATATGATCGTTTGCGATGATAACGTGGTGGCTATTTGTTAAAAAAATGCCTAGGAAAATCAATGTATAAAAAGATAAAATGAACAAACCCTATATAATTTCAGTTTTTTAGCATGACACTCCTATAGTTTCTTATATATGTTGCCTCTGTGAAATAAATCAAGGAGGGGGGAGAGACAGCGTATGTCATTTGCACACAGATCAGGTGACCAAGTTACCTCTCAGAACCATGAGGCTTCGTGATAGAAGCTCCGGCTTGTATGAAAGAAAATATGGGTAAAAACCGAGATGAAAAGAGCAGCAATATCTAACTCCAGCTTACAAAAGGTACAAAAGCACGATGATTAATGTTCATCAGGTTTACACAAAATCCAGATTGAACAGGACAATAACATCTAACTCAACCAAAGTTTTCGGCAATTACAATCAAATGGATCGGTCTGATCCATAAAATCAAGATCCGGGGCCATAAAATCTACTGGTACATGAAGACAACTTGTTGTAAATAGAAGCCAAGCACGTTCAAAAGACCTTTTGTCCACCTGAAACATCTTTTTATGTTGTTCAACATGACCATCTGTGAGAAATGTTTTGTTAAACAACTTAATCCTCACGGACAATGGTACTCTCGCATTCAATAGGAAGAATGTGGCAAAGCTAATGTTTGCATGCTTGGATGCATAGCCTTCTAGTGTTATTGTCCTCAAACGGATGTCATGAGAACTGGAAAATCCTGGTGCTTCTTATGCCACTGATTGGTTATACCTTTTTGTCCATGTGCTTTTGCCTAAGTAGACATGAGGACTGAAAACTATTAATGTCTAAAAAAGAGTATGTCAAAAGAGCAACAACTGAACGATTAATTCTAGTAAATTATATCAACGTGCTTGATATCATCACCTCTATATACAAATTCTCCAAATATGGAAAGCATCGCAGCAAGCCGGTAATCATGTTCATATGTAATGCCCCGGATGTAATATTTTCCCTTTTGGGCATATAATATATCTCTGGCTTCATCTATTCCTTTTCGGGTTCTTTGTCTTTCGGGCTTTCGTCGTGTTGTTGTGTGCGTGTGTGGCATTCGGTTCTTTGTCATATCATATAGTCATGTGCATCGCATTGCATTTGTGTTGTCGGTTGCATCCGGTTCCACGCATTCCTTCCCGTTGTCCGTTTCGCATTCCGGAGCTCCCTCACGTGTCCGTGGCGTCCCGTAGGCCTACTTTGTTGTTTGGCCGTGTAATGTTACCGGTTTGGCGCGAGACTTGTCGTGTGTTGTTGTTTTGTTGTGTGTAACCCGCCTGTCAAATCTCGTCGCGCTTCGAGTCCGTTTGCCACCCCCAACAGTTATTCGTGTGGGCTCAAAGTGCCTCCACTTTGTGGCCCAAGACAACCCTACTACAGCCCGCTTCCCTCCTCTTGGCCCATCCTAACTCCCCTCGCGATCGGATCCGTCGGATCGCGATCGGAGGGCTCCAAAACACCCCAAATCCCTCAAACCCTAGCACCTACCATATATATAACCTTCCCATGCCATTTTTGGCAGCCTACACTCCCTCCACCTACCTCTAGCTCCTCCTCCCCTAAAATTTCGGATCTGGCCAGATCCAGATCACCACTTGGCATCCCCTCCTCGTTCTCAGACTCCTGCCGCCGTTTTCGCTCGAAGCCGCCGCAGCCGCGTGCGCCTGGATCGATCGATCCAGGTCAACGCGTTGCCTCCACCGAGCGCAGAGGCCACCGGGGCCTTTTTCCCACTCGCCCCGACCTGGACCACATCGCCGGCCTTCAGATCGAGCGACCGACCGGCCAGGCCGAAGCCCTTCCTAGCCGCGTCGCCAGGCCTCCCGCAGCCAGGCTGCCTCGCACTCCCGCCTGGGCCGATTGCCACCGCCAGCTCTCCCGCATCGTCCCTCCGCTCCCGATCGCCCCAGCCGCCTGGGCCGCAGCCCCGCACCGGGCCAGCGCCCCCCCCCTTCGCAGGCCGCTCCCGCGCCGCCTTCGGGCCCAAGCCGCGGCCAGCTTCGCCAGCCGCCCGAGATCCCGCGCTGGGCCGCCCTACGCTGGGCCGCGCCGGCCGCCAGCGCCCCCCCGTCGCAGGCCGCTAGCGCCGGGACTTGCCTCTCCTCCTGGGCCGCCTGCGCGCGAGCCAGATCCAGGCCGTCGCCGCTCCATCGACCGGGCCAGCACCTCCCTGGACCGATTCCTCCGCGCAGGCCGCCTCTCCTCCGCAGGGCCCGTTCCACTCCCCTAGCCCATTCTCCAGATCTGAAGGTTGCCCCGAAAATCCTAAGTCCCCAGTAATTTTGTTCTCTGATGCACTTTTCAAACTGCAATATCTTCTTGTGTGTTGCTCCGATTTGCGCAAATGAGGTGTCCAGACGTTCGTGGTGACTAGCACTACGATTCTTTCCATTGTGCCATGCATGTTAGAGATCATCTAGGTGCTTGTTTTTCTGTTGCAAGAGTGCATCGTGTTAAAACTGCTGCTATGTGATGTTTTTATGCCATCTTTGCTATGTGATATCTTTTAGCTCGTTTATCCGAATGATGCAAATGACATGTCCACGTGTTCGTCTTGCCATGCTCTACATGTTGCTTGTGTTAGGTTGCATGATATATTTATTCTTGCCATGTATATCTTCGTTGCAAAGTGCCATGTGGCTGTGATGTTGTTTCACTTGTTATGAAATGCCATCTTGTTGAGCTCATTGCTATCGTTGTGTTTATCTCCATAATGCATGCTTGTGTGTTTCGGGATCACCATCATGTGTACTTTGATGTGGTGCTTACCACTTGCCATGTTTAGTTTCGAGGTGACTTAAACTTGCTCTTTTAGATGCCATGTTGAAACTGCTGTTTTAACACTTAGTGGATTTTCACTAAGTCTGAAATCTGTAACGTTCCGATGCCATGTTTGCTTGCTGCTCTAGGACAAACCATGATAGTTTTGGGGTGGATCTTGATTGTTCCTTGTAGTATATATTGTTGGCTTTCCATTCATGTTCTCACATGCTTATTTGAGTGGTTGTAGCATGTTTAACTTTTGCTCCAAAGTTTCAATAAAATTCTGCTGTCAGAATCTTATTGTCAAGTTCAATATGTCCAAGCTTGTTGCTATTGAACCGTGGCTCCTTTGGGGTTGCACCTTTGGACTTATTTGCTGTAGGATATGTCTAGTTTATGTTCATGCTCTTTGCCATGGTGTTTGAGTGTTGTAGCTTATTTTTCTAGTGCTCCGAAGTTGCTATGTTGCTGTAATTTTCAGCTTTCGCTCATTTCTTGTTTCGGGCATAACTTTTAGCCCGTAGCTCCGATTTCAGCGAGTCTTATATGAAACTTGATTGATTTTCCGTGTAGATTCATAATATCCTATTGTTATCATGTTTTGAGGTGATTTTCTTGAGTGCTATTTTCCGTGCTCCGTGTGCTCTCTTAGTGCATCCATCATGCATCCATCATTTTGAGTGCGCATTGCATCTTGTTGATTCGTGCCTTGTGTGATTGATTTGTTTAGAGCCGGAAGCTGAGACCGAGTATGAGTACGAGCACGAGGTTACCAACGAGGTTGAGAACGAGGACCCTTTTTACGATCCGAACGACTACACTTCAGGCAAGATGACCGAACCCCGATAACATTACTATCTTTGCCTATTGCTAGTAGTTCCGCTCTATAGTTTTGCCTCCATGCCCATGTCTTTCATGTCAGCCTCCTACTTGTATCCATTACCATGTTTAACCACCCTACCTATGCAAACCGTTGCTTGGCTAAGTACGCTTCGCTCAGCCCTTCTTATAGCATTGCTAGTTGCAGGTGAAGATCGAAGATGCTTGCTTCATGTTGAAGTTTGGTTGGGTTATATCACACGATATAAATGCTTAAAATGAAATCATCTATATATTGGCAAGGGTGGAAGGCTAAGCCTTTTGCTTGGTGATTTGTTCCACTCATGCCGTTAGGAACAGTATAAACCGGTGTTATGTTCCTTGATTATGCGTTCCTAACACGGTTGGGGTGTATGGGACCCCCTCGATAAACCGCTAAGTGCTAAGTCTTTTCCAGCAAGTCCCAAAATTGGTACTATTTGCCTAATAACTAATTAAACTTGCATAGGGAGTAATTAACCCTCTTTCTTAATTCTACAACCCCGGGCCAGTGCTCCACATGAGTGTTGGTCCGAAACGGGGAGCCTGCGGGGCCACCTTGGGGAAACCCGAGGGCTGGTAAAAACCCGTAGCTTCACCCATCCGGTCGTGTCCTGAGACTTAGATACGCGCGGCTACTATCAAGGTGTCGACACGCCGGGAGGATTTGCCGGATTAGCCTTACCTTAGTTCGGAGTATCTTGAGCACGGGATTCCGAGAATACTCGGGTCTTCCCACTTTGGAGTTGCGACTCCGCGGATCGTGAGCTTGTAATGGGCCAAGTTGGAACACCCCTGCAGGGTTATGAACTTTCGAAAGACGTGCCCGTGGTTATGTGGCAAATGGGAGCTTGTTAATATCCGGTTGTAGATAACTTGACACATTGTTCTAATACACTACCAGTGTGTGTACCGTGACTGTCAATTTCCGAATAGGGATTCGGGAGTTGAACACGGTGGGGTTATGTTTGCTGAGCTTTAGCTAGGATCACTTCGTGATCATCTCTCGACAGAGGCACTTCTCTTCTCGCACTCTTTCACGTAAGCTAGTGCTAGTTGCTGCTGCAGACACTTATTCTTATCATCAGCCTTATCCTCTCCCAAGGCTTAAATAGTCTTGTTACCCGGGAACGGGATTGCTGAGTCCTCTGTGGCTCACAGTTACTTCACCACACCAGATGCAGGTCCAGTGGTGAGCTATCCAGGTGATGGCACCGAGCTAGACTGGGAGTACGACGAGGAGCGTAGTCGATACTATGTTCGTTATCCTGATGATCAGTAGTGGAGACTTCTACTAGGATTCGATCCGACCTGTGGATTTATTTATGTTTGGTTTCTTGCCATTTGGATTTTACCCTTAGAGGGATGTGATGTTTTATTGTATGATGATTTGAGACATGTATTGTATTTGTGTGACGTGGCGAGTGTAAGCCAACTATATTTTTGTTTTCCATCCCCCTTTTTTTAAATGAGTTGTGCAAAGATACCAGACTTGCGATCATTCCAGCATGGGGTTATGTCTCTAAGTCGTGCCTCGACATGTAGGAGATAAAGCTCCATCCTGGGCATTACAAGTTGGTATTTAGAGCCTTCTCCGACCTAGGAGCCCCCACTGATTGATCGAATCGTTGACGGTCGAGTCTAGGCACACACTGAAAATATTTTGAGTCCTATATTATATCGGAGAGTAGGAATTCTTTGCTTCTCATCCCCTTTCTCTCTGGTGAGGACTCCTGACGATTACTCTTGTCTCTTCTATCTTCAAAAATTGCACCAAATTTTTTTTAGGAATCTCGCGAGTATTCTGGGATTGTTTCGATGTTCTTGTGACGAGAATATTGTTCTCGATGCCTCCTGACATTAGGGGTTGTGGCAGTGTCTCGGGGAGTTGAGCTTCGGGGTATTGTCGTCACAAGCATATCGCGGCAGTACTAAATACTTAAGACGGCCGACATCGAAAATCTCTCCTATACGGTTAGTGGCAAGATAACCCCGACATCACCCAGTACTGGGGAGGTAGTTCGGGAGTATTGCCATAGCTTGGTATAGTGGATGTTTTTCGAAGGTCCGAGGTAAACAGTTTCCGAGAAAGACTGGTTATGTGTTGAAGGATGGATACACCTGGATGTAGGTTTAGAGTTGATTGCGCGGTGCTTCCCGTGTATCCCCAACACCTGATTGCATAACTGGAATCTTTCGGAAATTAATAGGTGGGTTTATCCAGTAGATCGTAGGCATTCTTCCAACGAATGTAGGTTAGCGAGTTCGGGGTTCTACATTGAGTGAAGTGGTATTATGACCGATGTTCCGATCGGGAGTTGCATCTTAAAGGGTCCTTGGCTATGCTGATCCGGGGATTGCAAAACCCTTTCATAACGCGTTCATATGCTTTCAGCACAAAGATGTTAGAACGAAACTCCTATCTTGTGTTTGTTCCCGTCTGTACCTTGTTGTTTTCTCTTATTTTACCTTTTGTCCCCTATGTGGCTTCTCGTGAAGATTGATGTTATCATTTAACTGAGAATTTCATTCGTTCCTCTTGTTCGAATGATTTCATTCGTTCCTATTGTTCGAATGATTATTGTGAAGACTTGTTGCAATTCATTCCATTGATTCAGCTTATACCTTCTGTCAATCAATTGCTGATTCGTGGTCATCTCTTTCAGGATGGCTCCGAAACGGGTTCCCAACGCTAACCGAGAGGCGGAAGAGGTCCCAGATCGTCCTCCTTCCCCTCCTCCTCCGTCTGAGGCTTGGAGAGCGATTATGCAGATACAGCTCAGAACACTCAGATGTTGATGTAGATGATGCAACAGATGCAAGCTAATCAAGCTAACCAGGGTGTTCCAGGGAATCAAGGCAACTTCTTCAACCAACAGCACCATGCTACTCTCAACCAGTTCTTGGCCAATAATCCAAAAGCTTTCAGTTACTGTGTCGACCCTCTTGATGCTGAAGATTGGTTAACCGACATAAAGAAGCATTTTGAGTGCAGTAACGTAAGAGAAGAGGATTATGTGAAGTTTGCAGCCTTCCAACTCAAAGACCAAGCAGCTGACTGGTGGCAGCAGTACAAAGACTCCAGGCCAGGTCGTGTGATCTCTTGGGAGGATTTCTGCAAGGACTTTCGCTCTCACCATATTCCAACAAGTGTCATCGAGGGTATGCGTGAGCAATTCCGCAACCTGAAGCAGGGCTCTATGACAGTCTATCAGTATAATGTCAAGTTCCAAAACCTCGCTCGCTATGCTAAGCAAGACATTCCTGATGCTAAGAGAAAAATCTACCAATTCCGTGGAGGTCTCAAATATGAACTTCAACTTGCTCTCACCTTGTTCGAGCCCGATGAATTCGACAAATTCTATAACATGGCTTTGAAACAAGAGGCAGCTCAGCTTAAGATGGAGGCTTCTAAAAAGAGAATTCGAGATGCCGTTCACTCTTCCTCATCGTCTCAGATGGTCTCGAAACAACAGAAATTCTAGCTTCCTCCTCCTCGAGTGATTCGAGCTCCTTACAACAACTCCAACAGCAACAAGAACTCCAGTGGACGTGGTTTCTCCCACCCACCCAACCCGAGCAACTAGTCGAAGAACCAGTTTCAGTCTCAAGGCTCCAAGTCAAGTAGTTCTCATTTCCGTCCTCTTTCAGAAGTGGTCTGCAACAAGTGCACTCAGAAAGGTCACTATGCCAACAGATGTCCGAACCCGAAGCGTCTTCCACCTCCTCCACCTGTGAGTTCAGCTATTGTCAAGCATAACCCCAAGCAAGCAAGGGTCAATCTGATGAGTGCAGCGCAAGCGGAGAATTCTTCTGATGTCATTTTGGGTAACCTTTCAGTTAACTCTTTTCCAGCTAAAGTGTTGTTTGATTCGGGTGCTTCATGTTCTTTCATGTCTCAACCATTCGCGTCCAAGCATAATGTTGACATCCAAAGTCTGCCTCAGAAGTTGCAAGTCATTTCTCCGGGGAGACGTATGACTTCCAACATATTTGCTCCGAATGTTTCTATTCGCATAGGTGATTATCGCTTTCTGGCTAAACCGGTGGTTCTTGGTAATTCTGACATTGACCTCATCCTCGGAATGGATTGGCTTTCTCAGCATGATGCTCACATTGATTGTGCACAGAAGGAAGTCAAGATGACTCATCCTGATGAAGATGTGATTATCTTCGCCTCCAGGGATAACACTATCAGGCTTTTCTCTCTCAATGATAAGGGCGAAATTAATGCCATATCTCAAATTCCGGTGGTGAACGAATATCAAGACGTCTTTCCTGAAGAACTTCCAGGCATGCCTCCACACCGTCAGGTGGAATTTGTCATTGAACTCGAGCCGGGTACTGAGCCAGCATGCCGGCATCCATATAAGCTCTCTCCGGATGAATTGAAGGAATTGAAGAAGCAGCTTGATAAACAGGAGAGTATGGGTCTCATCAGGCCTAGTACGTCTCCTTGGGGTTGTGGTGTCTTATTTGTCAAGTAGAAAGATGGCACGGAGCGTCTCTGTGTTGATTACCGGCCATTGAACAAGAAGACGATAAAGAACAAGTATCCGCTCCCCAACATCAACGAACTCTTCGAGCAGCTCAAAGGAGCTAAAGTGTTCTCTAAGCTCGACCTCCGAATGGGCTATCACCAAATTCGCATTCGCGAGGAAGACATTCCCAAGACTGCCTTCAGAATGAGCTACGGTTCATACGAGTATACCGTCATGTCTTTTGGTCTCGCCAATGCTCCTCCTACCTTTTCGAGGATGATGCACTACATCTTCAACCCCTATATTGGCGAGTTTGTGCTTGTGTATCTGGATGATATTCTGGTGTTTTCCAAGAATGAAGAAGATCACGAAAAGCACTTACGTCTGGTTCTTGATCGACTCCGTGAGCATAAGTTCTATGCCAAGTTCTCCAAGTGCGAGTTTTGGCTCGATAAGGTTTTGTACCTGGGCCATATCATCTCAGCTGACGGCATTGCGGTAAACCCCGAGAAAGTTGAAGCAATTGTCAACTGGGAAGCTCCTCGGAACGTCAAGCAACTCCGCAGTTTTCTGGGTCTTGCCAGCTATTGCAGAAGGTTCGTCGAGAACTTCTCCAAGATTGCCAAGCCTCTTTCCAACTTGCTTCAGAAGAATGTCAAATACTTTTGGTCTCCTGAGTGTGAAGTGGCATTCAAAACTCTCAAAGAAAAGCTCGTCTCTACTCCAGTTCTGACTCCTCCAGATGAGTCCAAGCCCTATGAAGTATTCTGTGATGCTTCTCTTCAAGGTCTTGGTGGTGTGCTTATGCAAGATAAGAGAATTGTGGCATATACTTCTCGTGAGCTCAAGCCAAGTGAGAAGAACTATCCCACACATGATCTCGAGCTAGCAGCTGTGGTACATACTTTGATTACATGGAGACATCTGTTGTTGGGCAAAAAGGTCGACATCTTCACTGATCACAAGAGCTTGAAGTACATCTTCACACAGCCGCATCTGAACCTCCACCAGACTCGTTGGGTTGAAATGATCCAAGAGTATGATCCCAGCATTGAATACACTCCTGGCAAGGCGAATGTGATTGCAGATGCTTTGAGCAGAAAGGCATATTGCAACAGCCTTCTTATCAAGCTGTTCCAGCCTGAGCTTTGTGAAGCATTCAGGAAACTCAACCTCCAAGTTGTTCCGCAAGGATTTCTTGCAAATCTTCAAATTGCTCCTACCTTGGAAGATCAGGTCCGTGAGGCCCGACTCAGGGATACCATGGTGAAGAAGGTGAAACATGGTATTGCAAAGGGCACTCCAAAATACAAGTGCTTTCGTGTTGATGAGAGAGATACCTTGTTCTTCGAGGACAGACTCGTTGTTCCTAAAGGTGATCTCAGGAAGCTCATAATGGAAGAAGCACATGATTCTCTCCTTTCCATTCATCCTGGTAGTTCCAAGATGTACCAAGACCTCAAGCAATCTTACTGGTGGACACGTATGAAAAGGGAGATTGCCCAATTCGTGAATGAATGTGATGTTTGCAGAAGAGTGAAAGCAGAACATCGACGTCCAGCCGGTCTTCTCCAACCTCTTCCTATTCCCGAGTGGAAGTTCGACCACATTGAAATGGACTTCGTCACTGGCTTTCCTAAGTCCAAGAGAGGGAATGATTCTATCTTCGTGGTGATTGACAAGCTTACCAAAGTCGCTCACTTCCTGCCAGTCAAAGAATCCATCAATGCAGCTCAATTGGCAGAGCTGTACACTTCCAGAATTGTGTCCTTACATGGCATTCCTCAAGTTATATCCTCAGACCGTGGAAGTTTGTTCACATCCAGGTTCTGGGACTCCTTTCAGTCCGCCATGGGCACTAAGATCAGGTTCAGCACTGCTTTTCACCCTCAGACTAGTGGTCAAGTCGAGCGAGTGAATCAGATTCTAGAAGACATGCTCAGAGCCTGTGTCATATCTTTTGGCATGAAATGGGAAGACTGCCTTCCATTTGCCGAGTTCTCTTACAACAACAGCTTTCAAGCAAGTGCAGGCAAAGCTCCGTTTGAAATCCTCTATGGCAAAAAGTGTCGTACCCCTCTCAACTGGTCTGAAACAGGCGAACGTCAACTTCTTGGCAATGACTTGATCTCAGAAGCCGAAGAAATGTGCAAAGTCATACGTGAGAATCTCAAGGCCGCTCAGTCGCGTCAGAAGAGCTACTATGACGGCAAGCATCGGGATTTGGCCTTCAACATTGGTGATCATGTCTATCTCCGTGTGTCTCCGATGAAAGGCACCCAAAGATTCGGTATCAAAGGAAAGCTTGCTCCTAGATACGTCGGGCCTTTCAAGATTCTTGGCAAAAGAGGCGATCTAGCCTATCAACTTGAGCTCCCTCCCAACTTCGCCAATGTTCATGATGTGTTCCATGTGTCTCAACTCCGCAAATGCTTCAAGGCACCTGAACGCATGATTCCGTTTGAAGAGATTGATCTTCAACAAGATTTGTCCTACCAAGAGCATCTAGTTGCTATTCTCGAAGAAACCGAACGCAAGACCCGCAACAAGTCCATCAAATTCTAGAAAGTCAAGTGGTCACATCACACCGACCGAGAGGCTACATGGGAACGAGAAGAACATCTTCGTTCCGAGTACCCTTCCTTTTTCCAGTCCTAGATCTCGGGACGAGATCTTTTTGTAGTAGAGGAGAGTTTGTAATGCCCCGGATGTAATATTTTCCCTTTTGGGCATATAATATATCTCTGGCTTCATCTATTCCTTTTCGGGTTCTTTGTCTTTCGGGCTTTCGTCGTGTTGTTGTGTGCGTGTGTGGCATTCATTCATATCATATAGTCATGTGCATTGCATTGCATTTGTGTTGTCGGTTGCATCCGGTTCCACGCGTTCCTTCCCGTTGTCCGTTCGCGTTCCGGAGCTCCCTCACGTGTCCGTGGCGTCCCGTAGGCCTACTTTGTTGTTTGGCCGTGTAACGTTACCGGTTTGGCGCGAGACTTGTCGTGTGTTGTTGTTTTGTTGTGTGTAACCCGCCTGTCAAATCTCGTCGCGTTTCGAGTCCGTTTGCTACCCCCAACAGTTATTCGTGTGGGCTCAAAGTGCCTCCACTTTGTGGCCCAAGACAACCCTACTACAGCCCGCTTCCCTCCTCTTGGCCCATCCTAACTCCCCTCGCGATCGGATCCGTCGGATCGCGATCGGAGGGCTCCAAAACACCCCAAATCCCTCAAACCCTAGCACCTACCATATATATAACCTTCCCATGCCATTTTTGGCAGCCTACACTCCCTCCACCTACCTCTAGCTCCTCCTCCCCTAAAATTTCGGATCTGGCCAGATCCAGATCACCACTTGGCATCCCCTCCTCGTTCTCAGGCTCCTGCCGCCGTTTTCGCTCGAAGCCGCCGCAGCCGCGCGCGCCTAGATCGATCGTTGCCTCCACCGAGCGCAGAGGCCACCGGGGCCTTTTTCCCGTTCGCCCCGACCTGGACCACATCGCCGGCCTTCAGATCGAGCGACCGACCGGCCAGGCCGAAGCCCTTCCTAGCCGCGTCGCCAGGCCTCCCGCAGCCAGGCTGCCTCGCAATCCCGCCTGGGCCGATCACCACCGCCAGCTCTCCCGCATCGTCCCTCCGCTCCCGATCGACCCAGCCGCCTGGGCCGCAGCCCCGCACCGGGCCAGCGCCCCCCCCCCTTCGCAGGCCGCTCCCGCGCCGCCTTCGGGCCCAAGCCGCGGCCCGCTTCGCCAGCCGCCCGAGATCCCGCGCTGGGCCGCCCTCCGCTGGGCCGCGCCGGCCGCCAGCGCCCCCCCCTCGTCGCAGGCCGCTAGCGCCGGGCCTCACCTCTCCTCCTGGGCCGCCTGCGCGCGAGCCAGATCCAGGCCGTCCCGCTCCACCGACCGGGCCAGCACCTCCCTGGACCGATTCCTCCGCGCGGGCCGCCTCTCCTCCGCAGGGCCCGTTCCACTCCCCGAGCCCATTCTCCAGATCTGAAGGTTGCCCCGAAAATCCTAAGTCCCCAGTAATTTTGTTCTCTGATGCACTTTTCAAACTGCAATATCTTCTTGTGTGTTGCTCCGATTTGCGCAAATGAGGTGTCCAGACGTTCGTGGTGACTAGCACTACGATTCTTTCCATTGTGCCATGCATGTTAGAGATCATCTAGGTGCTTGTTTTTCTGTTGCAAGAGTGCATCGTGTTAAAACTGCTGTAATGTGATGTTTTTATGCCATCTTTGCTATGTGATATCTTTTAGCTCGTTTATCTGAATGATGCAAATGACATGTCCATGTGTTCGTCTTGCCATGCTCTACATGTTGCTTGTGTTAGGTTGCATGATATATTTATTCTTGCCATGTATATCTTCGTTGCAAAGTGCCATGTGGCTGTGATGTTGTTTCACTTGTTATGAAATGCCATCTTGTTGAGCTCATTGCTATCGTTGTGTTTATCTCCATGATGCATGCTTGTGTGTTTCGGGATCACCATCATGTGTACTTTGATGTGGTGCTTACCACTTGCCATGTTTAGTTTCGAGGTGACTTAAACTTGCTCTTTGAGATGCCATGTTGAAACTGTTGTTTTAACACTTAGTAGATTTTCACTAAGTCTGAAATCTGTAACGTTCCGATGCCATGTTTGATTGCTGCTCTAGGACAAACCATGATAGTTTTGGGGTGGATCTTGATTGTTCCTTGTAGTATATATTGTTGGCTTTCCATTCATGTTCTCACATGCTTATTTGAGTGGCTGTAGCATGTTTAACTTTTGCTCCAAAGTTTCAATAAAATTCTGCTGTCAGAATTTTATTGTCAAGTTCAATATGTCCAAGCTTGTTGCTATTGAACCGTGGCTCCTTTGGGGGTGCACCTTTGGACTTATTTGCTGTAGGATATGTCTAGTTTATGTTCATTATCTTTGCCATGGTGTTTGAGTGTTGTAGCTTATTTTTCTAGTGCTCCAAAGTTGCTATGTTGCTGTAATTTTCAGCTTTCGCTCATTTCTTGTTTCGGGCATAACTTTTAGCCCGTAGCTCCGATTTCAGCGAGTCTTATATGAAACTTGATTGATTTTCCGTGTAGATTCATAATCTCCTATTGTTATCATGTTTTGAGGTGATTTTCTTGAGTGCTATTTTCCGTGCTCCGTGTGCTCTCTTAGTGCATCCATCATGCATCCATCATTTTGAGTGTGCATTGCATCTTGTTGATTCGTGCCTTGTTTGATTGATTTGTTTAGAGCCGGAAGCTGAGACCGTGTACGAGTACGTGCACGAGGTTACCAATGAGGTTGAGCACGAGGACCCTTCTTACGATCCGAACGACTACACTTCTGGCAAGATGACCGAACCCCGATAACATTACTATCTTTGCCTATTGCTAGTAGTTCCGCTCTATAGTTTTGCCTCGATGCCCATGTCTTTCATGTCAGCCTCCTACTTGTAACCATTACCATGTTTAACCACCCTACCTATGCAAACCGTTGCTTGGCTAAGTACGCTTCGCTCAGCCCTTCTTATAGCATTGCTAGTTGCAGGTGAAGATCGAAGATGCTTGCTTCATGTTGAAGTTTGGTTGGGTTATATCACACGATATAAATGCTTAAAATGAAATCATCTATATATTGGCAAGGGTGGAAGGCTAAGCCTTTTGCTTGGTGATTTGTTCCACTCATGCCGTTAGGAACCGTATAAACCGGTGTTATGTTCCTTGATTATGCGTTCCTAACACGGTTGGGGTGTATGGGACCCCCTCGATAAACCGATAAGTGCTAAGTCTTTTCCAGCAAGTCCCAACATTGGTACTATTTGCCTAATAACTAATTAAACTTGCATAGGGAGTAATTAACCCTCTTTCTTAATTCTACAACCCCGGGCCAGTGCTCCACATGAGTGTTGGTCCGAAACGGGGAGCCTGCGGGGCCACCTTGGGGAAACCCGAGGGCTGGTAAAAACCCGTAGCTTCACCCATCCGGTCGTGTCCTGAGACTTAGATACGCGCGGCAACTATCAGGGTGTTGACACGCCGGGAGGATTTGCTGGATTAGCCTTACCTTAGTTCGGAGTATCTTGAGCACGGGATTCCGAGAATACTCGGGTCTTCCCACTTTGGAGTTGCGACTCCGCGGATCGTGAGCTTGTAATGGGCCAAGTTGGAACACCCCTGCAGGGTTATGAACTTTCGAAAGCCGTGCCCGCGGTTATGTGGCAGATGGGAGCTTGTTAATATCCGGTTGTAGATAACTTGACACATTGTTCTAATACACTACCAGCGTGTGTACCGTGACTGTCAATTTCCGAATAGGGATTCGGGAGTTGAACACGGTGGGGTTATGTTTGCTGAGCTTTAGCTAGGATCACTTCGTGATCATCTCTCGACCGAGGCACTTCTCTTCTCGTACTCTTTCACGTAAGCTAGTGCTAGTTGCTGCTGCAGACACTTATTCTTTTAATCAGCCTTATCCTCTCCCAAGGCTTAAATAGTCTTGTTACCCGGGAACGGGATTGCTGAGTCCTCTGTGGCTCACAGTTACTTCACCACACCAGATGCAGGTCTAGTGGTGAGCTATCCAGGTGATGGCACCGAGCTAGACTGGGAGTACGACGAGGAGCGTAGTCGATACTATGTTCGTTATCCTGATGATCAGTAGTGGAGACTTCTACTAAGATTCGATCCGACCTGTGGATTTATTTATGTTTGGTATCTTGCCATTTGGATTTTACCCTTAGAGGGTTGTGATGTTTTATTGTATGATGATTTGAGACATGTATTGTATTTGTGTGACGTGGCGAGTGTAAGCCAACTATATTTTTGTTTTCCATCCCCCTTTTTCTACATGAGTTGTGCAAAGATACCAGACTTGCGATCATTCCAGCATGGGGTTATGTCTCTAAGTCGTGCATCGACACGTAGGAGATATAGCTCCATCTTGGGCATTACATCATATCCAAACACCACATCAATGGTGCTGGATTCTGTCAAGACCTTACATATACGCTTGTGGTGTTTGGGTCTGAACATGATTTGTTTACTGTAAAAATAATCATGTTCAAATCCAAACACCACATACGGATATGTAAGGTATTGACAGAATCCAACACCATTGATAGGGCATCCATGGACATACTCTTCATTGAGCATCGAACATAATATTAGAACCAAAAGTGTACTCGAAGATGATAAAAAGCTTATGCACACAAATGAAAAAAGCAGCTTCTGATTTCAAAAGTGTAGATGATATAAAACTTACGCACACAAATGAAAAATGCAGCTTATGATTACATAAGTGTTGATGATAATACAGAGAATCTGAATAAGTGTGGAGCCAACCACCATATTGTAACCATCAAACAGATCAGCAACTACACCCAATGACTTTAGTTTAGACGCGGAGACCACACTAATTTGCGAATGTTCACAACGATCATCAAGGAGCAGCCTTTGGAGTGAAAGGGCATCTTTTATGATGAGCTCCTCTTTTTTAAAGCAAATTCCAATGCTTACAAGGTGAGGCGACTTTATTTCGAGACAACAAATACAACTTTATTTTCCAAAACAAGCAGCAATCGCTCCAGGGCAGGGCATTAGGAGTGGATGATGTTGTGTAGTGAGGCCTCCGACAGATCGACCACCACAAGCGCGTGTTAGTTTAGCAGTGGGAGTCGAACTATTTGTACCAGATTGTCTGCTAGATGGCACAGGGCCAACGTGGTGGTGTGGAGAGAGGTGGAAAACCATGACATGCACATCGGTGGTGAGGGCACAGCTACAACGCTTGGTGGGAAGCAATTTGCATAGTAATGGTAGAACTGAAGATGCTGGAGTTTTTCGAATTGACGTGATGTCAGCCAAGCATCCACCGTTCAGGGTTTGTCCTGCAGGCAGCATGCCCGGATGCATAGGCATTGAACAGAGCCCTGGTGGAAGGAGATGATGGCTCTGTTGAGTTCAAAATCATGAACAACAGATAGCCGACAACAGTCGAGAATAAGACGCGCGGTGTGCCACAGAGTGCACCACCGAGATGTGAGGACCTGTGTGCGGAATCCATCCTTGGTGGAGAGGAGGAAGATGATCTGCCCAAGGATGGCGTGCGAGAGATCGCTGATGCGGTCCGACCGATATTCTATAGCTTCCTCGGATCTAGGGGCATGGCCGCTTCTGCCGGTGTTGCCGGGTGCAGTATCTACAGCCGGCGACGCCACTGGCCAGAGCCTCATCTGTGAACATACCAATCTGAAAAAATGGCAGAAACATACATATAGGACATTGAAAATGAATTCTCAAGATCTGGAAGATAAAAAAGGCACAAACATATACGTAGGACATTCAAAATCAATTCTAAAGATCCGTCTACGAATTATTAGCACGAACGCTAACCCTAGTCGCATTATTAGGAAAAAAATCATTTGTACAGAACAAACAATTAATCACTAACCATAGATGCCATTCAAACAATCAATACACTATAGGGATCTAACAAATCTTACTCTGATTCATAGACTGGGTGAACATAACCATAGGATTTCTATTCCCAGAAAAAGAGGGGGGGATAGCTAGTTTTCCGTCGTAGTCGGAGTCATTGCCGAAGTAGCTTTGTTGTTCTTAGTTGCACCCCTTGCCATGCTAAGCAACTTTTAAAACTTGTTGGGTGCTTGGATAGTTCAACTAAATAACTACATATGTGTCTATAGTTGTTCTTGCACTCTTTGCATGTTGTGTCCCCTTTACATGCATTATGTTCTTGCATAATGCCATGCCACCTGTGCACTCATCATGTTCCTTGGACATGCATTACATCCTGTCCATGAACATATGCATCATATCTTGCATCATGTGTTTGTGCATTGCATGGTGATTGATTGTTGTTCCGGTGCTAGTATTGTTGTGTTGTAGAGCCCGGTGACGATTTGGAGTTCGAGGTTCCTACCAAGAATGAGTTTGAGGAGCAAGTTTACGATCCCTCCGTGGATTTAACAGGCAAGATGACAATTCCCGGATATCACCTCTATATTTGCCTTGCTAGTTGTCTCGCTCTTTAGCTATGCCTCGATGCCTATTCCTATTTTGTCAGCCTCCTATGTTGCCATGAAACACTCTAACCGCCTTCCTAGCAAACTGTTGATTGGCTTAGTACGCTTTCGCTGAGCCCCTCTTATAGCGTTGTTAGTTGTAGGTGAAGTTTTTCGAAGATTGCTCCATGTTCAGACTTGTTATTGGGATAACACAGTATATATCTTAATCAAATTAATGCACATATATATTGGTAATGGGTGGAAGGCTTGGCCTTCTACTTGGTGTTTTGTTCCACTCATGCCACCTTAGGACCCGATAAACCGGTGTTATGTTCCTTGATTTTGTGTTCCTAACACGGTTGGGGTTTATGGGCCCCCTTGATAATTCGCTCTGCTTAAAGCTTTTCCAGCAAGGCCCAACATTGGTACTACATTTGCCTAGCAACAAAAACTTGCATAGGGAGTTATAAACCTGATTTCTTAATCAACAACCTGGGCTAGTGCTCCTCATGAGTGTTGGTCCAAACTGGGCAGACTGCAGGGCTACCTTGGGGAAACCCGAGGGCTCGTATTTTCCTGTAGGATGTCCCATCCGGTCGTGGCCTGAGATGAGATACGCGCGGCTACTATCAGAGTGTCGGCACGGCGGGAGGTCTTGCCGGATTAGTTTTACCTTTGTCGAAATATCTTGAGCACGGGATTCCGAGAATACTCGGGTCTTCCCAATTTGGAGTTGCGACTCCGGAGATCGTGAGCTTGTGATGGGCTATGTTGGGACACCCCTGCAGGGTTTTGAACATCAGAAAGCCGTGCCCGCGGTTATGTGGCAGATGGGAATTTGTTAATATCCGGTTGTAGATAACTTGAAACCATATCCTTAAGAATACACTACATGTGTGAGTACCATGATGGTCTCTTTCCGAAGGGTTTTGGGAAGTGAACACGGCGGGGTTATGCATGAATGTGAGTAGCTAGGATCACTTAGTGATCATCTTGGCGACCGTTGGCACATATTCTCATCTCGCTCTGAGCTCGTAAGCTAGTTGCTTAGTGCTTGCTGCAAACACTTTATTACCTTTCCACCCCTAAAGGCTTTGCTAGTTTTGATACCCGGATTGGGATTGCTGAGTCCTTGTGACTCACTGATTACAACACACACCAGATGCAGGTACAGCCGAGAACGTTGCGGGAGATGGATCAGAACTTCACTAGGAGTTCGAAGAGGAGCGTGGTCGTTTCTATGTTACGTATCCTGACGATCAGTAGTGGTTTCTACTAGGAGTGATCCGGACTTGTGTTTGTGGTATCTTTTCTCGTTTGGATTTCGTCCGTAGTCGGACCCTATGTTATTTGGATGAATGTATGCTATTGTATTCATTATGTGACGTCGCGAGTGTAAGCCAACTATTTTACTCTTTCATCCCTGATCTTTTACATGAGTTTTGCAAAGATACCACGCTTGCGATCATTCCAGAATGTGCTTATGTCTCTAAGTCTTGCCTCGACACATAGGAGATATAGTCGCATCCTTGGCATTACAGTTGGTCACTTATCCGGCCACATCCCGTCCGCCGGCGGAAAGGGAGGACGTGCATCGTTTCTCCGTTCAACAGCGCCGAGGCAGCACGTCACGATCTGCGGTACACGCCGTTCTCTCTGACCAAGCTCCAGCGTGGTAGGCCTATGCCACCTGCTCGCTGCCGCAGTATGGGCAGATACCACTCCCTGCCGCTCACCTAGTTACATCCCGATGACCTCCAGGTATCCCCTCCGGCCTTGCTCCACTGCCCGTGTTCCCACGTCACTTCATGTGGATCTTCCATAGTTCTTTGCCCAAAACGTAGCTCGTCCGGCGTACTTTCCATATTGCAATCTCTCCCTCACACCGTTTTAGACAAACACAACCTTGTTGTTATCTTCCCTTAGGACAAGAAATATGCTTATTTTTTGTCGTCGCATGTGTCATCAATTATTATAGGCCAGTAATTGTTTCCTTTCTACCTCTTTTTTGCAAACGGGGCTATCCATTTCACCTCGTTGCTATTGCGACGTGAACTGCACAAATCACTTTTTTCTTAGGAGTGTTTTGTGTAGTTCTACCAAAATGTCACACGGGCAACGTCTCTACATTTCAGTGCGACTACACAAAGGGAGATTGGTTTTGCTCTATCCTCCTCATCCAACTCCGAGCCTAATCTTCTCCAACTACTTAGTCTTAAGAGAGACTGCAAAGGTGACCGGCTTCTATTTGTGTGTTTATTATTTCATCAGCAGTCCTCTGTTATCGTAATCACACATAATATCTTTGGAACAGGGACGCTCAACTCTGTTTTAGTGGAACTGAACAAAATGATCAGAATGTTGCATGCTCCAAACAGCTACTTTTTTTTACCAACGTGCCTTGTTGATTTAGACAGAGCTGGGGGGGGGGACGTTGCTGCCAATGAAAGCATGGATCAATTCTAATTTAACACCTTCTCACAACTTTGTCTTCAGTTGTGATGTAAATATTAGCTCTGATTAGCAAGGAAGTTAGTTTTTTATTGTTTCCAAAAGAGCATCGATAGCAAGACACACGAAACAAAAGCTGAAAGCTCACACCATTGTACAATTTCATGTCACTGGAAAATAATTTGTATAGTACGTCAATTATGTAAACAAATGCTGGAAGCATGATAGCATTGCCAGAAGCCTCTTCGGCATCTGGGTCCATGTGCCATGCACAAAATTATACTCCTTCATTCCTAAATATTTGTCTTTTTACAAATTTGAAATGGGCATATTTTAGAGTGTAGATTCACTCATTTTGTTTCGTATGTGTACTCCCTCCTTTCCTAAATATTTGTCTTTCTAGAGATTTCAACAAGTGACTACATATGGAGCAAAATGAGTGAATCTACACTCTAAAATATGTCTATATACATCCGTATGTCGTAGTCCATTTTAATCTCTAAAAAGACAAATATTTGAGTAGTCACTCGTTGAAATCTCTAGAAAGACAAATACTCCGGAGTTAATAAAGAACTGAGGGGGTAGCGCAGCCGCATGGAAGATTTAGACTAGTCGTTGTGCCGCATTAATAGTGAGTAATTAGCAGTCAAATCATAAGCCCCACCTTTCCCACTGTAAGTTGCTCGGAAGAAGAAACCATCAATACGCTCTTCTTTGAATCCGCTCATACTACTCCATCCGTCACTGTTTATAGAGCGCGCTTCAGAAAAAGAAAATATCTCTTGGACCAAGGCGACTAGCGATTGGCCTGAAAAATAGCATTGGTAGTTATAGCACGGCGTCTATTACTAGAGGAAATAATGTGTACACACATGCATCCAGTGCTTCCACCCCGGGGTACACACATGCATGCACTTACTCCACTCCGTAGTATAACATCGAGAGAAAATTGCGGTTACCACGCCCTAATTAATTGAGCATTAAATCAAACGCGTCTAAAGTCTCTCTGGTGGTGGAAATGCATTGAGAGAAATACATCATAATGAAGCGCGCCCTGTAAACTGTGATGGAGGGAGGAGTAGTATGAATGTGCAAAACCAAGTACGCGTATGACAAGTCGGTCAACGCACCTCCTCTTGGCATATCACTGACATGTGGGACCAAAGTGTGAGCAAACCGATCTCAATTGACGGCAAAATGGCCAACCCGTCGTTCCTTGAGAGAGACGAGGAGCGAGAACACACAGACGGGCTCGCACGGAGGCCAAGATATATTCAAGCATGGTTGATCGATATCATCATTACATGATGGGCTGCCGTTTTCCGGTCTTCTCCGGAATAAATGTGTACTTTATCAGATATAAAGAAAAATAAGAGTAGAGAGGCTCCACCATGCAGTTCTAGTAGTAGTACTACTCGTACTACTAAACCTTGCGCTTGGCTCTTCGCCTCTTCATGAAGTCGAACAATGATGGTACTCCGCATGTTCGGTACTACAATGTATGCCTCTGGCAATCTAACACCGAATGAATTCATGCATGTCCACCGCCTGGGCAAGGGTACGTTGCATTAGTCAAAAGGCGTAAGTGAGCTTCACCTTGTCCTGCAAGCTTCTCCTCACTCTGCGAGTTGACGGGACACACCAACAAATAGTGATAGTCCATACTCCCTCCTTTTCGGTTAATATGGCTTAATCTTTATTTGCGGGTAAATGAGAGATCCTTATTCATATATAAGCATTCTTAGGACGATCAGCCAAGACACTGGTCATTAGGAAGCGAGGTACCCGGCAAAAAAAGTAGGAAGCGAGGTGTTTGATCAAGCCAGCTCCCGGCCACATTCAAAGTGCAGCAAGCACGGTTCGCACAAAGATGCGTCGCAAGGTTTGCTGACCTGTTTACATGCTGAATAACAAAAAAAGAGGAAATATTACCAAGCGCTCCTATTTGTAACAGGATATGAGCTAGAATTAAGCGAGAATTGTGGCGAGTGTTCCATGCAATCAACTTCCATTATCACATGCGAGAACCCTTGAAGAGAACCTAATGTGTTGAAGATTGCTTTATCACATTTTAAAAATATAATAAGAGTGTAGACGCTCCTCCATTCGGTTCCTAGTGTACCTCTATAGACTACTATAGTAGTAGTACTAGTACTACTGTACTAGTAAACTTTGCTCTTGGCTGTTCGCCTCTTCGGGAAGTGCAACAATAATAGTAGTACTAGTATAGAGTATGCTTCTGGCAATCTGACACCGAATTAACTGTTGCACGTCCACCGCCTGAGCGAAGGACAGTTTGCATTAGTCAAAAGTTTCTCCTTGTCCTGCAAGCCACCGCACGCAAGCTTCTCCCGTCCTACAAGCTTCTCCTCGTTCGGCAAGTTGACGGGACACATCAAAGTAATGCTAGTCCATACTGCCTCCTCTCCGGTTAATATGGCTTAATTTCAAACGAGATAAATACACTATCTGTCACTCTATATTTGTAAAAATACGGCCAGTGGACTTCATAATACGCTCATTGCGCTCAATATATACATTTTCCGGTGTTTATACGGTCACTAGCTCACCCTGGCTGAGTATGTGTGTGCATGCACGTGTAGGTTGAACACTTGAGCGTGACCGTGTGTGTTCCGTCGTGTGCTCGGACATGCATGCATTAGGGCTTCGCGCTTTTTTTTTGCGTCGATGTGTACGTGTGACTGATGCATACACGTAGGGGGAGTACGTGTAGGGGCCACTAAAGGAGCACTCAAATCACACAGTAAGTTAGTCGGAAGAAGCAACCATCATTTCACTCTTCAATGACACGTACGCAATATAAAATGGTTGATATGGAGAGAAAAAGAAAACCACTATATATACACTAGCAGGAGCCTAAGCTACAAGCCTTCTTGCTTGGGTTGCTCTCTTCACAATCATAGTATGATGGTGGCCACACCGCTGGTCACATATCCGGCCTGGTCCCGCGGCTCGGGGAAGGGAACAATGTTCTGCGTAGACGCGGTTGACATCGGCAAGGAAAAAAATCCATAGTCGATGCATCCCAATAGGGGGTCACCGCGGTATGGGCCGATGCCGCGTCCCAATCGCCCTTCTAGCTACAGCCCGACGTCTGTTTCGAAAATATTAGTGCATGTCAACAAAACTTATACTAGTATCGCTATTCCGTTTCGAAAAAAGCATATAAGTTGGTACTTCTTACCCAAAGGATCTTTATATCCAACAGACACAAAATATCCATTCGACTATTTGAAATTACTTTCACTGTTGATCTGATGTCAAGGTAATTGCTGCATCGCCACCAAAACAACCATCTCTTAAGCTAAAGTAGACCAAGCTAACCCTATATTAGCATATTACTAAGATAAACAGAAGGCATTGTAGAATCATTTAGGACCTGACCTTGTCAATCTGAATGTGGAGGGACACCAACTTAGCCCCCGCCAGCAGCTTCGGCGGAACTGTGAAGAAGGTCAGCTCCTGCACGGCGACGTCGCCGGGATCCATGCTGCTTGTCACCTCTATTTCCACCTTGACGACGTCGGTCCTGCCTTTGGGCTCCCCCGGCGGGCCGTTCGCCCATAGCTTGGCCATGTAGTGTGGCAGTGGGGACGCCCCCGCTCTGATGCAGACGACCGACACGGCGATATGCGCGCCGATGTCGAGCACGCCGCCGACCAAGAAAAACGCGCGGCCGTCCTCCTCCGCGAACAGCAAGAGCCGTGGCTCCGACAGTGGCACTTGCAGCTGGAGCGTCTTGCCATACTTGATCCTGTGCATGGGCATGGGATGCACGGTGCGATGTGGTGGGAGAGCACAGGCGGTGGGATTTCATAGCCGCAGACGGGCATAGGGCATTTGCAGGACGTGAGCGTACACACGCTCTGGTGATTGGCGAGCTTGTGGTAAGTGACATAGAGCCCACAACCTTCGTGCAGGCACTCCAACCTCACCGAGGAGAGGACGGTGTCCACCACCGTGTTTCGCACATCGAAGCCACCACCGCACTCGCACTTCTGGCACTGCCACTGGTTCCCGGGGCGCTCGACGCGGTAGTCCGTGCAAGCTAGGTGCCCTCCCTTGCAATGCACAAATCAATCGAACAACACATCAATCAAGAAACCTGCACCTTGCTCGATCAGTTGAACGGACGAGGTCTATTCGAACCTCATACACTGGAGGCTTCAAGGGGCGGAGGCACAAGGGGCAGTGGAGCAAGGTGAGGTCCAAAGACCATACATAGCTCCATCGTTGGGTCCTATTCCGTCTGTATGATCTCACCCTCCTCGTGCACAACCATCTTTCGCTTTATTAGGGTTGGGGCATTACAAAACTTTACCGTCACATATTCATACTACTTCAAGGTGCATTAAATCAACACATGCAAGTATCAAAAGGAGAGTCATGTCATGCATGCATGTGTTGTAATTAATGCATCGGTAAACGCAAATTGTTGAAATATATCGAGTGCAGTGCTTTAATGTGTCGTGCCAACTCGTACAAGACCGAGAAGTTTGATTACTACAACGCCCTCTCGCCTTAACCGCACCTGCCTTTAGCTGCATGACAGGTGGGCCACCGACCCATTGGGCCCACCTGTCATGGACGCAAAGGCAGGAGCAGTAAGTCAATGAAGCGGCGTCCCTCCCTCGCACATGAGCATGGTGGCTGGTAGGACAAGGAGAAGCTTTCGTTCGCTACACGCTCTCGCACCCGTACGCGGTGGACATGCAGCAGTTCAAACGATGTTAGATGGCCAGAAGCATACTGTAGTACTCGTCCACTGCAGTAGTACCCCCGAAGAGGCGAAGAGCCAAGCGCAGCCCGGACGCTCGTGTGGAAGTTTCATGTGTAGAGTAGTCTAGGATAGCGTGTACCGTGCGTGTAAGCTTAAAATCGTTGGGGTCGGCTACTCGGCTCCATGCTATATTTTTTTGATTAAAATAATCTTCTGGCCCTACCTGTCATCCTCGTGATTCTGGTTTGCACGCTCATCTGGTCAAGACAGGAATATATATTTTAATTTGTGGTCGGGTAAATGTTAGAGGTTGCAGTAAATGGAGTACTGTACACTTCGGGTCTTTCAGCCAACTTTAGAGGCAGCCATGTGGGGCCAATGCTATGATGTGTCGCGTCAACTCATACAACCAGTAGAAGCTTGATTTTACTACTACAGGCCTTCTCCCTCGCCCATGCACGCGGTGGCTCGCAGACGAGGGCATGCTTTTGCTTATAGTACTACAACAAGCTATCCCTCCCGCTCGCGGTGGACGGACATGCAGCAGTGGATTCGATACTGTAGAGGCAGTAGTGCAACCTGAACGTGGCAGTTGCAAACCTTGGAGCACGCATATAGCCAGGCTCTTACATGACACAAAAATTGCTATGTGAGCCCACTATTGTAGTACTACTTGCTAGTATAGCCCTGTAAACCAGAAAGGAGTATTTGCCTTTCTAGAGATTTCAACAAGTGACGAGACTACACCGAGACGGAGTACATATGGAGCAAAATGAGTGAATCTACACCATAAATAAATACGTAGTTCTCTCGTTTTCCTCTAGGCCATGGTCGCGGTGCACAATATTAAGTATACTAGTATCATCTTGAAATTTACGAAGTCACCATAGGCACTCGTCGTCGACGGGAACGTCTCCTGACACGCGATAGACGCGAGCGGCAGTCGCCTCCATAGATGCTTGAATGCCAAGGAGGGAGAGGGTAGCGGTTCCCCAGACATTGAACGGTCAATGATGCATCCTCATATTACTCTACATGCAGAGGGAATTAATTGGAGAAGCAGAATAGAGCCAGCACGATGTGAATGCAAGAGAGTTTGGATTCTCATATAAAGGCGCCCCACCATTCCAATCCATCTACTCCTTAGTCTCTGCGCAACACTGCTCAGTCCAATCCAAGACCAAGTGACCGAAAGCCAGAAGCACCTATGGAGGCGATGGACGTGAGGGGCAGTCGGCTGTGCCAAATCATCCAAGGCGCCGGCCCACGGCCCCACATCGCGCAGAGTTTCCACATGATGCTGGCGACCGCCGGCGTCATAGCCCTCGCCGGTGCCGGCTTCGCCTCTCGCATGGACGACATGATGGTCAACTCCATCCGCAAGTTAGCTGCCGTCAAGAAGCACGTGGAAGACCTTGCCGTACTGCTCCAGCCCGCGCGGCCAGGCTCCTCATTGCCTGCCACCCTCATCGGCCACCATGGTGACGAACCCTTTCAAGCCCGAGTGGCCCTGTAGTTGCCAGAGGTCGCGATGAAGAATGTGCACCTCGAGGCCGCGCTCGTCGCGCAGTGCCTCGCCATGCAAGAAACAGTCGACCTGCACATCCACGTCTACGAGGAAATCATCTACATTGGCCACTACAAGGCCAGCGGGGACAAAAAGACATTGGCCTTCTTCCAGTGGCTGGAATCTTTGGACGCCATTGTTCAGAAGCACGTCGACCTGGCCACGAAAGCCGCTACTACTTAGCCGCCGTTCGGTGTGCCGGCGCCCTGAGTCGAGGAGGTGGACGTCGTCGATGGATGCATCTCTTATTCTTGCCTCCTGTAACCAGCACTGCATCGCCTCATGGCCTTAATGTTTTATTAGTATAGGAGTATATGGCATTTTTATTCCAGTAGTAACGTTTTCACTGTGAGGTGGGGACGCAGTTGAGCAAACTGACCATCGGCAAATCCCCACCCCGCCCACCAGGCGTCGGCTGAGTTTAGAATTAGAAGAGAGAAATGAGGAGAAGAGCTAGCTGTAGTACAGACGCTGTTGTAAGATGGGACTCGTGTTGATAGAATAGGAGTACTGAGCACTCGTACCTCTTCTTTTAGGGAAAAACAGTCGTATGTCTAGTACTACCACTAGTTGGGTGCGTGCGACCTATACCTGTCATCACTTTAGGTCTTTTTTCGAACCGCAGCTGCACTTCACTGTACATTTTTTGCACGCATTTATCCTCCTATATGTACTCCTAGGCTATTTCCACGTGCTCCCTTTCTCCGACATGTGCGACATAGAGCATCTTGGTCATAGTGCATGCACGACTCGGAGCATATGCCGAGGTACTTTACATTTCAGACCTCACGAATTACATGCAAACCCCCTGCAGAAGAATAAATAAATGAATGAATTACTACATGAAACTGGATTATTTTTGTAGAAACCGGAGCATGTTCATTAAATTTTGGACATAACACGTTTATAAAAAACTACCGGACCTAAACCAGTCTAAGGGCCTCTTTGATTCGCAGGATACTGAAAACACAAAAATGGGGAAAGTATGATGGTGATGAACCGAGACGAGGAGAACTCTACTAACTAAGTTAGAGGTTAGAGTTAGATTCTATCCCTGAACTAACTCTAAACCAAATAGGTGTATGGATGGCAGGTTTAGATTGACAATAAGGGGCTGTTTGGTTCTTGGCCTAGGAGTGCCACACTTTACCATACAATTGTTGCCAAACTTGCCTAAGGGAATCTTACCAAACACACACCTAAGTTGGTCAAACTTGCCTAAACCTAGGTGGGGCAACCTTTGGCAAAATTAGGGGCTGTTTGGTTTGTGACTAACTTTGCCAAAGATTGCCAGACCTAAGGTTAGGCATGTTTGACCAACTTAGGTGAGTGTTTGGTTCATGCCACACTTAGGCCCCACATGGCATACACATAAAAAGTGTGGCAAGATTCCCTTAGGCTTGCCAACTTGTGGCTCTCATTTTGATGAACTAACCTTAGGCAAACTTGGCAAAAATGTGTGGCAAAGTGTGGCAATGTTAGGCCTAGAACCAAACAACACCTTAGTCTCAAACCAAGCAGCCCCTAAATGTTCTTTATCAATCACTGCGCAACACTGCTCACTTCAATCCAAGACCAAGTGACCAGAAGCCAGAAGCACCTATGGAGGCGATGGTCGCGAGCGGCAGTCGGCTGTGCCAAATCATCCAAGGCACCGGCCTGCGGCCACGCACCATGCAGTGTTTCCAGACCATGCTACCAACCGCCGGCGTCGTAGCCCTCGCCGACGTCGGCTTCGCCTCTCGCAAGGACGACATGATGGTCAACTCCGTCCGCAAGTTCACCGCCGTCAAGAAGCGTGTAGCGAAAGCTCCTACTAGTCCTGCCAGCCACCACGCTCATGGGCGAGGGAGGGACGCAACTTCATTGACTTACTGCTCCTGCCTTTGCGTCTATGACAGGTGGGCCCAACAAGTTGTTGGCCCACCTGTCATGCAGCCAAAGGCAGGTGCAGTTAAGGCATCAGAGCTTAGTCCGCGAAGGAGAGGGCGTTGTAGTAATCAAACTTCTCGGTCTTGTACGAGTTGACGCGACACATCAAAGCATTGCACTCGATATAAGTCTTTTTACATAATTCAAATGGACTACTACATACGGATGTATGTAGACATATTTCGCTTCATATGTAGTCACTTGTTGCAATCTCTAAAAAGACTTATATTTGGAAACGGAGGGAGTACAACACATGCATGCATGCCGTGACTTCCCTTTTTATACTTGCATGTGTTGATCTGATGCACCTTGCCAAATTTTGACTATAAATTTAACTAACCAAATTTTCATGCATGTCACAAAATATTACGGGGTTGTTTGGATTGTGACTATGTTTGTCTTATGTTGCCACAGTATTTTTCCGACACTTGCCTAACTTGAGTTGCTTGAATTGTTAGACACACTTTGGCTTGCCGAAGGGAACCTTGCCACACTTTTTGTGTCTATGACATGTGGGGTTCACTCCTAATAAAAAAATTCTTGTCTTAGGTGTGGCTAATAAAAAAGACTTATATTTAGGAACGGGGAGAGTAGGAAATATAAATAATAATGCATGTTGGGGCAACCCACGTTTCAGATAATTTTAGCCGTGGGCTTGTTCACAATTTTTACGAGGGGGTGGTTGTTCATTTAATGGAGGGACTTGTACCAGACTTGAACGATACAAAGTGCGACCTGGCAGACCGTAACACCACTTGGAACAAGCAGGTAGCTATCTCAAAAAACAATCAACAACTAAAAAAACGGCGACCTGGCATGTAGTACAGAATTTCAAATGATTGTTTTAATGGAGTGAAAAAGGAAACCTACCCCACTAAGTATATATAGGCCAGCGCCTCCGCGCTTGCTTGCTAGGGTTGCTCTATTCACGCACTCTCATCCTCTCCAGATCTAAACAAGATAGGGGTGGTAACACTATCTTTATGTTTGTCCCTTCAAAAAACACTGCCTTTCTATCATCACCGCTGGTTACAGATCCAGACGTATCCCCCTCCGCCGGTGAAGGGGAGGAGGGGCAGCGTTTAGGCCGTCGTTGACAGCGAGGGAGGAGACCCACTGCCGGCCGCACCGTTATCTCTGGCCGAGTGCCGGCGCGGGAGGTCCTTCGATCCCTTCGTCGTTGCCCTAGTGTGGGCGGATCCGGCCTCCCGTCGCCCACCTATCCACATCCGGACGACCTTCAAGTATATCTTCCTTCGAAACTGCCTTAGCTCTACTTCCCCAGCTTGCTACATCGCTGCATGTGCTTCATTTTCTACCTCTCAGCCCCTCTCGATCGGATGGTCCAACGTCACCTATTTTTTTTTCTATTGTTAGAGGTAAAGCTACTTCATGGAGTCGAATCTTGTACCTGGTTCAAACAAGAAATAAAGTAGGGGTGGGGGAATTTAGTATGTAGTACAACGGACTTGGTACAAATAGGAAGGAAAGGGGGTGAGAGTAGTACAGATTGGTCATCCAACCGGTCTCTTGGTCGAAAAGGGAAATATAGGGGTAACGCTGAACACAGTGGTATGACCAGGACTAGATTTGCTATCCACACATAGGAGTAGGTGGCTAGAGAGAACAAAAATGGGACCAACCCAGATATGTTTCTTGGATGTTTGTTTCTCGGGGCAACAACCTATGAATCACCACTTTATGCCCCTGTTTAGGTACATGGTGCGGCAAATTTTCGTGTTTGGACCCTTTTTGGATAGAAATTCATGATCTGACCCCGATTTGAATTTTTTTCGAGATCTGACCCTTTTTCTTACCGCCACCGGCTCTGGCGGTAGGGTTAGACAAGCTACCGCCAGGGCCCCTCGCGCTAGGGTGCTTATACACGTCAGCACTTGGTCAGACGAGTTCCTACCATCTTGATATATGTATTTTATTTATTTCACCCACATGTTTAGGTCTGCAATAGTGGCGCAACCATCACCCATTCTTCTCCAACACGACCCTTCTGTCTTGCCACTTCCGTACGTGTACGAGTCCTTCCCCGCGCTTCTACAGCCGGTGGGAGCTTTTTCAGACGAGTTCCTACAGGAGACGAGGGTAGTGCGATGGCACGAGAGAGCAGAACGGATCGCTGATGATGTGAAGTGTTGGTCGCAGAGTGTGAAGGATTTCAAGAGAGTGACTGCAGAGATGGAGGGAGATTCAACTATCTCCCGTGAATGCCGAGAAGGGACCATTGAGGTTGCCAAGCAGCACTCCAACTGGGAGCTGCACAATTTGGGCCGGAGGATCTACATCGAGAGCAATGCGGAGAGAGCCAGGATGCCGCCCCCAAGTACATCGGTGTTCGATATCATCAGCTGGGGAAGGGTGGAGGCGAAAACTCCAGTGGGCAAGGCAAGGCGGGAGTGCTTGAATGGTCGGATGCCGACAGCATTCCGCCTCCGCCTGAACCGGTGGATCGGCTGCCACCGGTTCAGGCGGAGGCGGAACGCTGGTCGTCATCGGACTGTTCAGGCGTAACATACGAGGGGGGAGGTTTACCCGCCCTACAAACATGTCTATTGCATATGCATCTATGTTTTAGTAGAGGTTGTCAAACTATGTGGACAAGTGTGATATTTGCTATTTCCTACTTATGAATCTATGTGTAAACTGTTTGATATTTGCTATGTGGAACCTTTATTTATATGTGAGCTCATATTTTTCTATTTGTGAAACTATGTGTCCGCACACGAACACGTCACCGTGTACCTCCAACAACGAGGGTGATGCACCGCAGCTCACGTCGAAGGAGACCCGTCCGGAAGCGCGGTACCCAAGCAATCCGGCGGGCGCTTTTGAAGACCCGAAACCCACACGCCCGGGAGGGACCCCGTCAGGGGGCGCGACGGCTATGGGCTGCCCTAGGTCGACCTGATCGCCCCTAGGGCCTCGAGCTTCGCCGCCCTGCAACAAGAAGAACAGACGAAGAACGATGATGAAGAAGAACTAGGGTTAAGGAGAAAAGATAAAAGATAAAAGTGGTAGCTGATTTGTTCGATTGTATGTTGTTCAATCGGCCCCGGCAAGTCCCTTGCCGAGGACATCCACAGGACCACCATCAGGCCAACACCAACTAAGCTTCCACCGCCCCATGCAGTCGCCGACCCAACCAGCTGGGCAGGCACCTGTGTGGCAACATGCAGATCTTCATGAAGACCCACCATTGCGCCACTTCAGCTGCCTGCCTGCCTACATGGCATCTCAGGCATCGCTGGCCAGGGCGCGTATCGACACAAGAAGGAGCGGCGACGGACAAGATGGATGTCTCCCTCATCCCTGATAAAGCGAGGACACCTAAGCAAGACGCATTAAATGCGCCTTGTCATGTAATGCGAGGGATAACCTCGCATCACTGTACCCTTTCCACCTCCTGTGTGCCACTGTGGCGGCCCCTTTCCCTATAAAAGGAGGCCCGAGGCTACCAGGAGGAGGATTCGGCTTTTTAGAACTCCCCACGACTCGGCTTTTTGGAGCTCCTCACGCCCCATAGCTAGCTGAAGAACACAAACATATAATCCACTAAAGCAGGAGTAGGGTTTTACGCATCTTTGCGGCCCGAACCTGGGTAAATGAACCGTGTGCTAACTGTTGGATCCGCTCTTCTCTCAACCCCGCACTCCGCAACCGTAGTAGGGATTCTTGTGATCCCATAGGTGTCGATCCAATACCCCGACATCTTTGGCGCGCCAGGTAGGGGGCGCAGTTGTGAGAATCGGCTTTAGCAGTCAGTTCGATGCTTATTCATCATCATGGCGCCCAAGAAGAAGAGGACGGTGGCGGTTGGCCAGTCGAAGGCCGGACAGCCCGTCCCGACGCGGGCGAGCAGCGGACCGGTCGCGGAGAGGACCCGGGGCGCTGCTCGCGAACACCAACGTCGTCCCAGTAACCGAAGTTTGGGAGGTGGCGATGTTTGTGCGCCTGGTAACGGGCCACACACCGCCAGGTCCAAGGACGGAGCCAGGCCCTCCGCGAGTGGCGCGGGGCCTTCCAAGGTCGCCGCCGCATCACCCGAAGGCGACGCAAGGGCCTCCATGACTCCCACGCCGGCACCCACAGCACGCTCCTCCCAAGTAGCGCGCGACGAGCGGCGTCATCGCGCCGAAGATCCCGGGCGTCGCCACGGGAAGAGCCCCGAGCGCCACTCCCGGGACGTAGAAGACCTGCCCGCCCGCCGGAGTGTTGGTGGAAACGGCATGCGACCGCGGGATCGTGATGGAGCTCCTCCTGACACGGTTAGGGGTCTAAGCGCGTCGCGGTCCGTGCAGGTTTCGCTACCACTAACCCCAGCCGAAGCCTTGGCGCGCGCGCAGTTGCTCCTCGACTTTCCTCCCATTACGAGGAAACTCAACGAATGGAGAGCCACCATCCGAAGCCTTGTCACAGTCGCCAACAACGATGAACCAAATCCAGCGAAGCTCCCAGGTCGACGCTCCGATGGAGTCCCACGCACCGGTGGCAGGGGGACCGGCAGCGCCGTGGCTACGGTGCATTTGCCTCCTCCTAGCCCGATACCGCGTGTGTCGACTCGTCGGGACGTCGCGGGCGACACCATCTCCATAGCGTCGTCCGACCCACAGACCCACGGCGACCAGCGTCAAGTTCTTCAGGAGCGAGCTCATGAAGACGCTCGAACCACCATCGAGAGCCGGCGCGGAGCGCGCCACCAGTCAGACAGGCGAGCGGGGCCTGCTGTGGACAACCCAGCACCGGAGAGCCCTGGAAGTCTACCTTACGAGGTAGGCTGTCCGGCTTTTACCCGTGAGCTGCGGCAGTTCCAGTGGCCCTCTCACCGCACCTTCAAGCCTGACGTTGGCAAGAAGTACAACGGCAAGACCCACCTGTCGGAGTTCCTCAGCATCTACACCCATCGCGATGCAAGCTGCCGGAGCTCGCGACGATAAGGTGCTTGCGAATTACTTTCCATTGGCTCTTAAACCCAACGCCATGTCATGGTTGATGTACTTGCCGGTAGACTCTATTTCCTCCTGGTCGGATTTGTGCCATGAGTTTGTTGGCGCCTTTACTGGAGGTCACCAAGCCCATGGCCAAGCAAGTGACCTGCACGTCATACCCCAGAAGGAAGGCGAGAGTCTACGCAAGTACATACAAAGCTTCAGCCGGGTACAGTATAATATCCCCGATGTTCACCCTGCCGCCATCATCAGTGCGTTCCATCAGAACATGCGTAACCGCAAGATGCGTGAAGAACTGGCGATGACAAAGGTGAAAGATGTGGCAGAACTCTATGTTCTTGCTGACAGATGTGCCCGGGCTGAAGAGGGAAGGAAGTACCCCGGCGAAGATGCCGGCGCGGAAACCGACTCTTCAGATGACGATACTACCGCCCCGGCAAAGAAAGGCCGGCACCGCAACAGGAAGCGCAAGGGTAAAGCCGTGCTTGCCGTCGAGGGATCTGATGACACCGGCTCTGCCAAGAAAACCAAGGCGGGTGACCCCGGCAAGGAAATTGCCGGGTGTGTCGCCTGCCGGGCCTTGGCGGCCGCCGGGAAGCCAGGAAACTTCAGCAAGCGATACTACAAGATCCATCGCACCAAGGGCCATGATCTCCAGGACTGCCGACAGGTTGAGCTCCTTGCTGAGAAGCAGAGGGCTGAATACGAGAGGCGGGACAAGGAGAAGGTCCAGGACGGTGCTGAGGGGTCCGGCAAGAAGCGTGACGGACAAGCAGGCCGTCACGACAAGGATAAACAGCAGGAGAGGCCCGCCCGGGGCCGTGATAGAAGGCCAAAAGACGACGATCACGAAGAGGACGACGAGTCCGGTGACCAAGAGTTTCAGAAAGCCACGGAGGCCATGTGCGTTGATGGCGGCGCCTCGCTGCATACTTCTCACCGCCAACTTGAACAGTGGGCGCGTGAGATTACAGCGGCGGAGCCGTCGCCTGATGCCCAAAAGCCCCTGAAATGGTCCAGCACGCCTATCATTTTTGATGCTGAGGATCACCTTGATCGCACTACTGCAGTCGTGTGCTTGCCATTGTTGGTTTCATCGATGATACGCAACCTCAAGGTGACAAAGAGGCTAGTCGATGGCGGGGCCGGTCTGAACTTGATCTCGCCTGCCGTGGTCGAGAAGCTGCAGATTCCTGATGGAGACCTCGAAGAGACGGGCACGTTTCAGGGGGTCAACCCGGGGAGAAGTCAACCAAAGGGGAAGGTCACGCTGCCCGTGACTTTTGGGAGTGATCTGAACTACAGGACGGAAAGGATCGTGTTTGATGTTGCCTAGATCCCCTTGCCTTACAACGGGATCCTTGGCCGCCCAGCGCTGGCCAAGTTCATGGCAGCGTCACACTACGCCTACAACACCCTGAAGATGCCAGGACCTGTGACGATCATCACCATCCCCCCGATAAGAAAGATGCGCTGATTTGTGATAACCCTCAACCGTAAGGGATCGAGATAGTCTTCGCGGGTAAGAATAACCCAATTTATTGATTCGACACACGGGGAGCCAAAGAGTATTTATAAGCTTTGACAGTTGAGTTGTCAATTCAACCGCACCTGAAATATACTTACTTGCAACAAAAGATAAGTGGTAACAGTGATATGATAGTGATAATAGTGATAGTAAAAGTAAACAGCAAAAGTAAAAAGTGAAGGTAAATGGCAAAAGTAGCAACTAGTGACAAGCAGGGTTTAAAACACTGTAGGCTAGGGAGATGGATGGTTGGGCGCTGCATGGATGAGATAGATTCTAACTTGGGGCACGGCACACGGAAAAGTAATGATCATCTAGGCAAATATCAAATATTAGACATGTATCCCGTAGGTAGTTGTACGTGCTTGCAATAAGAACTTGCACAACATCTTTTGTCCTACCATCCCGCTACGAACGGGGCCAAAAGGAACTTATGGAGATTAAGGTGCTCCTGTCAAAGAGCACCGGAACAAAGCAATGAACTCAATGGATACATGTAATCCTCAAACTACGGACCATCCCCTTTGGTGTCCCAAGCTGTAACTTTTGGGATCGCCGGTTCTGAACCGTAATAGGTGCAAACAACTCATAGATAGGATCACGAACACAAATATATTCATGAAAACACATATGGTTCAGATCTGAGATCATGGCACTCGGGCCCTAAGTGTCAAGCATTAAGAATAACAAGTTGAAGCAAAGATGATAAACACCATAGTAGATGATAGGCAACATGCCCCCAATGATCTGACAAACTATTACATGATCTAACTCATCCAATCCCTACCATCCCCTTCGCCTACAAAAGGGGAATTACTCACACATGGAGGGAGAAGTCATGGAAGGATGATGGAGTGGTGATGATGATGATGATGGCGACGATCTCCCCTCTCCGGAGGCCAATTCAGCCTCCAGATTAGCCCTCCCGAGGAAGAACAGAGGGTGGCGGCGGCTCCGTGACGGAAAACTGCGAAAAGAACTTCTGATCTGGGGTTTCCGCGTCGTGAGTAAAAATACGAGGCAAAGTAGGGCACCAGGGGGTGTGGGCCCCACCCAGGCGACCCCCCGGCGCGGCCCGGGGGGGGGGGGGGCGGGGGGGCGCCCACAGGGCGCCTGGGCACCCCCTGGCCCCCCTCTGGCCCCTCTTCTAGCCCCTGGTTCCTTCGGGTGCGTGGATTTTCTATGCTTTTTCGTGGATTTTTCTGAGATACCTAAAAATCCGTTTTCTTGCACACAATAAAACCATACAGGCAGCTCTGCTGAAAACAGCGTTAGTCCGGGTTAGTTTAGTTCAAATCATGCAAGAATGAGGTCAAAACAATATCAAAAGTGTTTGGAAAAGTAGATACGTTTGAGACGTATCAACTCCCCCAAGCTTAGCATATTGCTTGTCCTCAAGCAATTCTGTTCAACGAACTGGACGCGACAAAGAAAACTTTGACAAACTCTTTTGCTTCATTAGATGTATATAAGCATGTACTACGAAAAGAGTCTAGCAAGTATTAAAACAGTACTATGAGGACAATGCAAGGAGCAATCCTTCTTTCAAGTGACTAGTCACAAATACTTAAAAGTAAATAATATACTGCTGAAAATGAAGAAAAGATTACATTGCACATAGCTTGAGCATACTAGGGTGGTATCTCGCTAGTCTCCATGAGTGAAGCAAAACATAAATGCAGAAACTCCTCCAGAGTTTTAAAGGAGATTAGAACTAAGAATTTCAGAATAAATCATATCACAAGTATGTAGAAGACAATGTAATACTTTGGGACAATGCACATTACACTCAGAATGACAATTATGCTCTCCTAGTTAGTGCTTTGAAGAAAGAAGGTGAAGACTCTCGAACCGTGGCTTTTGTTGGCAAAGTTGAAAACCCGTGATCGGAAACAAAAACTAAACATGTACCAGAGCTCTTGGTTTTTAGAAACAGAGGTAAAAACGTTTTTGAGAGGTGCATATTTCGTCAACGAATGCTAGTAGATAACTCAATCACTTTTTGAGTGGACAAGTCTCGAGGAACGGCTCCCGCATGAGGACGATCACATCCTCTTAATCTCCTTTGTTTATCACTGCCAAAGTTTTCTGATTTCTCATGAACAAAGCGTGAAGGAGGGTTTGTTTGTTATATTATCTTTTTGAGCCGGGCGCACTCGATGACAGTTCCTTCTCGTATTAAGGGTTTGCACATTAGACATGCAATCCAGGGGTGAAACTTGTCCAACTTAAAAAGATCATGAATTAACTACTACTTCCTCGTGAGCTAAAACATTGGCACAAAAAGAGAAATGCTTTTGATTAATTTCGAGATGGTACACGAAAGTCTTCGTTAGGAATGGCAGGTAAATACCATGTATAGGAAGGTATAGTGGACTCATATGGCATAACTGGTCTCAAGGATTTTGGATGCACAAGCAGTCAGTCCGCTTAGTACAGGTGAAAGTTTAGCAAAAGACTGGGAAGCGACCAACTAGAGAGCAATAACGGTCATAATCATGCAGAGCGACAAAGCAACATTGAATCGGGCATGAAAGTGATATAACTATTCTGAAACTCAAAGATCATCAAGGCAGAGTAGACTTTTTAGTCTTAACATGTGTAAGCATGTGCCAAGTCAATCCAAAAATTCTCTAAAGGGAAATACCACCTTAGTATACCAGACTATGAACAGTGCAATGCATGTAGATCATTTCAATAACACATTATATACTCTAGTTATTCGAGACTAGCCACCAGGACAGCATGAACCACTGAAAGGGCATTGTAAACATAGCACTATGTCGCTACAAGCTGGTCTCTAGATCATAAGTACAGGCATATGTACAAAAGTAGAAACAAAAAGAGTTCATACCGGTCTTCCTTGTTGCTTCCCTTGAGTCGATCTTCGTCATTACTGCTTGTCACTTGCACGATCGAACGTAGGAAATATAATTAAATGCTATCACGGACTCGAGCTGAACTCTGAAAACAAAGCAAACTAAAGAGAGAAAGGAAATCTTTTTGGATTTTTCAAAGGTTGGATAAAAGCAAGAGAAAATCTTTTTGTTGTTTTTGCGAAGAGAGAAATAAAGAAGAACGGGCAAAAACTTCGAAAAGATCAAAGTGAATAAAACGGATAATACAATGGAAAAGTAAGAGGGGCACGTACTCCCCCAAGCTTAGGCTTTTGGCCTAAGTTGGTAGCAGCTACTGCCCCCAGGAGCCTCCTGCTCCGGGGGTATGGTGGTGAGTCCAAGGGTCGTAGAAGGATGCTGGCGCGTACACCGAACTCCTCGGAGTCTCCCACGAGGAAGGTTCCGAGTGCCAAACAGAGGAAGAACCTTCACCAAACTCGGTGGCGGTCTCTTCCTGAAAATGTGGTAACTCACCGTGCTTCTCCTCGTCGGGCACAACCCCCTCCATGGGGTTATGAAACTGATGCTGGACCATGAACTCATCGAACTGGACAACATCAAAGGACCATCCGTTCCTGCGAGAAAAATCAAACAAAATAGGTGCAGGTAGACGGATCTCGCGTTCCGTGGTAGTTCCGAAACGCAAGATATAAACAAGATTATCAAGCTCAGAACCCATGGTGACAAACTTATGCCTTTTCATAGCAGCAAGATCAAAGCTTAAATAAGTAAAAGGATTATCATCAGGGTGTGGGGTGCCTCCAAGATGTTATAAGATAAGTGTGGCATAAACGCCACCATATAAGTCCCCCTTGTTACCGTTCATAGCAAGGCGTCGAGCAATTAAGGCACCCAGATTATAATCAGACCTCCCTGAGAGGGCTGCTGCCAGGATAGCAATATCCGGAGCAGAAATGCTGCTCGTGTTGTCACGAGCTAACACCCCTCTGGCAATATAATATGCAAAATACCTGAGGTGAGGAAATAAGATGCTGGAGATCTTCGACTGATGAATATCCCTCGTACCCATGCTGCAGAGAGAGTTGATGACGGTTTTCAGCTCGGAGGGCTGAGTGGCCATCCTAGCCGTCCTCCCAACGTTCGGCACACCTATTATTTCACAAAAATTTCCCAAAGTCATGGTGATAAGATCATTGTAAATTTTAAACTCAATAGCACCTGAATCAGGATTATATCTAAAACTGTTAATGAAACTGGAGGTGAGTTTTTGATACTGGGTAACACGGCTCGTGACGAGTCGTGTCAAACCTGCATTAGCACAAAGATTATAAAACTCATCCTTGATTCCCACAGCTTCGAGGAATTCATCACATGGAAATGTCATCGCACGTGCTGGACTTGTGTCTTCCAACAACTCCAGGGGCACATGATCTTCATTATAGCTCACCCTAGCAGTCGATGGTGAAGCTGCGGCTCTAGTAACTCGATCTGAGTGTGCGGGCCTCCTCTTCTCAAGCCACCCTTTTGCCCTTCCTAACAAACTCATTTCTGAATTGTTTTTTGCAATTTACAAAAATGAGGATTAAAACAAGATGAGTTAAGGCAGACTACTCAACTCACTTGCCCAAGGCATAAACTTGCATCAAAACTTGGAAAATAACTTTCTACACATGCATGCAAGCTCATCTCTACAGCACCAAGAACTACTAAATACTCACAAATGAGGCCACCAATCAAAAATCTAATTGGAGTGGTGGAGGAGTCACATACCAGGGAGTATATGCTCAAAATTTCAGCTCAAATGAGGGGCTATAGAGAGAGATCGAAGAATCGCCTCCAAGAACAGCAAGAACACAAGAACAAGTGCAGAACTCCCATTTTTGGAGAAAGAGAGAGAGAGAGAGGAAGAAGACATACCTGGAGGGGGGGGTCCTGTGGGCCCCAGGCGCCCTGTGGGCGCGGCCAGGGGCTGGGCCGCGCCAGCTGGCCGCCTGGGCCACTGGTGGGTCCCCCTGGCTGGCCCCAGGACTTTCTGGGTCTCTCCCGACGTGGAAATTTTTATTATAATTTTTCTGGAATTTTTCTAAAAACTTCACTGTTGAAATTTTTTCGAAGTTCAAAAAGCTGCGAAACTCTCTGAAAACTTGAAGCAGTTAGTAGTATTGTGAAGCTTCAAAACATAAATACTTGGTACAGCAATTAGGACAAAAACTAAAAACAAATGAAAACATAACAAGCTCAACTCTTTATCTATATAAAACATGTTTACTAGTAAGGTTGATCAAGTCTCACCAACAAACATGCGATATATAGAGCAAAAAGTCTCACCTCCTACGAAGTAGTTACTAAACCTTTAATTTGATGGACATTGTCCCCACCATGATAGTTTTATATTTGTGAGGCACATGTAGTGGACAGTCCCATTCTCCAATTTTCACGATCTCGATATTCTCTATAGAGTTGAGGGCATGCCTCCTGTCGATCTTCTTCGGAAAATATACCGTGTGTTCTTTATCATTCACATGGAAGGTAACCTTCCCTTTATTGCAATCAATAATAGCACCTACGGTGTTAAGGAAAGGTCTACCAAGAATAATGGACATGCTCCCATCCTCGGGCATGTCAAGCACAACAAAATCAGTAAGAATTAAACAATTAGCAACCTCTACGGGAACATCCTCACAAATGCCTATCGGAACAGCGGTTGACTTGTCAGCCATCTGAAGGGAGATATATGTAGGAATTAGTTTCTCTAAACAAAGCCTCTCGTAAAGAGAGAGAGGCATAACACTCACTCCTGCTTCAAGATCACATAAAGCAGTTTTGACATAATTATTCATTATGGAGCAAGGAATGGTGGGTATACCTGGATCACCGAGCTTCTCAGGAATCTTGCCACTGAAAGAGTAGTTAGCAAGCATAGTAGATATTGCTTCATTAGGAACTTTTCTTTTATTAGTGACAATATCTTTCATATATTTTGAATAAGGAGGTAACTTAATAGCTTCGGTCAAAGGAATTTGAAGAAAAAGAGGTTTAATCCACCCACAAAACTTATTGTAATGCTCTTCTTCTTTGGATTTGATGGACTTACCTGGAAAGGGCATGGGCTTCTGCACCCATGGTTCTCTTTCCTTCCCATGTTTTCTTGCGATGAAGTCTTCTTTAGTGTACCTCTTACGTTTGTCAGGTGCTTCTTCCTCTCGAACTTCAGGCGGATCATTCTTCTCACTATCCTTACCTTCAGGTTCAGCACCGTCTTCAGTCTCAGCATCGGATATAGATACACTGTTGGGATCAACAGCTGGCTCTTCATCTGCAATAGGATAATTAGAATTGTCAGTCTCCTTATGTTTCTTCTTTTTCTTTGGAGAGCCAACAATTTCTTCTTCCTGCATTTGAGAATCCTGCTCGATTCTCTTCGGATGTCCCTCTGGATAGAGAGGATCTTGAGTGCTAGTTCCTCCTCGGGTCTTAATCCCGAAAGCCTGCAAATTATCTTGTTTGGCATTGTTAGCAAGGAGATCTGTTTGCACATTAGAAATTTGGTCAAGCTGAGTTTGAACCATATGAAAATGCTTCACAAGACATTGAACATCATTAGCCGTTCTATCTAAAACATCAAGCAGTTTTTTGATAGCAAGAGAATTATCATGCAATTGACTTTGTATCCTCTCATTAAAATGGTTTTGTTTCATAATAAAATTATCAAACTCATCTGAACATTGATCAGGAGGCTTACCATGAGGGATGTCACTTGCGTTGAAATCTAAAAGAGAGTGTACCTCTACCATAGGAGGGTGAGTAGTAGGCTCGCACAGCTTCTCAATAGGGGGTAGATTCTTCACGTCTTCAACTTTAATACCTTTCTCTTTAATAGACTTCTTTGCTTCTCGTATATCTTCGGGGCTTAGAACAAATATGCCCCTCTTCTTTGGTGGTGGAGGTGGTTCAGGGACGGACCAATCTTCATGGTTTTTGGCAATCCTGCCCATCAAATCCTCCACATCGTCCGGTGTTCTTTTCCTGAAAACACAACCAGCACAACTGTCCAAATAGGACCTGGATTCATCAGTTAGACCAGCATAGAATATATCGATTAATTCATTCTTAGGAATTTCATGTCCTGGTCTAGCCCGAATCAGACCGCAGTACCTCCCCCTAGCTTTAGGGAGGGACTCATCCTGCAACTGTTTAAAGTTATAAATTCTTTGTAAAGCAGCATGTTGCATGTGAGCAGGAAAGTACTTATCAACAAAAGAGTGAGCTAAGTCTTGAGGACTCTTAATGGAACCACATGGGAGTGAATCATACCATGCTTTAGCACCTTCCTTCAAGGAGAAAGGAAGAAGCTTGGTGATATAAATGTATCGTATCTTCTCATCTGTGGTAAACAAGCCACCTAACTCACCGAGTTTAGTCAGGTGTGAAATAGCATCATCATTTTCTCTGCCATAAAAGGGGTCAGCTTCAACCATAGGTATAAGTGAAAGATCAACAGAGAAATCATAATCAGGATCATCAATGCATATAGGAGATGTAGCAAATTCAGGATCGGGAACGGTTTTGTTCTTCAAAGAGTATTTTTCAAATAGTTTCTTAATAACTTCAGGGTCAGAGCCAGAAAACTCTGTCAGTTCCCTGCATAAATCTTCATCAAGCATATAGTAATCATCATCAAGGAGCCTCTCTTTGAGTTACTCAAATCAGGATAATCATAAGTTTCACCAATAGGGTAGCGAGTAACAGGAAGTTCAATTCCAGACTTTTTAGCAGCAACAGTAATTTGTTTCTCAAGAGCATAACCAAGCGAACTAATATCATCAAAAGTAGTAGATGCATCATCAAGAGTATCGGACATAGTAACAGATTCAGTAAGAGCATCATGTGGTGGTGGTGAGGCAAACTTACTCATAACAGAAGGTGAATCAAGTGTAGCACTAGTGCTCAGAGCAGTACATCTTCTTGTAGTGGATAGTAAGATCGGAACCTTGGGGTCTCCTTTCTTACCCATAGTGGATGAAGTGCAGCAGGTAGGATACCTCAAGTAGACTTGTAAATATTGCTATGCTCCCCGGCAACGGCGCCAGAAAACGGTACTTGATAACCCTCAATGTAAGGGATCGAGATAGTCTTCGCGGGTAAGAATAACCCAATTTATTGATTCGACACACGGGGAGCCAAAGAGTATTTATAAGCTTTGACAGTTGAGTTGTCAATTCAACCGCACCTGAAATATACTTACTTGCAACAAAAGATAAGTGGTAACAGTGATATGATAGTGATAATAGTGATAGTAAAAGTAAACAGCAAAAGTAAATAGTGAAGGTAAATGGCAAAAGTAGCAACTAGTGACAAGCAGGGTTTAAAACACTGTAGGCTAGGGAGATGGATGGTTGGGCGCTGCATGGATGAGATAGATTCTAACTTGGGGCACGGCACACGGAAAGGTAATGATCATCTAGGCAAATATCAAACATTAGGCATGTATCCCGTAGGCAGTTGTACGTGCTTGCAATAAGAACTTGCACAACATCTTTTGTCCTACCATCCCACTACGAACGGGGCTAAAAGGAACTTATGGAGATTAAGGTGCTCCTGTCAAAGAGCACCGAAACAAAGCAATGAACTCAATGGATAAATGTAATCCTCAAACTACGGACCATCCCCTTTGGTGTCCCAAGTTGTCACTTTTGGGATCGCCGGTTCCGAACCATAATAGGTGCAAACAACTCATAGATAGGATCACGAACACAAATATATTCATGCAAACACATATGGTTCAGATCTGAGATCATGGCACTCGGGCCCTAAGTGTCAAGCATTAAAAATAACAAGTTGAAGCAAAGATGATAAACACCATAGTAGATGATAGGAAACATGCCCCCAACGATCTGACAAACTATTACATGATCTAACTCATCCAATCCCTACCATCCCCTTCGCCTACAGCAGGGGAATTACTTACACATGGAGGGAGAAGTCATGGAGGGATGATGGAGTGGTGATGATGATGACGATGGCGACGATCTCCCCTCTCCGGAGGCCAATTCAGCCTCCAGATTAGCCTTCCCGAGGAAGAACAGAGGGTGGCGGGGGCTCCGCGACGGAAAACTGCGAAAAGAACTTCTGATCTGGGGTTTCCGCATCGTGAGTAAAAATACGAGGCAAAGTAGGGCACCAGGGGGTGTGGGCCCCACCCAGGCGACCCCCCGGCGCGGCCCGAGTGGTGGGGGCGCCCACAGGGCGCCTGGGCACCCCCTCGCCCCCACTGGCCCCTCTTCTGGCCCCTGGTTCCTTCGGGTTCGTGGATTTTCTATGATTTTTTGTGGATTTTTCTGAGATACCTAAAAATCCGTTTTCCTACACACAATAAAACCATACAGGCGGCTCTGCTGAAAACAGCGTCAGTTCGGGTTAGTTTAGTTCAAATCATGCAAGAATGAGGTCAAAACAATATCAAAAGTGTTTGGAAAAGTAGATACGTTTGAGACGTATCAATTTGCGCTGACCAACTATACCAGCAAGCGGTTGCAGCAGCTGCCGCCACGAGGGCACTTGCTCCTGCCGCTGGAGCCCCGGGAGGGAAGAAGAAGAAGACCGGTGAGACCTCAGACACCCACTCCGGCAAGCGCACCTCTTCGGAGTGCTGTGCTCCCGTCGAGGATGTGCCAAAGAGCTCCACCGAAAAGAAGAAGACCGGTGAAACCTCGGACACCCACTCCGGCAAGCGCACCTCTTCGGAGTGTCATGCTCCCGTCGAGGACGTGCCAGAGAGCTCCACCGGCAGAAACAAGAGGTCAAGGGCCACGCCGCCGGGAACCAAGAAGGTTTCTGTCAAGGAAGACGGCACAGGAGGGGCTTTCACCATAAGCTCCTCCCTCGACGACAAATAGGAAGACGCGCTCGTCACCTTCCTGCGGGCGAATGTCGACGTGTTTGCATGGAAAGCATCCGACATCCCCGGCGTTCCCAGGGAGGTGATTGAGCACCACCTTGCTGTATGTCCTCATGCGTGGCCCGTCAAGCAGAAGGTCAAAAAGCAAGCTTTGGAACGACAAGAGTTCATCGCAGAGGAGATCCGGAAATTGGAAACAGCGGGTTTGGTAAGAGGAGTGCTCCATCCAACGTGGTTGGCCAATCCAGTAGTAGTGCACAAGGCAAATGGGAAGTGGAGGCTGTGTATTGATTACATAGATATCAATAAAGCTTGTCCTAAAGACCCCTTCCCGTTGCCGCGCATCGACCAGATTGTTGACTCCACGGCTGGGTGTGACCTGCTGTCATTCCTCGATGCTTACTCCAGCTACCACCAGATCTTCATGACAAGAGAAGACGAAGAGAAGACAGCATTCATCACCCCATGTGGCACGTACTGTTTCGTACGAATGCCTTTCGGGTTGAAGAGTGCTGGCTCGACGTTTGCAAGGGCAGTCCAGATTGGTTTTGAACCCCAGCTACATAGAAATATGGAGGCTTACATGGATGATATAGTGGTCAAAACCAAGGACAGGGCAACCCTTATACCGGATTTACAAGAAACATTTGTAAACCTACGCAAGATCAACCTCAAGCTGAACCCTGAGAAGTGCGTCTTCGGCGTCCCGTCCGGCAAGCTTCTCGGGTTCTTTGTGTCGTAGCGTGGGATAGAGGCCAATCCGGACAAGATCAAAGCTATAGAGCAGATTGAAGCACCCAAACGGGTCAAGGATGTGCGTCGGCTTGCTGGCTGCGTTGCCGCCATGAGCAGATTCATTTCCAAGTCTGCCGAGCGTGCCCTTCCCTTTTTCAAGGTTTTGAAAAAGGCAGGCCCGATGGAGTGGACGCCAGAAGCCGAAGCAGCATTGCAAGACTTGAAGAGGTATCTTTCCTCCACGTCGGTACTAGTTGCGCCTAGACCGCAAGAACCGTTGCTGCTATACTTGGCGGCAACAAACCAGGTGGTCAGCGCTGCACTAGTGGCGCAGAGAGAAATGGATGATGAGGTGATAGCAGCAACAAAGCCTGATTCCATTGGTGTAGAGACGACACGGCCGGTTGGAGTGCCGCCAAGGAAGAAAATGATGCAGCACCCGGTCTACTTTGTTAGCTCCCTCTTGCAGGGGGCTAGATCGAGGTACTCCAGTATGCAGAAATTGCTCTTCGGACTCCTTATGGCCTCGAGGAAGCTGCGTCACTACTTCCAGGCGCACGAGATGACCGTCGTCACTCACCTCCCTCTGCAATAGATATTGCACAATCCAGATGCAACAGGAAGAATTGTAGAGTGGGCACTGGAGCTGTCCAGCTTTGGCCTCAAGTTTGAAAGTACCTCGACGATTCAAAGCCGAGTCTTGGCAAAGTTTGTTGCAGAATGGACCACAACGCCTGATGAAGAGGTCCAGGAAATTGCTCTCCCCGGTAAAGAGGCGAGTTGCGACTGGATCATGTACTTTGATGGAGCTTTCTCCTTGCAGGGCGCCGGGGCTGGCGTACTGCTGGTCGCACCCACAAGAGAGCACCTCAAGTACGTGGTCCGGATGCACTTCCCTAGGGAGGAATCCACAAACAATACTGCTGAATACAAGGGGCTACTTGCCGGTCTTAGGATCGCGGCAGACCTCGGAATCAAGAAACTCATTGTCAGGGGCGACTCGCAGCTTGTCATCAAACAAGTCAACAAAGATTACCAGAGCCCATTGATGAAGGCCTACGTCGATGAAGTGAGGAAGCTGTAAGAGCGCTTTGATGGTATACAGGCGGAGCACGTTCCCCGAGCGGAGAACGACATCGCCGATTACCTATCAAAGCGCGCTGCCCTCAAGCTACCTGTTGAACCAGGTACCTTTGTGCTTCAGCTTTCTCAGCCATCCGTTGATCCATCAACAGAGCAGAAGAAGAGGAGGAAATCAGGGCCTGGCAAGTACTTTCCCGCCGAGCTCCCTGGAGCCACCGACAAGGATGTTGGCGGAGACACTGAGCCCGCCACTGGACGGCTAGCTCCGGCGGAGCGTCAAGCTCTTGCCGTCGAGACAGCCGCTCCCATGGCGGAAGAAATTCCTTTAGTCCTCGCCGTCGAGCCCCAGGCTCGAGCGTGGGCACAACATACCGTCCGATTCTTCCAGACTGGGGAACTTCCCGAGGAGCAGGAAGAAGCGGAGAAAGTAGCCCGTCGGTCTGCTATGTACCAGTTCGTCGATGACGTCCTGTACAGAAAGAGACCGAACGGCGTGAAATTGAAGTGCATCCCTCGAGAGGAAGGACTGGGGCTGTTGGCGGAGATACATGGAGGCATATGTGGATCCCACATAGGGTCAAGAGCCCTTGACGGCAAGGCTTCTTCTGGCCCACCGCCCTCCAGGATGCGACGGCACTGGTCACCAGGTGTGAAGCGTGCCAGTTTCATTCAAAGAAACTTCATCAACCAGCTCAAGCCCTTCAAACCATTCCTCTCTCCTGGCCCTTCTCGTTCTAGGGGCTCGACATATTGGGACCTTTCCTCCGCGCTGTTGGGGGCTTTGAGTACTTGTACGTTGCAATCGACAAGTTCACAATGTGGCCGGAGGTGGAGGCAGTGAGGAAGGTCACAACTCTGTCAGTCGTCAAGTTCTTCAAGGGACTAGTGTGCCGTTTTGGTGTACCCAACAGGGTCATCACTGATAACGGCATGCAGTTCACAAGCCGCACCTTCATGCAATATACCCAAGACCTCGACAGCAAAGTCTACTTCGCTTCCGTTGCTCACCCCCGAAGCAATGGTCAAGCTGAGAGGGCAAACGCTGAAGTGCTGCGAGGCCTACGGACAAAGACCTTTGACAGGCTGCACAAGAGTGGAAGGCGATGGATTTATGAGTTGCCGGCGGTTCTTTGGTCGATCAGAACGACGCCAAATCGAGGCACCGGCCAGAAACCCTTTGACCTGATATACGGGGCAGAAGCAGTTCTCCCCACTAAACTCATATACGGGTCACCTCGAGTACTCGCTTATGATGAGCTTGAGCAAGAGCAACCGCAGCAAGATGACGCAATGCTCCTTGAGGAAGATCGTCTTCGGGCGGCTGTGAGAGCAACACACTACCAGCAAGCCTTGCGCCGCTACCATAGCTGCAAGGTCCATGCCCGAAGCTTTGAGGAAGTCGACCTTGTTCTTCGGCGCGTTCAATCGGCCAAGAATACAAACAAGTTGACGCCGAAGTGGGAAGGCCCTTATTGGGTAATACGAGTCACCGGGCCTGGCGCAGTCCGCCTGGAGACCGAAAATGCCGTTCCGGTGAGCAATTCCTGAAACATTGATTAACTTCGCAAGTTTTACCCATAAGGCGCGGCTTGCCGGGCCCCCCGGCAAGCCACCTTTTGTACAAGCCTTGCCGGCAAGGCATGTAACCCTTTGTACAAAGCCAGGCGCAGACCCTGAGCATAAATAAATGAAGCCCTGGCGCCCTAAGTTATAGCATGCATGCTGAGTCGAGTCTCGTCCTTGGTTAGGGTTGATAGTGCTTAGCGGCGGCTAACCCCTAGCTTAGAGGTTGAGTTTGCATCCCTTTGTCTTTCTTTTATCTCCTTTGGTTCACAGGACGCACAGGCATCCCTGCCGAAACCACTTGGGGAGAAAGAAAAGGAATAGATCAGCATCAAGGCCCCGGCAAGCCAATGTTGCCGGGGGCTACAAGAGCGAAGATTCACCCACGGCGAACCAGAGTTGCTGGGGGCTGCGGCTTCAGATAAGTTCTTCATCCCTTATCATGCATTCCATTATGGATTGAGGTATGTGAAACCTCGTTCTTTTCCTTAAGATACCGTGCTCCCATAACTCTAGGCCCTAGGGCTCGTTCCTGGGACTAAGTTTGGTCGTAGTCGCGGCAGCGAAAGGATGAAACGAGGAGCATAAGCCCACTTCATCCCTGCCTCCGCCAAAGGCGTGAGAAAGGCCGAGCGAAGTAGGGAGACGGCAAGGCCTGTTGCCGGGCGAGAAAATGTTTATCTTAGAGATATCAGGGATTTCTTCCCTGTTGTGGGTTCTACCTGCGAACAAATGACCCGACAAACGTTCCTTTTTCATTAAAAACATTGCATTCAGGTACAGTCCGTAGGGAATGAAAGACATGAACAAGGAGATTACATGTTTTAAATTTAATAGATGCCCAAAGGCTTACAAACAGAAAAGAGATAAGATGCCCGTAATGCCATCCTTGTCCCTCTCCTCAGGAGGTAGGTCAAGGAGGCGAGAAGGGCAAAAGGAGCGCCTAGGCGAGCTACGGGTGGCAGAAGACACCAAGAGGACATCTCGGTGGCCGCCCAAAGTCTGGATGGTGATGGCGGCGCCGGAAGCAGAGCTCGAAGACGAGGCGGCAGGATGTCAGTACGCGTCGAAGGCGTCGGTGCCCGCGTACTCCGACATGACGACCTTGCCGCCCGCCCTCTTCCTCTTCCTCTTCCGCAGCCTCCCTACGCCAGCCGCCAAGGGGACGGCCCCGAGAAGTTCAAGGAGCCGGCGACGCGGATGATGGGGTCGCCGGTGCCACCAGGAGTGGCGCCCGACACCTAGTCGGACCCGTCATCCTGCCGCCTACCGCCCTCGTCGTCGCTGCCACTGTCCTCCTCGTCACCCTCATTCGAGGAGGAGTCTTCGTCATCGGAGGATCTCTCCATGCAGCACCTTGCACGAGTCCCGAACTGCCCGAAGACCTTGACGGAGAGATGGCCATCCTCCATCAACTTGAAATGGAGAGTGAGCCCATCCGTCAAGCTGTGGATACGAACAAACGTCTTCCATCCCGGACGAAGATACATCACATGAGGAGCAGGGAAGTCGACGCGGACCCGCGTGCCACTGATCCCGCAGCCCCTCATGTGCAGCCGCAGCGACTCCGGCGGATCCAGCTCCATCTCTCGCGCAAATGGGGTCGGGAGACGAAGGCGACGGTGCGGCGGCCGCCGCAACCTGACAAAGAACTCGCAAGGGTCATCCCCAACATGGCCCTCCACTGGAGGAGGAGCTGCTGGCGGGGGCGAGGCCGGCGGGCCGCCCCGTCCTCCTCTTCCCCGAGCGCCCCGGCCTCGCCCACGGCCTCGCCCCTTCCCCTTCCCCTCGTGGACGGCTCTGCCACCGCGGGTGCAGGAGAAGGAGGGACGCGTTGTCGAGCGGCGACCCTCGCCGCCACCGTTGTAGGGCCAGGATTTTCTCTCTCCATGGCGAACGGAAGAGAAGAGCAGATGCTGAAGGAGAAAGAAGATGGAAGAGTGCGGGGCGCCGTCCCTCCCCTCCCGCTCTTTATAAAGGGGCGGGGCTGGGGCTCGATCGCCTCGCTCGGCCAATCAAGACACAGAAGGCGCAGGGAGCCGGGACCGACCCGCCGCCCCAACCAGTGACGGCTCAGTTTCCCGCCTCCATCGTTTGCCACCCCAAGCGCATGGGAGGCACGTGGCAGACGTGCAGAACCGAGGGGACGGGTGAGGCGACCTCTCCCCACCCCATGATCATGGGGAGTGGACGCCTTGACGACCGCGCCTCGGCCCCATTCAGTAAATGGGCCGCGCCTCCACGCCTCCCCCCGGTTATGGGGAAGGCGGGAAGCTGCCTCTTTACTACGACGTGACGCATGCCTGCGGAAACCGCCCCGCGCATGCCGCCCACGTCACGCACGCCCCTCCACCCCGCGCCTCGCGCGCTGGTCATGGGTGGCGCAGCGCACGGAAAATCCTACCTCGGTAAAAACCGACCCGCCTGCCCGCGCACCGTTCTGGGCCTAGCCCAACAACGCAACGCGCTTATGTGTGGCCCAGGCCTGGGGGCTCCTGTCGGTGTACAAAAAGAGGGGTACACTTTTTGTACCCCTATGACTGTGCACGGGCAGTCTGAGCCACGGGCACCACCACACCAAGCACGGCAAGGGAGGTGAGCCAGGGTAAGACCGAAGCTTGATGGAACTGGAGCAACACCAAGAACAAGACCACAAAGAGCAAGGGACGAAGCGGCTTCCCCCTGCGAGATCCTTGCCGGGAGCCAGTTTCAGTAGCCCCGGCAAGACCCTTGCCGCAGCAGCTCACCCCATGCCCACGGAGCGGATCACCCTTGAGTCCACTGCCCCCATAGGGCAAGGATTCGGGAGATATCCCCGTAATGGCATGCAAATCTTTGTGAAGACATTCAAGATCAGATACACACTAAGAAGACGATGACCCTTGGTGGGATCCCAGCCAAGGAGGACCACAAGACCTCCGGCAAGCACCTTGCCGGGGATGACAGCAGGCGCCGCGGCAAGACACTTGCCGGGGCCCCGGCAAGGCCCTTGCCGTGGACATCCGCAGGACCACCATCAGGCCAACGCCAAGTAAGCTTCCACCGCCCCATGCAGCTGCCGACCCAACCAGCTAGGCAGGCACTTGCGTGGCAACATGTAGATCATCGTGAAGACCCACCATTGCGCCACCTCAGCTGCCTGCCTGCCTACATGGCATCTCAAGCATCGCTGGCCAGGGCGCGTGTTGACACAAGAAGGAGCGGCGACGGACAAGATGGATGTATCCTTCGTCCCCGATAAAGCGAGGACACCTAAGCAAGATGCATTAAATGCGCCTTGTCATGTAATGCGAGGGATAACCTCGCATCACTGTACCCTTTCCACCTCCTGTGTGCCACTGTGGCGGCCCCTTCCCTATAAAAGGAGGCCCAAGGCTACCAGGAGGAGGATTCGTCTTTTTAGAACTCCTCACGACTCGGCTTTTTGGAGCTCGTCACGCCCCATAGCTAGCTGAAGAACACAAACATATAATCCACTAAAGCAGGAGTAGGGTTTTACGCATCTTTGCGGCCCGAACCTGGGTAAAGTAACCGTGTGCTAACTGTTGGATCCACTCTTCTCTCAACCCCGCGCCCCGCAACCGTAGTAGGGATTCTTGTGATCCCATAGGTGTCGATCCAATACCCTGACAGGCTTCCGGGGCGATGTTGAGCTTCCCGTCCTCGGGTGACGCGATCTTTTCCGGATTTAGGGCTAGAACTGTTACATGTGCTATTTCCTGGTCTGATGACCGAGTTAGGTCATATTCATCGTGATGGCAGGGAGAGGTCGCCGTGGGCTCGAATCCTTCGAAGATCAAGTCTCCGCGGATATGAGCCACGTAATTTAAGCTTCGAAACCTGACTTGATGACCAGGGGCGTAGCTCTCAACCTGCTCGAGGTGGCCTTTAGTGTTGGTACGGAGTATGAAGCCGCCGAACATAAAAAGCTGGCCGGGAGGGAAGGTTCCCTCGGTGTTGTCTTCATGGTTGATGACGCGATCCATCAGTCCTTCGGTCGACGACATAGTGGAACTCTCAATGAAAGCACCAATGTCCGTGTCAAAACCATCGGATCTCGGGTAGGGGTCCCGAACTATGCGTCTGAGGATTGATGGTAACAGGAGGCTGGGGACACGATGTTTACCTAGGTTCAGGCCCTCTCGATCGAGGTAATAACCTACTTCCTGCTATATTAATATGGATGAATATGATTACAAGAGTTGATCTATCTTGAGATCGTATTGGCTAAACCGTAAAATCTAGCCTATGAGGATTTGTGATTCTCTATTAGCCTGTACTGACTAAACCCTCCAGTTTATATATACACCAGAGGGGCCTAGGTTTGTACATAACCATCTTGTAGAGGATGGAAAGATTACACCCGAAACTAAAACCTGCCATTATACAAATACAGGAGTCCTATCCGGATACGAGAGACGATCTTCAACAATGATCTTCACAGCCCACCAGTCCGGCCCACCACGAATTATCCGATCACATGAGGACCCCTCAATCCAGGACTCCCTCAGCCCTTGTATCATACCTGTCTCACGATGGATATGGATCTGTATGAGGATAGGGAGGCATCCGTGGCATTGGCATTGGCGGCCCAAAATAATGATATGAATATGTTGCATTAAAAGTCTCACTTTGCCAATACAGATTCTCATATTTGCGCATTGTGGTGATCTTGGTTTCTTTACATGATTTGGCCGATAAGCATTCTTCTCTTCACTCTTCTTTCGATATTTATCCAATAGTTCAGCGAAGGAGATTTTTGATCTCTTACACTTGCGCTTATTCCGGCCTCTATTTTCTTTTGGTTTGGTTTCCTCGATCATTGGATTTGCTTGCTGCCCCCAGTCCTTGGCGTCTTCATTGTAGCTTCAATGGAATTCTCAGCCTCAAGTTTATCTTCATTGTACTCTTCAACAATTTCTTTACTTCAAAGCTTGATCCCGTCACCTGCATTTTTTACCTTCTCTTGAAATGGATCGGCTTGAAGCAGCCGATTCAAAAACTTTTTGCCATCGAGACCAATTGGAATAGACTGGTCATCTCTTGGTGTTTCAACAAATTTCAATCGTCCTTTTTCAATGGCCGATTTAACTATTTTACGAAACATCTTGCAATCCTAAAAATTTATGCTTGAACGAATCATGCAACTTACAATACATTTGTCCTTGGATAGATGGCTTGATATGGTGATCAAGAATTCTAATATAATTATTTGTCAACAACAAATCAAAGATTTGATCACACATGTTGGAATTGAAGGTATATTTCTTATTCTCAAGTCGATCTTATTGTGAGAACGGCTCTGGAGGTAAGCATTCAAATGGTTCAGATTTGGAATCTCTCCATTCGACTATGCAATGTGTTTTGCACTCTATATCCGATGTCTTCCGATAAGAAACTATACTAGCATCGGTTTTTTCAAAAGATTTAACCTTGGCTTTAAATATCTAAAACAAATATAGTTAGAACATTCATGTCTCAACTGAAACCAAGTGTAAGCCAAGTAAGAAATAAGTAAAGCTATCCAATTTCATATGAACTTTAGATAAAGGAATAATTCACTATTAGTCTCTATAAATGGAGCAATGTGTTAACCGATATGCTCTATAACAATTCTATTACTAACAAGTAAATTTCCTTTCTTCATTGGTCTTTCAAAATTACTTATGAGGATTTTTATAATAGATGCATCACCAATAAAGTTGTGACCAAATCTGGAAATGGGTAAATTACTTGCTAGACATACCTGTTCGAATATGTTGGGAGAGCATGATGGTGGTGTGACTTGAACAATATCTTGCTCTATCTTTGGATGGCTTTCCAACACCTTGTAACCATCTTTTTCTTGATTCTGTGCATCAGTACTTTGAAGATCCTTGTCAGCCGAACTTTTTTCAGCTACTTGCTCTTGTCCATGAGGCTTGTCAATTTCTACGACATGAAACTCATATGGCAGGAAGTTGGTTCCATTAACTTTAGAAAAATCAAGCACGACTATTTTCCTATGCTTGCCATACTCTTTCTCAATGATGCTTGCCTCTTCGGATTTGATGGAGTCGAAAAATATACTACTTTATTTGACTTTTTCAAGAGAAGCGCTTTCTTGTTCTGAATCATCCTTGTTTTTATTGATTCTACAAATTGGCAAGGCTTGTTTTCTTTTGGCCAATTCCCTATTAATTCTCCCTTGGCAAAGCATTTGTACCCTATCACACAAAGCTTTAACTCCCTTCTAAATTTCATCCCGCTCTAGATCAGTTGCCCCCCCTATGCTTTAAGGATCTTTCGGCAATGAATTGTTAATGTTGACAAAATTTTGCAATTGTGTAGATTTTTTTTAATATGTTGTGGTACAAGATGGAGGTGTATGCACTGCTGTATAACCATATGTTCTTTCAAATATTCTATCAATAGATGAAGCTTCATCTTCTTGCAAAACTCTAGCCTTGATTGCACCATAATCAAGAAACAACCCCTTTTCATATTGTTCAAGGCAAAGAGCACTAATCCTCTTATTCTGTGCCAAGCTCTTTTTTAATGCAACCATAACCACTTCTGGAAGGGATTACTCCGCAATACTTTCAGATTCTTTCGGCAATGATTCGTGAGTATTGCCGAAATTCTTGATTTGCATAGAGCATGCATTATATGCTACAGTATTAGATGACACTACTACATGATGGTCCAAACACGACACTACGATCAGAGACCCTTCGACAAAACTGTGTGCGATGCCATAATCACAAACGATGGTGTGAAAAAACCTTTAAAAACTGTTTGCGATGACAGATGCATCAAACACGGTTCACAATTTAGTTGCGTGTGCAATGCAGGGCATACGGTTCAGCTCAATTAACTGTTTGGGATGAGGAGGCATATAAGAAACGGGCAGCCAGATGAAGGTGTGTGTGATATACAACATAGATTCACTGGGATGAACTGTGTGTTATTAGGCAGCACAATGGAAACGGTTCAACTGAACAAGATGTGTGTGATACGTGGCAAGCAGGTCCGTAATCTGAAATGTGTGCGAAGACCAATAATAACACAGACGATTGCTGCTAATAAGCCGTGTGAATTGCTCTGTCTACAGTAGAATAACTGTAAGTGCATCTAGTGCCACCCCTAGTGGTTTTGGAGTATTGACGACAAACCTGGTTGAGGGACTAATGTGTTTGTGAGAATTGCAGGATAACACAGGTAGTAGTCCCTCATTGATTCGGTTAACCTACCAGAGATGACCCCTAAAAATGTATGAAGACATTGATAACTGTGGTGGTATATGAAGATAATCATATTGAAGACAATAACATGAGAAGACATTGTGTGAAGACTATGGAACGCGAAGATGTAGAGTTGTCGCTGTTTCCTTTTCTTCTTTATTGAGTCATAGGAACCACTGCACTGTTATGTGGGGTCCAAGTGAACTAAGTCAGAGTGACTGATGTGACGCTCAACCAAATCCTATGTCTTCGAGCGAAGACTATGAGAGCAAATCTTATCCAGAGGCAGATGAGTCAGCTTTACTTGGAGCTCAAGTAAAGCTGCCGTGTGTGTTTGAAATCTGACCATTGGAACACGTGTCAGTTCCTTAGTGACCCAGGGTCACTTCGGACAAATCAGGTCAGGTTGCCCAGTGGCTATAAATAGCCCACCCCCTACACCATAAATTGGTGGCTGCTCAGAGTTATTGCATGGCTTTTGTCGTTTGAGAGCAACCCACATCCGAAGCATTTGAGAGAGAAATCCTTGCGAGGACAAAGCCCAAACACCCAGAGCCAAAGAGTGTTAGGCATCACTGAAGTCTTTCTGTCTGTGTGACCTAAAGACTTATTACACTTGAGGACTGTGTTTCCTCCAGCCGGTTAGGCGTCGCGTTCTGAGCATCCAAGAGTAATTGTGGATTGCGGGTGAACGAAGTTTGTGAAGGTTTGGAAGTCTACCTTGAAGACTTACCAGCGTGATTGGGCGAGGACTAGGTGTTCTTAGCTCAAGGGGAACAAGGTGAAGACGCGGTCTTCTGAGTTAAATCTCAGCCTCCCTAACCAGACGTACAGTTGTCACAGCAACTGGAACTGGTCTAACAAATCACTATCTTCCCCGAGCCACTGGTTCTATCCTTTCCTTCCTTTTACTTACAGCTTTATGTTGTGAAGACATAGCATGCTTGCCTTATCTGATTGTCTTCACTGAGTATCTACCTGTTGTGGTTGGCTTCATTCCTTCTTCCTTTATGATCACTACTGCCTAGTTGCTATTAGTCTTCATGCCTTCACTTCATTGAATACATGACTATTGCTTATCTAGTGTAGTCCACTTTCCGCTGCATACTAATAGGCTTGAGCTTATCGTCTGTCTTTGAAACTACCACATTTTGAAGCATTTCATAAAAATCGCATATTCACCCCCCTCTAGTCGATATACTACACTTTCAATTGGTATCAGAGCAAGGTACTCCCTTGTTCTGTGTGATTCGGTTTAACCACCTGGAGTTTTAGCTATGTCGACCACATGAATGAAGACTATGTCCTGCCCCATGTTTGACGGTCAAGAGTATCCCAAGTGGAAGGCCATGATGAAGAAACGTCTCATGGCGATCAACAGTGAGTTGTGGACCGTCACTGAGATTGGCCTTACCGATCTATGCAAGAGGGCAGAAGCTGATGATATTCGCAAGTTCACCCTTCTCAATCTCACAGTAAAGGACGTCATCTGCTCCTGTCTATATCAAGATCAGTTCAGAAACATCATGCATCTCGAGCATGCGAAGCTTATCTGGGACCGTCTCTCTGAAGTCTATGAAGGTCATCGAACTCGTGATGATTCTGGGTTTGAGAAATTCAAGGAATCCCTCAAGACGATGACCTTCGATCCAGAACCATCATCTTCTGCACCATGTCTTCTGGCAAAAGGTGCCAAGGTAACCGAATGCTATTCATCTGAATCCAGCGATGATGAATCTGGTGATGAGTTTGGACCCAGCTATGTCAAGATTGCTTCCCTTGCCAATAAACCACAAATTGCTCTGGAAAAGGCTCCAATAATGCTTAAGAAGAGCAATGACATGTTGGGTGAAGAAATGGATCAGTCTAAAAACTTAGCTGAAAGTCTTCAGAGGCTTCAGGCTGAGTTAACTATGCTTCAAAGTCTTCATAACACTCTCTTGTCCGATCATGAAAAGTTAAGAGGATGTTATGAAGATCTTCAGAAGGAGCATGATTCATTACTTGCTCAACATGTCAGTGCTTCTCACAAAGAGGTTGAACCACCATGTCTAAAATGCATTGAACGTGATAATGCTACATCTGTTGCTGAATGCTCTATTGTTGCCACTGTTGCAATATCTTCAACTATTGATGTGGTAACTAACCCCTCTGCTTAGGAAACCACTACTATTGCTGATGAAAATGCTAGGTTGAAGACTTTTCTTGAAACAGGGATGTACAAAAGCCTCAAAGGGCATCAGACTCTATGTGATGTCCTCAAAAAGCAGATACTAAACCGAAACCATAGGAAAGAGGGTGTTGGGTTCGGCAGGAAAATGAATGTCTATGGTTCATACTGGAAGCCTGAGCAGTATCCCAAAACCACATGGGTTGCTGCAAAGGGGCCTTCAGTGGATCCATCTACCTTATATGGCTTCACTTGTGCTAATCCTGTTATAATTGATGAATCCTTTGATGCAAACTATAAACTGTTTAAGAATCAAAACGGTGAAGTGTTTGCCAGGTATATTGGTACTAACGCAGGAATGGACCACCTATGAAGAAGATCTGGGTACCCAAAGGTTGTCTTGAGATGCTTCCAGCAAATACTATCATGACACCTCCTGGGATGAAGACAAACCCCAGACCAAAGGCTTCATATGGTCCTAAGGCTTCATACAGACAAAGGACTCACCTGAGTCACCCTAACACAGATGTTTTGCAGGGAAATCAAACTCAGACCCATGAATATGAGCGTGTTTCTTCAAACCGCTATGTTCATAAATCAAAGAACTTTTCTGCCTATTCTTATGAGTATTGTTCTCCTCCTGCAAGACTGTTTGCTAGGGCCCCAAAGCCAAAATTCTCAGATGCTGCTCTTAGACTCATTGCTTCTAAGCCACCCGTGAAGATGTGGGTGGTTAAGAAGAACTAACTTTCTCTTGTAGGGAAAGGTCTCCAGCCTATAATCAAAGGCTTCTGATGCTATTGCTGGGGACCTAAAACACTTGTAGGGCACAAGAACAAATGCCCAAAATGACTTACTACTCATACTATCCATAAATCACTTGCTGAAGATCTTATCAGTCCTAACTTACATCTAAAGCTTTCATAATCCACTTATGCTTAAGTTGTTTATGCTTCATAATGGCTTTTGGTGAAGCCTATCCTCCTAACTGCATTGTAGGGAGTGACACCAAAGTCTTCAGAATGGATTATGGATAGCGGATGCATAAATCATATGACTGGTGATCGAAATCTTCTCATGGACTCAACTTTACGTCCATCCAACAAGAGTCACATCACATTTGCTGATACTGGTAAAAGCAAAGTGTTGGGTCTAGGTAGAGTTGCAATCTGAAGAGATCAGCACATGGACAAAGTAATGCTTGTTGAATCTCTTGGCTCCAACTTAATGTCTGTCTCAATGCTTTGTGACTTAAACATGATTGTGATCTTTGGTAAATTTCGTTGCATTGTACTAATGGAATCTGACAAGTCTTTAGTATTTGAAGGATACAGAAAAGGTGATCTGTATATGGTGGATTTCTCAGCTGGACGACAGATGGCAGTATGTCTTCTAGCAAAAGCTTCAGAGTGTTGGCTCTGGCATCGGAGGCTAGGACATGCTGGCATGAGGAACTTGCATACACTCGCAAAGAAGAAGCATGTCATAGGCATCGAGGAAGTCAAGTTCAAGAAAGATCATCTATGTGGTGCCTGTGAAGCTGGGAAGATGACTAGAGCCAAGCACCCCTCGAAGACAATCATGACGACATCTAAACCCTTCGAGCTGCTTCACATGGACTTATTTGGCCCTACTCACTACTCCACATTCTCCACCACAGCGTGTCTCTATGGCTTCGTCATTGTTGATGATTATTCAAGATACACATGGGTGCACATAATACTCTACAAGACTGAAGTGCAAGATGTCTTCAGACGCTTCGCCAACCGTGCCATGAACAACTATGGCATCAAGATCAAACACATAAGAAGTGACAATGGCACTGAATTCAAGAACACTGGCCTCGATCTTTATCTGGATGAGATGGGAATCACTCATGAATTCTCAGCCCCATATACACCTCAGCAAAATGGGATCGTTGAGCGCAAGAACAGAACTCTAATTGAGATGGCTCGAACGATGCTCGATGAGTAGAAAACACCAAGAAGATTCTGGCCCGATGCTATTGATACTGCATGCCATATCATCAACCGTGTTTATCTTCACAAGCTTTTGAAGAAAACATCCTATGAACTCCTCACTGGAAAGAAGCCAAATGTAAGCTACTTCAGAGTATTTGGAGCTAAGTGCTGGATCAAGGATCCTCATCATAAGTCAAAATTTGCACCCCAAAGCTCATGAAGGCTTCATGCTCGGATATGGAAAGGACTCACACTCCTACAAAGTCTTCAACATTTATCTCTATAAAACTGTTGAAACTGTGGATGTGAGGTTTGATGAGACAAATGGATCACAAAGAGAATCCCTACCAAATGTGCTAGATGAAGCTTCGCCAAATGAATCTATCAAGCTTATGGGAACTGGTGAGATCATGCCTTCTGAAGCACAACCTGACGAGGAACTCATCATCTCTGCTCCAAATCAACCTGACGACAATGCTCAGCCTGAAGACAATACCCCTGATGAAGACAATGCAAAACAAGAGCAAAATCTTCGTCCAGCTCATCCTCGTGTTGCAAATGAAGTACAAGTTGAGAAGATAATTGACAGCATAAATGCTCCTGGTCCACTCACTCGCTCAAGAGCAACACAGCTTGCAAATTTCTGTGGGCATTTTGCTTTTGTCTCAATATCTAAACCCAAGAAAGTTGCTGAAGCTTTTATGGAGCATGAATGGATTCAAGCAATGCAAGAAGAGCTTCAACAGTTTGAGCTGAACAATGTGTGGGAACTTGTCAAGCGTCCTGATCCTCGAAAGCACAACATAATAGGCACAAAATGGATCTATCGCAACAAGCAAGATGAGCATGGTCAAGTGGTCATAAACAAAGTTCATCTCATTGCTCAAGGATACACTCAAGTTGAAGGGATTGACTTCGATGAAACATTTGCTCCTGTGGACTTGAAACTATTCGCATACTGCTAGCCTATGAAAATCATCACAACATACTTCTATATCAAATGGATGTAAAGAGTGCCTTTCTCAATGGAAGAATGTAAGAAGAAGTGTATGTTGCATAACCACCTGGCTTTGAAGACCCAAAACGTCCTGATATGGTATACAAGCTCAACAAGGCACTGTATGGCCTCAAACAAGCGCCTCGTGCTTGGTATGACACCCTCAAAGACTTCCTGAAGAGCAAAGTCTTCAAACCTGGATCCCTAGATCCCACACTCTTCACAAAGACATATGATGATGAGCTATTTGTCTGCCAAATCTATGTGGATGACATTATCTTCGGCTACACGGAAAAGAAATACAGTGATGATTTTGGTCACATGATGCAAGAACAATATCAAATGTCTATGATGGGTGAGCTGAAGTTCTTCCTTGGTCTTCAAATTCGTCAGCAAAGCAACGACATCTTCATATCTCAAGAGAAATACCTCAAAGACTGCCTGAAAAAGTTTGGAATGCAAGACTGCAAAGGGTACTCGACGCCAGTGCCTGCTAAACATCATCTGGGTCCCGACGCCAATGGTAAAGAGTTTGATCAACAGGTATACCCCTCCATGATTGTTTCTTTACTTTATTTATGTGCATCTAGGCCAGATATTATGCTTAGTGTTTGCATGTGTGCTCGATATCAAGCGGCACCAAAGGAGTCGCATCACTTAGCTGTGAAGCGAATACTTCGACATTTGGCTTACACCCCAACACTAGGATTATGGTATCCAAAGGGCATAGAGTTTGATCTAGTAGGATTTTCAGATGCTGATTATGCTGGTGACAAAGTTGATCGCAAGTCCACATCTGGCACATGTCACTTTCTAGGACGATCACTTGTCTGTTGGTCTTCAAAGAAGCAGAACTGTGTATCACTCTCCACTATTGAATCTGAATACATTGCTGCTGGATCTTGCTGCGCTCAGCTTCTGTGGATGAAGCAAACACTCAAGGACTATGGAGTCCATCTGAAGCATGTGCCACTCTACTGTGATAATGAAAGCGCCATCAAGATTGCCAACAACCCAGTTCAACACTCGAAGACAAAGCACATTGAAATTCGTCATCACTTTCTCAGAGATCATGTTATGAAGGAAGATATTGATATCATTCACGTCAACACTGAAGAGCAACTGGCAGATATCTTCACAAAGCCCTTGGATGAGAAAAGGTTTTGCAAGTTGCGGTGTGAGCTAAATATCTTAGAATCCTCAAATGTCCTGTAATCAGGCACACATCCTAACACTTATGCATATTGATGACTTAGATGTGCAACACACGAAGTAATGTATATCTTCAATCAATGAAGACTTACATTCTAAGTGTGAATACATTAACATGGAATTTGACTTCGGAGCGCCACGATAATTGTGCGCCGTGTCTGGGTCTAATACTTCCTATAATGTGGGTAACGCCACCACCAAATTCTTGTTTGAAACGTTTCTCGTGGCGTTACATTTGCAAAGTCTTCGCACTTTGTTTGTCTTCACATAGGATATATATATATATATATATATATATATATATATAGTACCTCTCTATGCTTTCTCATCTCACTCTGCCTGTCCAAATCATATGCATTCTATTGAAACAGTCGAATATCTTCTCTGCGTCCTTGTCAGCAGAAGATACGGAGACAAAACTTTAAATCTGATTTTAATGCTCCATCCGTTATGCCTGAAACCCGGAGAAGCCGGAACGACTACTCCGACAGTCGTGGTGTACGTGGGATCGTGGGAGAACTCCCAAGGCATTACATGACCGCCACATGTCACTCGTACGTGAACCGTCAGGGGCACCTGAGTAATTACGCTGTGCCGTCTCCCATGCCTATAAATGCACGTCCCATCACAGTCAAAACTTTCTTCCACCACCTCTGCACCTCGAGCAACCCTAGCGCCTCCGCTAGCTTTCGACGACGCCGGCGACGAAGCGCTTCGCTGCAGCAACTTGTCGACGCCGTCCTCACGCCGGCCGCGGACATCTTCCTTTCCGCCGTCGCCGTAGCTGTCCTCCGTCGCCAAGTTAGGGCACAGACGACCAAACTGCTGGGCATCCAAATCCTACCCCGTCTAAGAAGTTCATCGTGTGGTAAATAAACTTGCTTTTTACCATCTTCTAGATCCATAAAGATTCATCTATTTTACCACAAGAGGTTTCTGCCTACCTAGATATACAGATCTATCTTGTCTGCATCTCATATCTTGCCTAGTACATTCACATATGCTTCAACTATAGTTAGATTCCTCACTTGTACTTATTCGTGGATTCGTACGAATCTGGAACCAACTCCCATGAGTGAATGTCTTCGCACTATGAGGTCAATGTCTTCAAAACTGTTTTAATCTTCAAAACTTCTGAGAATGCATATGACCTCTTCCCCTTCCCTCGCATCTCTAATGCTGTCACAGGTACATGTCCGTGGGAGAATCCCTTGGTTCTCATAGTCTGCATTCATTTGCAGAGTTTTTGCAGCGTCACATTCATTCTCCTGAAGCCAGTTCCTGTCTGACCAGCAAACCGAAGCATTTGCCAGTTTTGAAGCCATTCAATTTGAAGCCATTCAGGTTGAAGCAAATGACAACTGACAAGACAGTAAGAAAGGGTGGCAGACAGCGCCATGGCAACTCCTCTCGTGATTTGCCTCCTGATCTCAGTGAAATATACAAGACTGATCCAGAGGAGGATTACAATCAGAGGAAGACCCGAATCCAATGGATTCGAAGATACTGGGCTGAACAATGGTTCAAATATAGGTTCGTGACCCCAGAGTATGCCGAGAAAAACGCCATCAAGCATCCGCGGGGAGATATCACTTATAAGAATCTTCCCCCCAAGACTCGTGCTGAAGCCATTGCTCAAGGCTTCTATCCTTGCATGGTTAGAGGGCCACAGCCTGCTGATGCTGATCCAAGCGCTCTGCTCTGGTGTCACGACGACAATCTGTTTAAGCGAAATCTTCAATTCGCCAAGAGCTCGACCAAGGAAAACAAGAAGCTATGGGGATTAGACTTCAATCCTCGCCCCTCTACACCCCGCGGTGATGGCTCGCACGAAGCTGAACCAAATATGGTTGAGACCTTCTACAACCTAGAGGGCCTCATCAGTCACATAAGGGTTCAAGGGGCAGATGTAGATCAGTGAAGCAGATGATGACTCTGAAGAAGCACCTGCCACGCCGAAGCCTCAGAAGAAGAAGTCAAAGGCTTCAAAGGCTACTCCACCAAGAGCTTCAAGAGTGAAGCCTTTGGCCACACCTCCACCTGCACCAAGTGTGCAATCTGAGGAACACTCCAGAATTTCCAAGAGTAGACAGCTGAAGAGGAAGCCTACACGCAACCCCAGTCCAGCTCTCACTCCAGATGCAGTACTAAAGACTGCCAATGACGCCCTTGATCTCTCAAGTGATGAAGATCTTGGAGATGATGCTCTGGAGCTACTGATTAAGAGCAAGCAGGATGCCGAAATCTTCAATGATTTGCCGCTCTTTGACGTTGAAGTGCTCAATAACTTCATTGATGAATGGTTTGACACTCCCGACCTGAGCTTCGATGATCTTCAACTTCCAGTTGGTCTCAACGTCTCCTTCCATGGCGCCATTGCTTCTGAGCTGGCTCTGGCTCAAAGAATTGTTGAGCTGAAGCAAAAGATAGACTATGAAAAAGCTCAGTTCAAGAAGCATATGAACAAGCTCAGCGTGCAAGAAGTTCAAAACTTCAAGGTTATGATGCAAGAGCTCAAGGAAGCCTTTCGCCAGCGACATGAAGAAGCTAAAGGTTCACGTGAGCGCATCAAGGACTTGGCTGCAAAATGCGTTCAAGCATTCAATGAAGCTGAAAAGCGCAAGGCACTTGGGCGTCCTGGCATTGATCCAAGAATGGCTGCCAAGAAGAAGAAGAAGCAGTCTGTGCCCGAAGCTGAAGCAACTGGGCAGGAAATGCCTCGCATAGTCTTCCCTGCTAGCATGACTGGCACGAAGCCTAAGGCAACTCCAACCGCTTCAACGCTCAGGAAGACTAAGGTGGCTGAAGCTGATGCTCGCAAGCGTAAGCAATCTACTGAAGAAGCTCCACCCACTAAGAAGTGAAAGACCAAGAAGGACAAGGCTGCTTCCAAAGAGCCTATCTTTGTCGAGCCAATCTCAGTTGCTCACCCTGCATCTGCCCAGAGAGAGAGAAGATTGACTGTTCATGAGCCTGCTCCCACAGAGGCTGAAGACATTCCAGCTGTTGACCCCACCGCAGCTGAAGACATTGGTCCTCAAGACAATGTTGAAGATGATGCCGTCCTTCCTCAGATCGAGTACAACATCGACTCTTCGCCTGTTCTCACGAACATCGTACGCATCAGAATTGGTCGTCCGTTGACGCCAATTGCTCAGGATGACTCGTGGGCTGATCACCCACAGGAAACCCAAGAAACTCCCCAGCAAACTCAAGACACCAGTATGGTGCTTGAAGACGAAGACTTTGAGGCACAACAACCTCCATCTCCTCAGGCTTCGCCAGCTTTTCGCAGGCTTCGCAAAGGACCAAGGCCTCAAGTCACTGCCTCAAGTGCTCCAGAAGGAGTAGAGCAACCATGTGCACCTGATGCTGCTCCTACTGGAAGCCACTCAGAATCTGAAGCCAAAGTGGCTGAAGATATTCCGGCTGCATCAGCAGAAGAAGAACAACCCCAAGTTGCTGAAAATATTCCGGCTGCATCAGCCGAAGAAGAACCACCCCAACAAGAAGAAGAAGAACCCCAAGTTGCTGAACAAAGTACTGCCGCACCACCTGTTCTCGAGGAGAACGTGTCCGACCCTCCAGCTCCTAAAGTGGAGGTAACAAATTCAGAGGCTGCCATCACCAACACTAACGCCAATGACGTGGTCATGGCTGAAGCTTTTGTGGCGCCTGAAGAACCTGCGCCTGAAGTTACTGCTCCTGAAGCCAGTGATGTGCCTGAAGCCAGTGCTATGCCTGAAGCTAATGCTGCACCTGAAGCCAATCTGCAGCTTGAAGCGAATGCCTCTGCTCCTGTTCCGCCTCCATGGCCTCACACCATTGAGCAAGCATACAACAGGGATGATCAGCTTGTTACTGTCCGGTGGCCCATTCTGATTCCGCCACCTACAACTGAACCACGTGCTGCTGGTCCACAGTTTGATCATCATGTTGCGCATAGGCCACAAGTTCAGAAGCCTAGGCCAGGACTGCCAAGGCTTCCAGGTATTGCAACATCTACAGGGTCATTCAATGCCAATAGCTTCACTATGCACAACACCTTCTTTGACAGTGCCAATAACCCATATTCCAAGCCAAGAATATCATCAGATAGGTTCTGGAGCCATCAACAGTGCAGTTACTACTCAAGAGTACTCTATGGTCAAAGCCGCATTTTCCCTCATATGTGTCTTGACACTGAAGCTATTGCTAGCCTGCCATGCTTGGAGGAAGCTCTTGACTGCTTCCGTGATGCTGGCCTCCTCAATTTTGTCCTGGATAAAGAGCATTAGAATGAAGAGCTGCTTCTGCAATTCTATGCAACACTCCACATACGAGGCTACAGCAGGGATCCGAAGACATGGGTCCTTGAGTGGATGACAGGCGATGTGCATCATGAAGCTAAAGCCTTTGATCTCATTGAGCTTACAGGCTGCCCACTCCAGGAGATCTTTACGAACCTGGCTGTCAACTGCACACTGAAGCCTTGGAGAGTATCTTTCAGAAGCGCCAACCCAACATGAGCCAAATGCTCAGCATGATGAAGCCTCTGCCAAATGATGCTGAATATCCTAAGGAATTCTTTGTTGAAGGCCTTGAGTACCTGCCGCGCACCATCTATCACATTATAAGGCGTACTCTATGGCCAATCAAAGGACATTCTTCATCAGCCAAGCTTGAAGGCACTATGAAGACTTTGGTCTTCTATATCTTCAATGGCATCAGCTTCAATGCTCAAGATTTCTTCATCAGGCAATTGGCTATGTCTGGAGCTGATCTATTTGGACTGAAATTTTATGCCCCTTGGATAATGCGGCTCATCAAGTTGCACTCAGCTGTCACTTATCAACCCTCTACTCGCAACCATCAGATTTTCTTGCCTGAGGTTGATATGTCAGCTGAAGCCATTTACCAAGAGCCTGCTAAGGAGCCAGTTAGTCTTCACAACGCTGATCATCAAAGCTTCACTTAGCAGATTGAAGGGGTCCCAGCAGTCTCTCGCGTCTATCCTCTGGCTGGCCGTACTCGTCTACCTCGACACGCTGAAACAGAAGCCACTCAAAGCACCATCGCTCAAAGGCCTCAGAAGCAATCTCGTGTCCTGAATAACTGAGAGCTTCTGGTAGACCTTCATCAGAAACAAGACAAGCATCACCTCTAGTTGAAGCGTCAGATGCAGAGCCTCTTGGTGGATGTCAATCGCATTCGCAATCTTGCCACCAAGAATGCTTTTGTTGATCATGAAACATGCAGGCGGTCTTGGAAGAGTTTGACTTTACTGAGTGCTGAAGCGGATCTTTAAGACGATGTCTTCACTGAGAGATTCAAGTTTGACAACACTCCTCCAAGGACTATTGCTATGCGTCAAACTCCATCCCTTGAAGACTCTGAGTACTCCTGCTCCGCTGCAACAATTGACGCCAGGGTGATCGATGATTAGGATGATGCTACTTCACCGCCTCCTTCTTCAGCGTGCATCGACACTGCACCAACCACCTCTGCACCGCCAAACGACAACACCGACCCTGCATCCTCTTCTACTCCACATGGGAACGAGTAGAGGCTCTATGTCTTCAAACCTTTTTGGTCCTTACTGACAAAAGGGGGAGAAGCATATGAGTTGATAGTCTTCAAGCGGGTCCATATGGGCGGGTGGTTTATAATTTGCCTAGTGTTTACAAATCTCGTTTTGCCACATTTGGTTCTTTGAGTTGTAACACTTAAACTGATGGTCGTCTACTACTTTTTTATGCTACTCTGTAATGCGATGATAAATTCCGCATCTGCTACCTTATATTCCGCACTTAGTCATTTATGCAGACGTCCATTTTTCATTATGCATGTCATTATCTTCGACATATCAATTATGCATGATGAATTGTCTTCATAATTTGAAGAGGATCTCCACAAGTACAACCTGCCATGTGCATTTGCATTTCAAAGGCAAATCAACTATATGCACATCTTCAGGGGGAGCCTTTTGCTACTTACGAAGACAATACCTTATCCTTTACAATTTCACATATCTTTATCCCCGTTGAAAACTTCAACCAGTTTGTCATCAGTCACCAAAAAGGGGGAGATTGTAAGTGCATCTAGTGCCACCCCTAGTGGTTTTGGAGTATTGACGACAAACCTGGTTGAGGGACTAATGTGTTTGTGAGAATTGCAGGATAACACAGGTAGTAGTCCCTCATTGATTTGGTTAACCTACCGGAGATGACCCCTAAAAATGTATGAAGACATTGATAACTGTGGTGGTATATGAAGATAATCATATTGAAGACTATGACATGAGAAGACATTGTGTGAAGACTATGGAACGAGAAGATGTAGAGTTGTCGCTATTTCCTTTTCTTCTTTATTGAGTCATAGGAACCACCACACTGTTAAGTGGGGTCCAAGTGAACTAAGTCAGAGTGACTGATGTGACGCTCAACCAAATCCTATGTCTTCGAGCAAAGACTATGAGAGAAAATCTTATCCAGAGGCGGATGAGTCAGCTTGACTTGGAGCTCAAGTAAAGCTGCCGTGTGTGTTTGAAATCTGACCGTTGGAACACATGTCAGTTCCTTAGTGACCCAGGGTCACTTCGGACAAATCAGGTCAGGTTGCCCAGTGGCTATAAATAGCCCACCCCCTACACCATAAATTGGTGGCTGCTCAGAGTTATTGCACGGCTTTTGTCGTTTGAGAGAAACCCACCTCCGAAGCATTTGAGAGAGAAATCCTTGCGAGGACAAAGCCCAAACACCCAGAGCCAAAGAGTGTTAGGCATCACTGAACTCTTGCTGTCTGTGTGACCTGAAGACTTATTACACTTGAGGACTGTGTTTCCTCCAGCCGGTTAGGCGTCGTGTTCTGAGCATCTAAGAGTAATTGTGGATTGCCGGTGAACGAAGTTTGTGAAGGTTTGGAAGTCTACCTTGAAGACTTACCAGAGTGATTGGGCGAGGACTAGGTGTTCTTAGCTCAAGGGGAACAAGGTGAAGACGCGGTCTTCTGAGTTAAATCTCAGCCTCCCTAACCAGACGTACAGTTGTCACAACAACTGGAACTGGTCTAACAAATCACTGTCTTCCCCGAGCCACTGGTTCTATCCTTTCCTTCCTTTTACTTACAGCTTTATGTTGTGAAGACATAGCATGCTTGCCTTATCTGATTGTCTTCACTGAGTATCTACCTGTTGTGATTGGCTTCATTCCTTCTTCCTTCATGATCACTACTGCCTAGTTGCTATTAGTCTTCATGCCTTCACTTCATTGAATACATGACTATTGCTTATCTAGTGTAGTCCACTTTCCACTGGATACTAATAGGCTTGAGCTTATCGTTTGTCTTCGAAACTACCACGTTTTGAAGCATTTCATAAAAATCGCCTATTCACCCCCCCTCTAGTCGATATACTGCACTTTCAATGACATGTATATATATATATATATATATATATATATATATATATATATATATATATATATATAATAAACATCCAATTACATAAGTTACTATACAGATCATTCGCACACACATCAATAAACAATTGCATGCATTCTAAAGTAGGAGAAATGATCGTCTAGTCATAGACTTCTTGTGACGCTCCCGCCACTGCTATGTGGCTCGATCCCTCGTCTGGGACAGGAAGAAGACAGTTCCTCATGTTAACGATAAGCCTATACATCTCGTAGCTTGTGTATGCATCCATGGCCACATACTTGACATGTTGTTCATCCAGTCTCTTATGCCATACACTATGACAGGCGTTCTTGTCCTTATTTCTCTCTTGCTTCATCTTCGCGTAGTAGGGGTCATTTATGGCCGAGGCGAGGTCAACCAGGGAATTCAGTTTGCTTTTCTCCCTGCCCTAGACCTTGTAGTGGTGCTGGATGTTGACAAGATTCAGGCATGTCAAGTCTGAAACCTTGAGCACTTTTAGATCGTTGGTGGTGTCCACCGTACCGAAACTGTAGTCAGAGCTATTGATAAACCTGGAGAAATGCTCACAAGGCCTTGTGGCAAGGTGGAAGTGGTAGACGAGGACGTCATGTCGCACGCACAACTGGGCGATGGCAACCTTCTGATCGTGCCCGGCATGACCGATGGTGTACTCGAGGTCGAAGCCGACCACTCGGTACTTGTCCTCAGCAAGGAACTGCTCCATAGTTTGGATGGAGCTCTCCACCGAGACTGGATCATTCGTGTACACCACCGAGAGGGCCTTCACCCTCACGTGGGTGTCCACTACGTGATGCGTGGTGAACTACCCGCTGTTGTCGTCGTCGGCCGCTGGGAGCGCCATTGGAGCCACGGGGAGCGCCATTGGAACCGCTGGATGTCCTCTCTATATGTGTCCTCATGGGTGTGCTTATTGTGTCGTGTGAGACGAGAGATCAAGGGAAATGGCCGCAGGAATAAAAGGGGGCCGGGCGGCGTGGATTCTCGGCACGTCTACATGGCAGTTTTGCAGCGGGTAACTACATCGTCCTACCGCGCCCGACGCAACTAATTGCACACGAACGTGTGTGATCGTTCGCATGGAGGGACAAGGATAGAGCACCGGAGGGACGTGAGAGCAGAGCTTGCGTGGCAGGACACGAGCAAAGCGTGCCGCGGCCGCCTAAACCACACGCAACCACACGCATAGACCAGTTGAACAGGCAGGAAATGGTCGCCTACAAGCCGTCCGACAGTTGCGTCGCTGCGTAGAGAGCGGCCCTGTGGTACCACCTCCGTCTAGTCTATTGTCTCCTTTATATTCCATGCCATACATTTCCCTCAAATTTAACCAAAAAATGTTAATGCATGTTTTAAAAATTAGATAATTGGTAACTATGTTCAAATACAAATCCAACTATATAATATTTGGCGACATGCATTCGTATTTTATTAGTAAGATCATACTTATAAACCAGGATGGTGGTATAGTAGGTAATTAAATCACAAACATCTTTTTATTAACCGTATGTGTACGTGGCCTTTCGTCCTCTTCTCGCACGTCTTGTCACCCCGCTGCCGAAGACGGCTTACATCGTAAGCTTGTGCAGCGCGCAGGGTCGTTCTTTTTGCCAAACGGTGGCACCAATGAATCATCGGTGAGCCCGTTCCAGCACAACCTCGCAGGTTCCTGTGCAAGCTTCCTGTCCGACTCGGTGAAATCCCCCAAAATCGCAGTGCTTACCGACCTGCTATAAAAACCCTCACGGCCGGCGAGTCCCGCGTCACATTTTCCCCTCCATCCATGTAGCTCATCTCGTGTGCTTCTCCCACATTCACCAATGGCACCGGTCCGTCTTCGTTGCTCAGCCACTCCGCCATCAACAGAGGACAGCTCCAGCTGGGAGGCTACACCGCGGCGGCGGCGCAGTCCCCGGCGTAGTGTAGTGTGCGTGGCGTCACCGTTGGGTGTGCGCGGAACACCACCACACGCTCCGCCGCCGGTGCCCGTCGGCAGCTGTTGCCGGCCGCCGTTGCCGCCACACCACCGTTAAAAGACAGGGCCATCGCCAACTCCACTGCCGTGGCCCGGAGGCGGGAGATGGCCATCGTGGCCGCCACTCGACTACGGACCACTATGGCCATCACCCGCTCCGCCACCATGGCCCGAAGGTGGGAGGTGGTGGTCGTGGTCGCTACCCCGTCATCGGCCGCCCTAGCCGCCAACCCACAGTCGACCATCAGAGTCATCACCCGCTCCGCCACCACCGCCCGAAGGTGGGAGGCGGAGGTGGATGCCCGCACGTGCGACAATGACCTTGCGCGCTACACCGAGTTCCTGCGGGAGGAGGAGGAGCGCCTCATCAAGCACGCAAAGAGCCTTACCGCCGCAGTTTCCGCGGCACATGCTGCCTGAGAGGCGAGGAATCAGGAGATCTATGAGGAGAACCACCGCTTTGAGAGGGGTCGTCTGGAGCGGTAGAGGGTGATACGTCTCCAACGTATCTATAATTTTTTATTGTTCCATGCTATTGTACATTCTGTTTTGCATGTTTAATGGGCTTTATAATAACTTCTATATTATTTTTGGGACTAACCTACTAACCCAAGGCCTAGTGCAAATTGTTGTTTTTCTCCTATTTCAGAGTTTCGCAGAAAAGGAATATCAAACAGAGTCCAAACGGAATGAAACCTTCGGGAGAGTTATTTTTGGAACCGTATCTACCCAGAAGACTTGGAGTACACACGAGGGAACGAGGGAGGTGGCCACGAGTGTCCAGGACACGCCCCCACCCTCGTGGGCCCCCTCTGGCTCCCCCGACGCCCTCCTTCCTCCTATATATATCCATGTACCCTGAAAACATCGAGGCAATAGAGAAAACCCTAATTCCACCGCCGCAACCTTCTGTTCCCGTGAGATCCCATCTTGGGGCCTGTTCCGGAGCTCCGCTGGAGGGGGGATCTACCACGGAGTGCTTGTACATCAACGCCATAGCCTCACCAATGAGTTGCGAGTAGTTTACCACAGACCTTCGGGTCCATAGTTATTAGCTAGATGGCTTCTTCTCTCTTTTTGGATCTCAATACAAAGTTCTCCTCGATCTTCAAGGAGATCTATTCGATGTAATATTTTTGAGGTGTGTTTGTCGAGATCCGATGAATTGTGGGTTTATGATCAAGATTATCTATGAACAATATTTGATTCTTTTCTGAAATCTTTTATGTATGATTATGATATCCTTGCAAGTATCTTCGAATTATCGGTTTGGTTTGGCCTACTAGATCTATAGTTCTTGCAATGGGAGAAGTGCTTGGCTTTGGGTTCAATCTTGCGGTGTCCTTTCCCAGTGACAGTAGGGGCAGCAAGGCACGTATTGTATTGTTGCCATCGAGGATAAAAAGATGGGGTTTATATCATATTGCTTGAGTTTATCCCTCTACATCATGTCATCTTGCTTAAAGCATTACTCTGTTCTTATGAACTTAATACTCTAATTGCAAACTGGATAGCGGTCGATGTGTGGAGTAATAGTAGTAGATGCAGAATCGTTTCGGTCTACTTGTCACGGACGTGATGCCTATATATAGTGATCATGCCTATATATTCTCATAACTATGCGCTTTTCTATCAATTGCTCGACAGTAATTGTTCACCCACCATAGAATTCTGCTGTCATGAGAGAAGACACTAGTGAAACCTATGGCCCCTATCATATTACTTTACTTCAATTTCTGCTGCTGTTGCTTATTTGCTTTATTTACTTTCTGTTCTTATACCAAAAATACCAAAAATATTATACTATCCTATCTATCAGATCTCACTTTCGTAAGTGACCGTAAATGGATTGACAACCCCTCATCACGTTGGCTGTGAAGTTCTTATTTGTTTGTGCAGGTGCGAGGGACTCGCGCGTGGTCTCCTACTGGATTGATACCTTGGTTCTCAAAAACTAAGGGAAATACTTACGCTACTGTGCTGCATCACCCTTTCCTCTTCGAGGGAATACAACGCAAGCTTGAGAAGTAGCAATAAGAATTTCTGGCGCCGTTGTCGTGGAGGCCTACGCAAAAGTCATATACCAAGTACCTATCACAAAACCTTATCATTCGCACTACATTATTTGCCTCTCGTTTTCCTCTCCCCCACTTCACCCTTGCCGTTTTATTCGCCGTTTTTCCGTTCGCCTTTCTTTTTGCTTGTGTTGTTATGTGCCCTCTATTAGCTTGCATCTTCGCTTGCTAAATTATGGATCCTCGTCTACTTGCTAATAGTTTTAAAAGATACAAATATGTTGAACCTATTGCTAGTGAGTTGAGTGCACTAGATTATCTTTATGAGATTTTGCTTGAAATTCGTGAATCTGAAATTTGTGATGAAGTGTTGAAATATGAAATTTATGAAGCGATTCACAATAGTTCCTTCAATAAAAAGCATGATTGCAATGATGTTATTATAAATTCTATTGATGTCAATTGTGCTAATAATATGCAAAACCCTAAGCTTGGAGATGCTATTATTGCTATGTCTACTACTTGTTGCAATGATCATGATTGGGGTGATGCTTCTTATCATCTTGAAAATTTATTTCAGCCCCATGATGAATATGAGATTGATAATAATGTTTGCAATAATATTGAAAGTGGGTTTGGAAGAGTGTCAACTTTAGATCCCACATATTTGGAGAATGTTCAATCTTATGAATCTTTTGGTAAAAGTGGGTTTGGAGTGGTCATGACATTAGTTAATGTTAATCCCACTATTTTGGAAGAGTGTCAACTTTTCATGCATGTGGATCGTGTTGAGAATATATTATGTGATAGCTATATTGTCGAATTTGCTTATGATCCAATATGAAATTATTATGGGAGAGGAAAATATGGTTGTAGAAATTTTCATGTTACTAAATAACCTCTCGTTATGTTGAGATTGCTATTGGCTCTTTCTTCTTCCTTGCATATGCCAGATCTTCATTGTCTTGCTAATTTATTTTCCTATAAAATGCCTATGCATAGGAAATATGTTAGACTTAGATGTGATTTTCACATGCTTTATGATGCTCTTTTTGTGCTTCAATTCTTATCATTCATGTGAGCATCATTGAAATCTCAAGCCGATCTTAATGGCTATAAAGCAAGAACTTGTTGGGAGGCCACCCAATTTTGTTTTCTTTTTTTCTTCTTATTTTTAGGAATAAATATTGCATCTAGCTTCTGTTTAGATGTGGGTTTGTGTTTTAATTAGTGTTTGTGCCAAGTAGAACCTTTGGGAAGACTTGTGTGAAGTTTATATGATCATGCTGTAAAAAACAGAAACTTTAGTGCTCTTGAAATTAGCTACCATATTTTACTGGAGAGTGCAATTTAGTTGATTCTTTTTGCAGATGATTAGTAGAAAAATTCCTCATGTTTAACAATTTATTTCAATTTTTTTGGAGTTACAGAAGTATTCGAAAGTTATACATTACTACAGACTGTTATATTTGTGACAGATTCTGTTTTTCTTGTGTTGTTTGCTTATTTTGATGAATCTATGACTAGTATTGGGGAGTATGAATCATAGATAAGTTGAATACAGTAGGTTTAACACCAATATAAACAAAGAATGAGTTCATTACAGTACCTTTGAGTAGTGGTTTGTTTTCTTATACTAACGGAGCTCACAAGATTTTTGTCTAAGTTTTGTGTTGTGAAGTTTTCAAATTTTGAGTATGGGTTTGATTTACTATGGAACAAAGAGTGGCAAGATCCTAAGCTTGGGGATGCGCAAGGCACCCCAAGGTAAAATTCAAGGACAACCAAAAGCCTAAGCTTGGGGATGCCCCGGGAAGGCATCCCCTCTTTCGTCTTCATCTATCGGTAACTATACTTGAGACTATATTTTTATTCACCACATGATATGTGTTTTGCTTGGAGTGTCATGTATGATTTGAGTCTTTGCTTTTTAGTTTGCCACAATCATCCTTGCTGGACACACCTTTTGAGAGAGATAAATATGGTTTATAATTAATTAGAATACTCTATGTGCTTCACTTATATCTTTTGAGCTAGATAGTTTTGCTCTAGTGCTTCACTTATATCTTTTAGAGCACGCTGGTGGTTTTATTTTGTAGAAACTGTTGATCTCTCATGCCTCACTTATATCCTTCTGAGAGTCTTTTAGAACAGCATGGTAATGTGCTTTGGTTATAAATCTAGTCCGAATATGATAGGCATCCAAGATGAGTATAGTAAAAACTTTCATATGAAGTGCATCGAATACTATGAGAAGTTTGATACTTGATGATTGTTTTGAGATATGTGGATGCTGATATTAGAGTCATGCTAGTAGAGTAGTTGTGAATTTGAGAAATACTAGTGTTGAGGTTTGCAAGTCCCGTAGCATGCACGTATGGTAACCGTTGTGTGACAAATTTGAAGCATGAGGTATTTCATTGAGTGTCATCCTTCGTGTAGAGGTCGGGGGCGCGCGATGGTTAACTCCTACCAACCTCCCCCCTAGGAGCATGCGTGTAGTACTTTGTTTTGATGACTTGTAGATTTTTTCAATAAGTATGTGAGTTCTTTATGACTAATATTGAGTACATGGATTATACGCACTCTCGCCCTTCCACCATTGCTAGCCTCTCTTGTACCGCGCAACTTTCACCGGTACCATACACCCACCATATACCTTCCTCAAAACAGCCACCATACCTACCTATCATGGCATTTCTATAGACATTCCGAGATATATTGCCATGCAAATTTCCACCGTTCCGTTTGCTATGACACACTTCATCATTGTCATATTGCCATGCATGATCATGTAGTTGACATCGTATTTGTGGCTAGGCTACCATGTATAATTTTTCATACATGTCACTCTTGTTTCATTGCACATCCCGGTACACCGTCGGAGGCATTCATATAGACTCATACTTTGTTCTAGTATCGAGTTGTAATATCGAGTTGTAAATCAATATAAGTGTGATGATCATCATTACTAGAGCATTGTCCCAAATAAAAAAAAAGAGAAAAAAAAGAAGGAAAGGCCAAAGAAAAAAGAAAGGCCCAAAAAAGGGGGGGGGGAGAAAAAAAGAAAAACAAAAGGGACAACTATCTTTTTCCACACTTGTGCTTCGAAGTAGCACCATGATCTTCATGATAGAGAGTCTCTTGTTTGGTCACTTTCATATGCTAGTGGGAATTTTCATTATAGAATTTGGCTTGTATATATTCCAACGATGGGCTTCCTCAAATGCCCTAGGTCTTCGTGAGCAAGCAAGTTGGATGCACACCCACTTAGTTTCTTTTGTTGAGATTTCATACATTTTTAGCTCTAGTGCATCCGTTGCATGGCAATCCCTACTAACTCACATTGATATCTATTGATGGGCATCTCCATAGCCCATTGATACGCCTAGTTGATGTGATACCAACTTCCTCTTTTGTCTTCTCCACAACCACCACTCTTGTAATGCCCAGGATGGGACTATACCTCCTACGTGTCGAGGCACGACTTAAAGGTATAAGCCCATCCTAGAATGATCTCAAGTTTGGTATCTTTGCACGACTCATGTAAAAGAGGGATTAAAATGCAAAAGGAGATAGTTGGCTTACACTCGCCACTTCACACAAAACAATACATAAGCAATACATCATACAGAACATCACAGCCCGACTACGGGTAAGATCCAAAAGAAAGATACCAAAACAACAAAAGCCACAGGCCAAGATCGAATCCTAGTAGAAACCACTACAGAACATCGAAACGTCACAAGCAAAAGACCACAAGCTTCAACGAGCTCCTGGTGAAGCACTGAACCAGCTCCTGCATCGAACTCGGCTGAACCTGCATCTGGTGTGGTGAAGTAACTGTGAGCCACAGAGGACTCAGCAATCCCGTTCCCGGGTAACAAGACTATTTAAGCCTTGGGTGTGGACAAGGCTGAAGAGAGAACGAGAGGTGAAGGAACAAACAAGAGTCTGCAGCAGCAACTAGCACTAACTTACGTAAAAGAGAGCGAGAAGAGAAGTGCATCGGTCGAAAGATGATCACGAAGTGATCCTAGCTAAAGCCGGTCAAACATAACCCCACCGTGTTCAACTCCCGAATCCCTATTCGGAAATTGACAGTCACGGTACACACGCTGGTAGTGTATTGGAAACATTGTGTCAGGTTTTCTACAACCGGAATTAACAAGCTCCCATCTGCCACATAACCGCGGGCACGGCTTTCGAAAGTTCAAACCCTGCAGGGGTGTTCCAACTTGGCCCATTACAAGCCCACGATCCGCGGAGTCGCAACTCCATAGTTGGGAAGACCCGAGTATTCTCGGAATCCCGTGCTCAAGTTAAACCGACTAAGGTAAGGCTAATCCAGCAAATCCTCCCGGCGTGTCGACACCCTGATAGTAGCCGCGCGTATCTAGGTCTCAGGACACGACCGGATGGGCGATCCTACAGGTATACCAGATACCTCGGGTTGCCCCAAGGCGGCCCTGCAGTCTCCCCGTTTGGGACCAACACCATCGGCACTGGCCCCCCCTGCTATGTAGAAATAAAGGATCCTCGAGGGAGCGACCCTCTATGCAAAATTTAATTAATTAATTAAGTTGTTATTATGAGGCAAATAGTACCAAATGTTGGGACTTGCTGGAAAAGACTTAGCACCTAGCGGTTTATCAAGGGGGTCCCATACACCCCAACCGTGTTAGGAACGCATAATCAAGGAACATAACACCGGCTTATACGGATCCTAACGGCATGAGTGGAACAAATCACCAAGCAAAAGGCTTAGCCTTCCACCCTGCCAGTATATAGGTGATTTCATTATTTTAAGCATTTATATAGTGTGATATAACCCAACCAAACTTCAACATGAAGCAAGCATCTTCGATCTTCACCTGCAACTAGCAATGCTATAAGAAGGGCTGAGCGAAGCGTACTTAGCCAAGCAACGGTTTGCGTAGGTAGGGTGGTTAAACATGGCAATTGGTTACAAGTAGGAGGCTGACAAGAAGACATGGGCATCGAGGCAAAACTATAGAGCGGAACTACTAGCAATAGGCAAAAATAGTAATGGTATCCGGGTTCGGTCATCTTGCCTGGGATTCCACAAGGGAGAAGAACGGATCCAAGAAGAAGACGGAGCAACAGTCGAGCGGAACCTCACAACTCCGGAACGAAACCGAAGCTAACAAGAGGAACAACCGGAAAGAAAACAAACAACACGGTAAACACACAAACATCAACATGGCATACGATGCACAAGCAAGCATGATGCATGTCCGGTTTAAATATGCATGGCATGGCAAAGTGCACAAACAACACTACAAGTTAAGTGGAGCTCAATATGCAACGAGTTGCATATTGACGAAACACCACATTTAATTATTTAAATGACTCTCGAAAATTACAAGACAAGATTAAATGTTTTTAACATGGCAAGAGGTGAAACATAAAGAAACTACACTATTAAGACAATTTAAATGAGGCCGGAGAAATAACAACAACATATCCGGAAAATCCTCATGAGCATGTTTAATAATTATAAGCAAGCAACAATTAAACATTCTCATGTTGTTATATGATGCGGATGTCATGATCAAGTTTTATGCAATTATTAAAAGGTTGACTTAAAAGAGACAAGAAGCATTTGTCACCGTGGTGGAAGGAAAAGGGTGCCACGACAACGATCCGAAATTGATGCAACGACATCATATCGGTACCGGTAACTCGGTGAGGGACCGGTGGAAAACAAAAGGTGGAGTGAACGAGTTGAACAAGATGATGGGGTGATCCCGTTGCCGGGTTCCCACGAGTCGGTGGCGAGGCAACCGAGGACATGACAAAAGGTGGAACGGGCACGAAGCACACAAGGGAGACATTTCATACAACACAACAAGCATGCATCACACGGGTCACGTAACGGGGTCGTCTCGTTATACCTTTGAAGCGTGCGTTATCGGAGGGGTTCGAGTCGTAGATGAAGTAGATGGTACACGAGTCGTGGTACACGGGGCGACGGTAGTGGTACACGCGACGGTAGTCGTTCGGGTCGTCGATGTCGGGGTACTTGTCGCGTCGGCGTTCGTAGTGGTACTTGGGGGTTCCCGAACTTGTCGACGGTAGTGGTACTCGCCGTAGGGGTACTTGTCGCATCGGCGTCGGTAGTGGTACTCGCCGTAGGGGTACTTGTCGCATCGGCGTCGGTAGTTGTTCACGTCATCGGTAGTCGTTCGGGGCGTCGTGGTACTCGTTCGCGTAGTCGTACATGGAGCTCGTAGACGTTCGGTCATCATTACGTAGTTGTACTCGGGTCGTAGAGGTACTTGAATCCTCGGTCTCGAGCCGTAGATGTACACGTTCCCTGTGAAGAACACAAGCAAGCGAAACAACACAAAAAAAACTACAGCACGTCTCGGGACGACGAGGCTAGGCAGCAGCAGTCTAGCACGGAAAGAAAACAGCAGCAGCAGCGGAAAGGAGCCAAGGCAGCGGCACGGCGAGGCACGGAGGATCCAGGGGGCGACGGAGAACTGGAGGCAGCAGGGAGCGGTGCAGGGCGCCCTGGTGCTGGCGAAGGCGGGCGCTCAGGGAGGGCTCCAGCGGAGGCGAGGCGGTCCTGGCCGCGGCGTCGCTCGGGGACGCGGACGAGGCCTGGACGGGCCTGGGGCGCGCGGGATCCGGCCGGCAGCCTGGTGAAGAAGGGGACTGGAGGGAGGTCCAGCGCTCGGGGCCAGGGCCAGGCGACGGAGGCGAGGGCCCCTGGCCGGCAGACGACGGCCGACGGGAGGGCGGCGCGGCCCTGGCGCGGCTGCGCTCTCGTCGCGGGCTGGAGGGCGGGGAGGTCGCGAAGAGGCGCTGGCCTGGCCGTGCGCTCGGGTGCCAGGAGAAGGGAGGCAGGGGCGCGGCTGCGCGCATCGGGAGGCGAGGGAGCGGTCGCGAAGACGCTCGGGCTTGGGAGATCGAACGAGGAAGGAGACAGGGGTGTGGCGAGGTCGAGACAGAGAGCGAGGCGAGGCCCTGGAGGAGAGGAGCGGGGTCGAGGGAAAAACGAAGGGTGAGTGGCGGCGGCTCGGAGGGAGGACGAGGGAACGCTGCGAAGGGAGTCAGCGCTAGGGTTCGGTGCGGCCGGAGTGGGCTGAAGCGGTTGGGCCTAGAGGGAGGAGGAGGCCCAAAGGAGGGAGAGGGAGGCCTGGGCCGCTGGGAAGAGGGGGAGGAGGAGGCCCAGAGGCTGGCTGGGAGGCTCTCTCATTTTATTTATTAGCAGAAATAAAACAAATAGGGAGAGACAAAAAATAAAAGTAAAGAGGCAAAGAAAGAAAGAATTAAATGATGAACATTTTTGTAAGGCTTTACGGAATAATTCCAACCTCACAAAAATAGTTCCAACAAAAGGGAAGTGCAAACTAAAATAAATAGTTTGTCTTAAAGGAGTTTAAAAGGAGTCTAGATTTTAGAGGAGCCTCGAAAAAATTGATAAAAGAACATAGGGGGTTTAGATGGAGAAACTCGAGGTGAAAAAGGCATGGAGAAATTATGCAAGTGTGTTACGGTGAATTCCAACAAAGGGAATATTTTAAATATAGCTCCCTAAATAGTGAGAGGCTTTTATATGTTATAAAGAGAAGTCATCTTCCCTCGATTTAAATGGACCGAAGGTCCACACGAATTATTTAAGTTGAGATGCAAAATAAAATATGACATGAAGGCATGATGACATGATGCAATGCAAAAAAATAAAAACACAAGCACAAAAGAAAGACACGGGAGACCCCGGAACATCTGGAAGCTTCGAGAAGCTTCTGGAATCTTCTGGGACGTCGGTCTCGGGCGTCACAACTCTCCTACACTAACAGAGGATCTCGACCCGAGATCCTAGAGATATCTCCGGGTAAAAACGGAAGAGGAAGAGGTAAAACAAAGTTGCTTCTTCGAGAAACGAGTGAAACCAGGAACCTTGAGAGGTTGACCAAAAGAAAGAAGAATACAACGGAGATGAACGAAGATGAAAACTCCGTTAGAAAAGAGGAACAAGGAACCTAACAAGAACCTTGAAGGTTGAAAGACATTAAACAAGAGCTCACGGACCAAAAGAATAAGAAACCGCAATGGTATAGCCAAGGAATAAGAATGACAGAATTTGGACAGCACTCCGTCTGAAAATGGAAGGAATTAACAAGAATTAGAGAAGATGAAGTGATACTTGATGAAATGAACAACATATTGCCTCCGAAACAATTAAAAGAATGGCACAAGGAGTAAGAAAGATTCAGACAGCACTCCGGTTAAAAAGAGAGGCAAAACTTGATAAGATGAGGTTACTTGAATGAAGAATACAACTCTCCGGTTAAAAAGACAAGCAAGGGAGAGAACATGATCTTGATAAAAACGAGATGATGGTCAAAGAGAGATCATCACAAAACCTCCGGAATGAAAGAATAGAGAATATAGTTCAATGAAAGAAAAGAACGGAGAAGCAAATGACAACATCTCTCAAAATTGAATTTGAAAGAGCATCCTTACGAAGAAGGTTGAACAGAGTTGTTGGAAAAATCAACAACGAAAGAATAAGCTTGATGTGGGCTTATGGAAAACATCTCAAAATTAAGAGGTGACAACCAGCCACTAAAGAAAACAATTGATTGGATTGAGATCAACAAGGAGATGAAAAACTTAATTCACCGGAATGATAATGAAGAACTTGGGTCATTTATGAGCACCATAATAGCAACAATCCTTAGGGAAAGCTTTTAGGTGAAATACAACCCAAAATAACTCCAAGAGATAAAATGAGGGGTTGAAAGGATCTCCTAAAGAGAAAGAAATGATGGTTTTAAATATCTCAATCTTGACAACTTATGAATCATAAAACATGAAGGAATTGTCAAGAATGGCATAACACCACCTAAAAAGATAAGGTAGAAAGAATTACAATTGGAAAGCATGATGAAGAATGCTTGAACTCCAACAAGAATCTTGATGAATCCTTCGAGGATGAATTAAAACATGATGAACCACCATGAAGAACTCCGGTAACAAAAGGATGAGAAGTGAAGGTAGAAAAGAATAAGATTCAAGGCCTGCGATGAATTAGATTGAGCTTTGAAATGATATAATTGAAACAACATGGATCTCCGGAAAACAAGATGAACAACTTAGAAACGAGAATATGATATGATGAACAAGCTCCAGACAAAAGAATTAAATCACCTGGAAGGAATAAGAATAAGAATTATGTCATGCATCTCCTTCACCAATTTAAATTGATGACAACCAAAGGATTTGGCATACTACTTATTCTCGTTGCAACAAATTAAAGAGAGGTCTAGAACAAGTTGGATAAATCTTCAACGAACCACCGGTAGGATTATGAAAAGAACAAATGAATTAACACGATAACAACGGAAGAGTAAACTTGAGAGAACCACCGTAAGAATATGGAGACGAACGAAGAGACATCAATGAAGAATATTTGGAGGACGAAGTTGAAAACTGAGAATGAAGAGATATTCTGAAAAGGTGGCCTTCGGAGGAACACAAAGAAAAAGAATTCATGAAATGCTCCGGACGGGTATAAAAGAATTCCTCACAATCAAAACAATAATGAGGATGGCATGAAGCTAGAACCACGAATCTTCAAGAGAACGGGCCAAGATTTAAGAGAAACTCTTCTCCGATCTTCCAAAAGTTGAGAATGAAGACGAGAAATGCCAAGAAGAATTGTTGAGCACTCCGGAATGAAGAATTAAAAAGGTTGAACCAATGATGAACAAGAATTTGAAAGCAAACTTGGAGAAGGCATGTGATTGATGGAAATCATTTTTACATCACACTTTGAAAAGAATTTGAGTATAACTCTGGAAATGAAGAGTCAGGTAAGATCCTGGGAAAAGACCTGTGGGTTAGGGCCCACTCAAAGAAAACACCGTTGGGAAAGATTGCTTAAAGAGATATAGCACCGGTTGAATTAAATGGCTTGAATAAGGAGACAAAGCTCAAAATAGCTTGAAATGATTAAGAATGGAATTATGAATCTTCTGAGATATCTTCAACACTCCGGATATGAATAAAGAGAGGAGAATGATTAATTGGAGCACCGGAATAAGAAAGCATTGTGAAAAGAGGAAAAAGGATAAGATCAACACCGAAATCTTGAATTACATCCACCGGTAGAATTAGAGAACAAAAGAATGATGAACTTGAAGCTCTTGAGCATCTTCGCGATAAATCACCGGATAAGAACATTGAAGGAAAAGAATGAAGAAACATCACATGAATAAAATGGATATTTCATCTGAGAATTTCTGGCTCCAAGAAGAAAAAAAGGGAGGGAGGGCGGGGAAAACAAAGACGACTTGGGATGAATGAAACAGGCAAATCGTCAGATTTCTCAACGGTGTCCGTATGGAATAATTTGAAGAGAAGGCACACCGGTTGAAAAGAATTAACATGAAGATCTTGATGATCAAGAAGAACTAGCACTCCCATAGAAATATGAGAACACCGATTAGGAAAGGTATGGAATCAACATTTGACATCGAAGCAACTCGAATACCAGAATGAAAACAAGAACAAAGGACAGATATGCAACATGATCTTCACAACATCATCCGAACAGAGAATTGAACGAATGAATTCCGCAGGTACATCAACTGGTCGAGAAGCCACTTGGAAGAACAAAAGAAAATAAAAAAGGAACAAGGAACAGATAGAACAAATACAAGATAGAAGTTTCGTTCGACATCTTCGTGCTGAAAGCTCATGGAACGTGTTACAAAAGGGTTTTGCCATCCCCGGATCAGCATAGCCAAGGACCCTTTAAGATGCAACTCCCGATCAGAACAAGTCCATAAAACCACTTCACTCAATGTAGAACCCCAAACTTCATATCGTGCATCCGTTGGAAGAATGCCTAGAACTACTAGATGAACCCACCTATAGATTTCCGAAAGTTTCCAGTTATGCAATCAGGTGTTGGGGATACACGGGAAGCACCGCGCAATCAACTCTAAACCTACATCCAGGTGTATCCATCCTTCAACACATAACCAGTCTTTCTCGAAAACTGTTTACCTCGGACCTTCGAAAAGCATCCACTATAACAAGCTATGGCAATACTCTCGAACTACCTCCCCAGTACTGGGTGATGTCGGGGTTATCTTGCCACTGGCCGTATAGGAGAGATTTTCGATGTCGGCCGTCTTAAGTATTTAGTACTGCCGCGATATGCTTGTGTCAATGATACCCCGAAGCTCAACTCCTCGGTAACAGGAGGCATCGAGAACAATATCCTTGTCACAAGAACATCGAAACAATCCCAGAATACTCGCGGGATCCTAAAAAAAAATTTGGTGCAATTTTTGAAAGTAGAAGAGATAAGAGTAATCGTCAGGAGTCCTCACCAGAGAGAAAGGGGATGAGAAGCAAAGAAATCCTACTCTCCGATATAATATAGGACTCAAAAAGTTTTTCAGTGTGTGCCTAGACTCAACCGTCAACGATTCGATCAATCAGTGGGGGCTTCTAGGTCGGAGAAGGCTCTGAATACCAACTTGTAATGCCCAGGATGGGACTATATCTCCTACGTGTCGAGGCACGACTTAAAGATATAAGCCCATCCTAGAATGATCTCAAGTTTGGTATCTTTGCACGACTCATGTAAAAGAGGGATTAAAAAGCAAAAGGAGATAGTTGGCTTACACTCGCCACTTCACACAATACATTACATAAGCAATCATCATTCAAAACATCACAACCCGACTACGGGTGAAGATCCAAAAGAAAGATACCAAAACAACATAAAGCCACAGGTCAGGATCGAATCCTAGTAGAAACCACTACTGATCGTCGAAACATCACAAGCAAACGGCCACAAGCTTCATCGGACTCCCGGTGAAGAACTGATCCAACTCCTGCATCAAACTCGGCTGAACCTGCATCTGGTGTGGTGAAGTAACTGTGAGCCACAGAGGACTCAGCAATCCCGTTCCCGGGTAACAAGACTATTTAAGCCTTGGGTGAGGATAAGGCTGAAGAAAGAACGAGAGGTGAAGGAAACAAAACAAGAGTCTGCAGCAGCAACTAGCACTAACTTACGTAATAGAGAGCGAGAAGAGAAGAGCATCGGTCGAAAGATGATCACGAAGTGATCCTAGCTAAAGCCGGTCAAACATAACCCCACCGTGTTCAACTCCCGAATCCCTATTCGGAAATTGACAGTCACGGTACACACGCTGGTAGTGTATTAGAACATTGTGTCAAGTTTTCTACAACCGGAATTAACAAGCTCCCATCTGCCACATAACCGCGGGCACGGCTTTCGAAAGTTCAAACCCTGCAGGGGTGTTCCAACTTGGCCCATCACAAGCCCACGATCCGCGAAGTCGCAACTCCATAGGTGGGAAGACCCGAGTATTCTCGGAATCCCGTGCTCAAGTTAAACCGAACTAAGGTAAGGCTAATCCAGCAAATCCTCCCGGCGTGTCGACACCCTGATAGTAGCCGCGCGTATCTAAGTCTCAGGACACGACCGGATGGGCGAAGCTACAGGACCCAAACCTCGAGTTTCCCCGTGGTGGTTCCCGCAGGCTCCCCGTTTGGGACCAACACCATCGGCACTGGCCCCCCTGCTATGTAGAAATAAAGGATCCTCGAGGGAGCGACCCCCTATGCAAATTTAATTAATTAATTAAGTTGTTATTATGAGGCAAATAGTACCAAATGTTGGGACTTGCTGGAAAAGACTTAGCACTTAGCGGTTTATCAAGGGGGTCCCATACACCCCAACCGTGTTAGGAACGCATAATCAAGGAACATAACACCGGTTTATACGGTTCCTAACGGCATGAGTGGAACAAAACACCAAGCAAAAGGCTTAGCCTTCCACCCTGCCAGTATATAGATGATTTCATTTTTAAGCATATATATAGTGTGATATAACCCAACCAAACTTCAACATGAAGCAAGCATCTTCAATCTTCACCTGCAACTAACAATGCTATAAGAAGGGCTGAGCGAAGCGTACTTAGCCAAGCAACGGTTTGCGTAGGTAGGGTGGTTAAACATGGCAATTGGTTACAAGTAGGAGGCTGACAAGAAAGACATGGGCATCGAGGCAAAACTATAGATCGAGACTACTAGCAATAGGCAAAAATAGTAATGGTATCCGGGTTCGGTCATCTTGCCTGGAATTCCACAAGGGAGAAGAACGGAACCAAGAAGAAGACGGAGCAACAGTCGAGAGGATCCTCACAACTCCGGAACGAAACCGAAGCTAACAAGAGAGGCAACCGGAAAGAAAGAAACAACACGGTAAACACACAAGCATCAACAAGGCATACGATGCACAAACAAGTATGATGCATGTCCGGTTTAAATAAGCATGGCATGGCAAAGTGCACAAACAACACTACAAGTTAAGTGGAGATCAATATGCAACGAGTTGCATATTGACGAAACACCACATGATAATTATTTAGTTGACTCTCGTTATTAACAAGACAAGATTAAATGTTTTTAACATGGCAAGAGGTGAAGCATAAAGAAACTACACTATTTAGGCATTTTAAATGAGGCCGGAAGAATAACAACAACATCTCCGGAAAATCCCCATGAGCAAGTTTAATAATTATAAAGCAACAACAATTAAGCATTTAGGGTTGTTAACATGATGCGGATGATATGATTAAGTTTTATGCAAGTTTTATTAAAAGGTTGACTTAAAGGAGATATGAAGCATTTGTCACCGTGGTGGAAAGAAAAGAGTGCCACGGCAACGATTCCGAAAATGATGCCACGGCAACATATCGGTTCCGGTATCTCGTTGAGAGACCGGTGCAAAACAAAAGGTGGAGTGAACGAGTTGAACAAGAAGATGGGGTGATCCCGTTGCCGGTTCCCACGAGTCGGTGACGAGGCAACCGAGGAACAAGTCAAACGGACGAAACGGACACGAAGCACACACGGGAGACATTTCAAACAACACAAGCAAGCACAAGCGTTCATCCACGGGGTCGTCTCGGGTATACCTTCGAAGCATGCGTTTCGGGGCGGTTCGAGATCGTAGAGGAAGTAGTGGTACTCGCGGTCGGAGAGGAAGTAGTGGAAGTAGTGGTACACGAGTCGTGGTACACGGGGCGACGGTAGTGGTACACGCGACGGTAGTCGTTCGGGTCGTCGATGTCGGGGTACTTGTCGCGTCGGCGTTCGTAGTGGTACTTGGGGGTTCCCGAACTTGTCGACGGTAGTGGTACTCGCCGTAGGGGTACTTGTCGCATCGGCGTCGGTAGTTGTTCACGTCATCGGTAGTCGTTCGGGGCGTCGTGGTACTCGTTCGCGTAGTCGTACATGGAGCTCGTAGACGTTCGGTCATCGTTACGTAGTTGTACTCGGGTCGTAGAGGTACTTGAATCCTCGGTCTCGAGCCGTAGATGTACACGTTCCCTGTGAAGAACACAAGCAAGCGAAACAACACAAAAAAAACTACAGCACGTCTCGGGACGACGAGGCTAGGCAGCAGCAGTCTAGCACGGAAAGAAAACAGCAGCAGCAGCGGAAAGGAGCCAAGGCAGCGGCACGGCGAGGCACGGAGGATCCAGGGGGCGACGGAGAACTGGAGGCAGCAGGGAGCGGTGCAGGGCGCCCTGGTGCTGGCGAAGGCGGGCGCTCAGGGAGGGCTCCAGCGGAGGCGAGGCGGTCCTGGCCGCGGCGTCGCTCGGGGACGCGGACGAGGCCTGGACGGGCCTGGGGCGCGCGGGATCCGGCCGGCAGCCTGGTGAAGAAGGGGACTGGAGGGAGGTCCAGCGCTCGGGGCCAGGGCCAGGCGACGGAGGCGAGGGCCCCTGGCCGGCAGACGACGGCCGACGGGAGGGCGGCGCGGCCCTGGCGCGGCTGCGCTCTCGTCGCGGGCTGGAGGGCGGGGAGGTCGCGAAGAGGCGCTGGCCTGGCCGTGCGCTCGGGTGCCAGGAGAAGGGAGGCAGGGGCGCGGCTGCGCGCATCGGGAGGCGAGGGAGCGGTCGCGAAGACGCTCGGGCTTGGGAGATCGAACGAGGAAGGAGACAGGGGTGTGGCGAGGTCGAGACAGAGAGCGAGGCGAGGCCCTGGAGGAGAGGAGCGGGGTCGAGGGAAAAACGAAGGGTGAGTGGCGGCGGCTCGGAGGGAGGACGAGGGAACGCTGCGAAGGGAGTCAGCGCTAGGGTTCGGTGCGGCCGGAGTGGGCTGAAGCGGTTGGGCCTAGAGGGAGGAGGAGGCCCAAAGGAGGGAGAGGGAGGCCTGGGCCGCTGGGAAGAGGGGGAGGAGGAGGCCCAGAGGCTGGCTGGGAGGCTCTCTCATTTTATTTATTAGCAGAAATAAAACAAATAGGGAGAGACAAAAAATAAAAGTAAAGAGGCAAAGAAAGAAAGAATTAAATGATGAACATTTTTGTAAGGCTTTACGGAATAATTCCAACCTCACAAAAATAGTTCCAACAAAAGGGAAGTGCAAACTAAAATAAATAGTTTGTCTTAAAGGAGTTTAAAAGGAGTCTAGATTTTAGAGGAGCCTCGAAAAAATTGATAAAAGAACATAGGGGGTTTAGATGGAGAAACTCGAGGTGAAAAAGGCATGGAGAAATTATGCAAGTGTGTTACGGTGAATTCCAACAAAGGGAATATTTTAAATATAGCTCCCTAAATAGTGAGAGGCTTTTATATGTTATAAAGAGAAGTCATCTTCCCTCGATTTAAATGGACCGAAGGTCCACACGAATTATTAGGTTGAGATGCAAAATAAAATGACATGATGGCATGATGACATGATGCAATGCAAAAATAAATAACACAAGCACAATGCAACCCACGGGCAACCCGGAACGTCTGGAATCTTCTGGAAACTTCTGGAATCTTCTGGGACGTCGGTCTCGGGCGTCACAACTCTCCCACACTAACAGAGGATCTCGACCCGAGATCCTAGAGATATCACCGGGTAAAAACGGAAGAGGAAGAGGTAAAACAAAGTTGCTTCTTTGACAAACGAGTTAAACCAAAGAACCTTGAGAGGTTAAACAAGTTGAAAGAAGAATACAACGGAGATGAACGAATATGAAAACTCCGTTAGAAAAGAGGGACAAGGAGCATTATGAGAACCTTGAAGGTTGAAAGACATGAAACAAGAGCTCACGGACCAAAAGAATATGAAACTGCAACGGTATAGCCAAGGAATAAGAATGACAGAATTTCGACAGCACTCCGTCTGAAAATGGAATTAATTAACAAAAACTAGAGAAGATGGAGTGATACTTGATGAAAACAACAACATATAGCCTCCGGAACAATTAAAAGAATGGCACAAGGGTAAGAAAGAATTTAGATAGCACTCCGGTTGAAAAGAGAGGCAAAAGCTGGATAAGATGACGAAACTTGAATGAAGAATACAACACTCCGGTTAAAAGATAAACAAGGGTAAGAACATGATCCTTATAAAAACGAGATGATGGTTTGGAGAGAGCAACATAACAAAGCCTCCGGAACGAAAGAATAGAAGCAAGATCGTTGGAAAGAAAAGAACGGAGAAGAAAATGACAACTTCTCTCAAAATAGAATTTGAAAGAGCATCCTTACAAAGAAGGGTTGAACGGAGTTGTTGGAAAAATCAACAACGAAAAGAATAAGCTTGATGTGGGCTTATGGAAAACATCTCAAAGTTAAGAGGTGACAACCAGCCACTAATGGAAAACATTTGCTTGGATTGAGAACAACAAGGAGACGATAAACTTAATTCACCGGAATGAAAAAATGAAGAACTTGGGACATTTATAAGCACCATAATTAGCAACAATCCTTAGGGAAAGCTTTAGGTGAAATATAACCCAAGATAACTCCAATGAATAAATTGAAGGGTTGAAAAGATCTCCTGAACAGGAAAAATGATGGGTTTAAATATCCCATTCTTGATAACTCGTGAATCATGAAACATGAAGGAATTGTCAAGAATGACATAACACCATCTGAAAAGATAAGGTAGAAAGAATAGCAATTGGAATGCATGATGAAGAATGGTTGAGCTCCAACAAGAATCTTGATGAAGAGTTCGAGGATGAATTAAAATATGATGATGAACCACCATGAGAACTCCGGTAGCAAAAAGGATGAGAAGTGAAAGATGAAAAGAATAAGATTCAAGGCCTGCGGTGAATTAGATGGAGCTTTGAAATGATGTAATAGAAATAACTTGGAGCTCCGGAAAACAAGATGAACAACTTAGAACCAAGGATATGATATGATGAACAAGCTCCGGACAAAAGAATTAAAACACCTCGACGGAATAAGAATAAGAATTATGTGATGCATATCCTTCACCAATTAAATTGATGACAACCAAAGGATTTGGCATACTACTTATTCTCGTAGGAAAGAATTAAAGAGAGATCTAGCACAACCTTGGATAAATCTTCAACGAAGCACCGGTAGAATTATGAAAAGAACAAGTGAATTAAAACGATAACAACGGAAGATTAAACTTGAAAGAACCACCGTAAGAATAGGAGACGAACGAAGAGGCATCAATGAAGAATATTTGGAGGACAAAGTTGAAAACTGAGAACGAAGAAATATTCTGAAATGATGGCCTTCGAAGGATCACAAAGAAAAGAATTCATGAAATGCTTCGGATGGCATAAAAGGGTTCCTCACAATCAAAACGAAAATGAGGATGGCATGAAGCTAGAACCACGAATCTTCAAGAAGAACGGCCAAGATTTAAGAGAAACACTTCTCCGGTCTCCAATTGTTGAGAATGAAGACGAGAAATGCCATAAGAATTGTTGAGCACTCCGGAATGAAGAATTAAAAAGGTTGAACCAATGATGAGAAGAATTTGAAAGCGATCTTGGAGAAGGCATGTGACTGATGGGATTCATTCTTACGTCACACTTTGAAAAGAATTGAGTATAACTCCAGAAAAGAAGAGTCAGGTAAGATCCTGGAAAAGACCTGTGGGTTAGGGCCCACTCAAAGAAATCACCGTTGAAAAGATTGCTTAAGAGATAATGCACCGGTTGAATTAAATGACTTGAGTAAGATAACAATCCTCAAAAAATAGCTTGAATGGATTAAGAATGGAATTATGAATCTTCAGCACTCCGGATATGAATAACAAGAGGAGAAATGATTAATTGGTGCACCGGAATAAGAAAGCATTGTGAAAAGAGGAAAAGGATAAGATCAACACCGAAATCTTGAATTACATCCACCGGTAGAATTATGAAAACAAAAGAATGATGAACTTGAAGCTTTTGAGCATCTTCACGATAAAACACCGGATAAGAACATAGAAGGAAAAGAATGAAGAAATATCACATGAATAAAAAGGATATTTCATCTGAGAATTTCTAGCTCCAAGAAGAAGAAGGGTGGGAGGGTGGGGAAAAGCAAAGATAACTTGGGATGAACAGAATGGGCACCGGTTGGAAAAGAATTTAACATGACCATCTCGATGATCAAGAAGGACTAGCACTCTCATCGAAATATGAGAACACCGATTAAGAAAGGTATGGAATCAACATTTGTCGTCGAAGCAACTCGAATACCAGAATCAAAACAAAACAAAGGATAGATATACAACATGATCTTCACAATATCATCCGAACAGAGAATTGAACGAATGAATTCTGCAAGTACATCAACTTGACGAGAAGCCAGTTGGAGAACAAAAAGGTAAATAAAAAGGAACAAGGATCAGATAGAACAAATACAAGATAGAAGTTTCGTTCGACATCTTCGTGCTGAAAGCTCATGGAACATGTTACAAAAGGGTTTTGTCATCCCCGGATCAGCATAGCCAAGGACCCTTTAAGATGCAACTCCCGATCAGAACAAGTCCATAAAACCACTTCACTCAATGTAGAACCCCGAACTTCATATCGAGCATCCGTTGGAAGAATGCCTAGAACTACTAGATGAACCCACCTATAGATTTCCGAAAGTTTCCAGTTATGCAATCAGGTGTTGGGGATACACGGGAAGCACCGCGCAATCAACTCTAAACCTACATCCAGGTGTATCCATCCTTCAACACATAACCAGTCTTTCTCGGAAACTGTTTACCTCGGACCTTCGAAAAGCATCCACTATAACAAGCTATGGCAATACTCTCGAACTACCTCCCCAGTACTGGGTGATGTCGGGGTTATCTTGCCACTGGCCGTATAGGAGAGATTTTCGATGTCGGCCGTCTTAAGTATTTAGTACTGCCGCGATATGCTTGTTACAATGATACCCCGAAGCTCAACTCCTCGGTAACAGGAGGCATCGAGAACAATATCCTTGTCACAAGAACATCGAAACAATCCCAGAATACTCGCGGGATCCTAAAAAAAATTTGGTGCAATTTTTGAAAGTAGAAGAGAAAAGAGTAATCGTCAGGAGTCCTCACCAGAGAGAAAAGGGATGAGAAGCAAACAGAAATCCTACTCTCCGATATAATATAGGACTCAAAAAGTTTTCAGTGTGTGCCTAGACTCAACCGTCAACGATTCGATCAATCAGTGGGGGCTTCTAGGTCGGAGAAGGCTCTGAATACCAACTTGTTATGCCCAGGATGGAGTTATACCTCCTACGTGTCGAGGCACGACTTAAAGGCATAAGTCCATCCTAGAATGATCTCAAGTTTGGTATCTTTGCACAACTCATGTAAAAGAGGGATTAAATTGCAAAAGGAGATAGTTGGCTTACACTCGCCACTTCACACAATACATTACATAAACAATACATCATTCAAAACATCACAACCCGACTACGGGTGAAGATCCAAAAGAAAGATACCAAAACAACAAAAGCCACAGGTCAGGATCGAATCCTAGTAGAAACCACTACTGAACATCGAAACGTCACAAGCAAACGGTCAAACTCTTCATCGAGCTCCTGGTGAAGCACTGAACCAGCTCCTGCATCTAACTCGGCTGGACCTGCATCTGGTGTGGTGAAGTAACTGTGAGCCACAGAGGACTCAGCAATCCCGTTCCCGGGTAACAAGACTATTTAAGCCTTGGGTGAGGATAAGGCTGAAGAAAGAATATGAGGTGAAGGAACAAACAAGAGTCTGCAGCAGCAACTAGCACTAACTTACGCAAAAGAGAGCGAGAAGAGAAGAGCATCGGTCGAAAGATGATCACGAAGTGATCCTAGCTAAAACCGGTCAAACATAACCCCACCGTGTTCAACTCCCGAATCCCTATTCGGAAATTGACAGTCACGGTACACACGCTGGTAGTGTATTGAAACATTGTGTCAAGTTATCTACAACCGGAATTAACAAGCTCCCATCTGCCACATAACCGCGGGCACGGCTTTCGAAAGTTCAAACCCTGCAGGGGTGTTCCAACTTGACCCATTACAAGCCCACGATCCGCGGAGTCGCAACTCCATAGTTGGGAAGACCCGAGTATTCTCGGAATCCCGTGCTCAAGTTAAACCGAACTAAGGTAAGGCTAATCCAGCAAATCCTCCCGGCGTGTCGACACCCTGATAGTAGCCGCGCGTATCTAGGTCTCAGGACACGACCGGATGGGCGAAGCTACAGGACCCAAATACCTCGGGTTGCCCCAAGGCGGTTCCCGCAGGCTCCCCGTTTGGGACCAACACCATCGGCACTGGCCCCCCCTGCTATGTAGAAATAAAGGATCCTCGAGCAACGAGAAAAGAATTACCGGCAAGATTTTTGGAGGTGAAACTTGAAGTGAAATAACATGGGGAATTATGCAAGTGTGTTGCAGGTAATTCCAAACGAATGGAATAATTATTAATATAGCTCCATAATATTGAGAGGCTTTTATATGTTATAAAGAGAAGACATCTTCCCTCGATTTAAATGGACCGAAGGTCCACACGAATTATTTGGTTGAGATGCAAAATAAAATATGACATGATGGCATGATGACATGATGCAATGCAAAAATAAAAACACAAGCACAAAAGAACACACGGGCAACCCTGAACATCCGGAACCTTCGGGAATCTTCTGGAAGCTTCTGGAATCTTCTGGGACGTCGATCTCGGGCGTCACAACTCTCCCACACTAACAGAGGATCTCGACCCGAGATCCTAGAGATATCACCGGGTAAAAACGGAAGAGGAAGAGGTAAAACAAAGTTGCTTCTTTGACAGACGAGTGAAACCAAAGAACCTTGAGAGGTTAAACAAGTTGACAGAAAGAAAGCAACGGAGAAGAACGAAGTTAAGAGCACTCCGGTAAGCAGGAGGAACAAGGAACACAATGAGAACCTTGAGAGGTTGAAAGACATGAAACAAGAGCTCACGGACCAAAAGAATAAGAAACCGCAACGGTATAGCCAAGGAATAAGAATGACAGAATTTGGACAGCACTCCGTCTGAAAATGGAAGGAATTAACAAGAACTTGCCAAGTTGAGATGATACTTGATGAAAACAACAACATATTGCCTCCGAAACAATTAAAAGAATTGCACAATGGGTAAGAAAGGATTCAGACAGCACTCCGGTTAAAAGATAGGCAAAACTAGATAAGATGAGGGAACTAGAATGAAGAATACAACACTCCGGTTAAATGATAAAAGAGAAAGAACATGATCTCGATAAAACGAGATGATGGTCAAAAGAGCAATATCACAAGGCCTCCGGAAGAAAGAATAGCATATAGATCAAAGAAAAGAAAAGAACGGAGAAGAAAATGACAACTTCTCCGGCAAATGAATTGAAAGAGCATCCTTACAAAGAAGGGTTGAACGGAGCTGTTGGAATTCAACAACGAAAAGGAATAAGCTCGATGTGGGCTTATGGAGAACATCTCAAAATTAAGAGGTGACAACCGGCCACTAATGGAAAACAATTGATTGGATTGAGATCAACAAGGAGACGATAAACTTATTCACCGGAATGAAAAATGAAGAACTTGGGACATTTATAAGCACCACAATAGCAACAATTCTCAAGGAAAGCTTTTAGGTGAAAAATAACCCAAGATTACTCCAACGAATAAATGAAGGGGTGGAAAGATCTCTTGAACAAGGAAAAATGATGGTTTTAAATATCTCAATCTTGACAACTCGTGAATCATGAAACATGAAGGAATTGTCAAGAATGACATAACACCATCTGAAAAGGATAAGGTAGAAGGATTGCAATAGGAAGCATGATGAAGAATGCTTGAGCTCGAACAAGAATCTTGAGGAATACTTCGAGGATGAATTAAAACATGATGAACCACCATGAAGAACTCCGGTAATGAAAAACATGAGAAGTGAAAGATGAATGAATAAGATTCAAGGCCTGTGAAGAATTAGATGGAGGTTTGGAATGATATAATTGAAATAACTTGGAGCTCCGGAAAACAAGATGAACAACTTAGAACCAAGGATATGATATGATAAACAAGCTCCAGACAAAAGAATTAAATCAGCTTGGAGGAATAAGAATAAGAATTATGTTATGCATCTCCTTCACCAATTTAATTGATGACAACCAAAGGATTTGGCATACTACTTATTCTCGTTGCAAGGAATTAAAGAGAGATCTAGCACAAGCTCGGATAAATCTTCAACAAAGCACCGGTAGGATTGTGAAAAGAACAAATGAATTAACACGATAACAACGGAAGAGTAAACTTGAATGAACCACCGTAAGAATTAGGAGACGAACGAAGAGACATCAATGAAGAATATTTGGAGGACGAAGTTGAAAACTGAGAACGAAGAAATCTTCTGAAATGATGGCCTTCGGAGGAACACAAAGGAAAAGAATTCAAGAATTGCTCTGAAGGGGCATGAAAACAATTTCCACAATCAAAACAATTATGAGGATGGCATGAAGCTAGAAACACGAATCTTCAAGAGAACGGCCAAGATTTAAGAGAAACACTTCTCCGGTCTCCAAATGTTGAGAATGAAGACGGGAATGCCATGAAGAATTATTGAGCACTCCGGAATGAAGAATTAAAAAGGTTGAACCAATGATGAAAAGAATTTGAAAGCGATCTTGGAGAAAGGCATGTGACTGATGGAAAACATTCTTATGTCACACTTTGGAAAGAAATTGAGTATAACTCCAGAAAACAAGTAGAAGAGTCAGGTAAGATCCTGGAAAAGACCTGTGGGTTAGGGCCCACTCAAAGAAAATCACCGTTGGAAAAGATTGCTTAAAGATATAGCACCGGTTGAATTAAATGGCTTGAATAAGATAACAACCTCAAAATAGCTTGAACGGATTAAGAATGGAATTATGAATCTTCAGCACTCCGGATATGAAGAACAAGAGGAGAATGATTAATTGGTGCACCGGAATAAGAAAGCATTGTGAAATGAGGAAAATGATAAGATCAACACCAAATCTTGAATTACATCCACCGGAAGAATATGAGAACAAAAGAATGATGAACTTGAAGCTCTTGAGCATCTTCACGATAAATCACCGGATAAGAACATTGAAGGAAAAGAATGAAGAAACATCACATGAATAAAATGGATACTTCATTTGAGAATTTCTGCTCTGAGAAGAAGAAGGGAGGGAGGGTGGGGAAAAACAAAGACAACTTGGGATGAATAAAATGGACACCGGTTGAAAAGAATTTAATATGACCATCTCGATGATCAAGAAGGACTAGCATTCCCATAGAAATATGAGAACACCGATTAGGAAAGGTATGGAATCAACATTTGACATCGAAGCAACTCGAATACCAGAATGAAAACAAAACAAAGGATAGATATGCAACAGCCTAATCTTCACAACATCATCCGAACAGAGGATTGAACGGATTAATTCCATAGGTACATCAACATGTCGAGAAGCCACTTGGATAGCAAAATGAAAATAAAAAGGAACAAAGAGCAGATAGAACAAACACAAGATAGAAGCTTCGTTCGACATCTTCGTGCTGAAAGCTCATGGAACGTGTTACAAAAGGGTTTTGCAATCCCCGGATCAGCATAGCCAAGGACCCTTTAAGATGCAACTCCCGATCAGAACAAGTCCATAAAACCACTTCACTCAATGTAGAACCCCAAACTTCAAGCATGCATCCGTTGGAAGAATGCCTAGAACTACTAGATGAACCCACCTATAGATTTCCGAAAGTTTCCAGTTATGCAATCAGGTGTTGGGGATACACGGGAAGCACCGCGCAATCAACTCTAAACCTACATCCAGGTGTATCCATCCTTCAACACATAACCAGTCTTTCTCGGAAACTGTTTACCTCGGACCTTCGAAAACGCATCCACTATAACAAGCTATGGCAATACTCTCGAACTACCTCCCCAGTACTGGGTGATGTCGGGGTTATCTTGCCACTGGCCGTATAGGAGAGATTTTCGATGTCGGCCGTCTTAAGTATTTAGTACTGCCGCGATATGCTTGTTACAATGATACCCCGAAGCTCAACTCCTCGGTAACAGGAGGCATCGGGAACAATATCCTTGTCACAAGAACATCGAAACAATCCCAGAATACTCGCGGGATCCTAAAAAAAAATTTGGTGCAATTTTTGAAAGTAGAAGAGGTAAGAGTAATCGTCAGGAGTCCTCACCAGAGAGAAAGGGGATGAGAAGCAAAAGAAATCCTACTCTCCGACATATATATAGGACTCAAAAGTTTTTCAGTGTGTGCCTAGACTCAACCGTCAACGATTCGATCAATCAGTGGGGGCTTCTAGGTCGGAGAAGGCTCTGAATACCAACTTGTAATGCCCAGGATGGGACTATACCTCCTACGTGTCGAGGCACGACTTAAAGGTATAAGCCCATCCTAGAATGATCTCAAGTTTGGTATCTTTGCACGACTCATGTAAAAGAGGGATTAAAATGCAAAAGGAGATAGTTGGCTTACACTCGCCACTTCACACAAAACAATACATAAGCAATACATCATACAGAACATCACAGCCCGACTACGGGTAAGATCCAAAAGAAAGATACCAAAACAACAAAAGCCACAGGCCAAGATCGAATCCTAGTAGAAACCACTACAGAACATCGAAACGTCACAAGCAAAAGACCACAAGCTTCAACGAGCTCCTGGTGAAGCACTGAACCAGCTCCTGCATCGAACTCGGCTGAACCTGCATCTGGTGTGGTGAAGTAACTGTGAGCCACAGAGGACTCAGCAATCCCGTTCCCGGGTAACAAGACTATTTAAGCCTTGGGTGTGGACAAGGCTGAAGAGAGAACGAGAGGTGAAGGAACAAACAAGAGTCTGCAGCAGCAACTAGCACTAACTTACGTAAAAGAGAGCGAGAAGAGAAGTGCATCGGTCGAAAGATGATCACGAAGTGATCCTAGCTAAAGCCGGTCAAACATAACCCCACCGTGTTCAACTCCCGAATCCCTATTCGGAAATTGACAGTCACGGTACACACGCTGGTAGTGTATTGGAAACATTGTGTCAAGTTATCTACAACCGGAATTAACAAGCTCCCATCTGCCACATAACCGCGGGCACGGCTTTCGAAAGTTCAAACCCTGCAGGGGTGTTCCAACTTGGCCCATTACAAGCCCACGATCCGCGGAGTCGCAACTCCATAGTTGGGAAGACCCGAGTATTCTCGGAATCCCGTGCTCAAGTTAAACCGACTAAGGTAAGGCTAATCCAGCAAATCCTCCCGGCGTGTCGACACCCTGATAGTAGCCGCGCGTATCTAGGTCTCAGGACACGACCGGATGGGCGATCCTACAGGTATACCAGATACCTCGGGTTGCCCCAAGGTGGCCCTGCAGTCTCCCCGTTTGGGACCAACACCATCGGCACTGGCCCCCCCTGCTATGTAGAAATAAAGGATCCTCGAGGGAGCGACCCTCTATGCAAAATTTAATTAATTAATTAAGTTGTTATTATGAGGCAAATAGTACCAAATGTTGGGACTTGCTGGAAAAGACTTAGCACCTAGCGGTTTATCAAGGGGGTCCCATACACCCCAACCGTGTTAGGAACGCATAATCAAGGAACATAACACCGGCTTATACGGATCCTAACGGCATGAGTGGAACAAATCACCAAGCAAAAGGCTTAGCCTTCCACCCTGCCAGTATATAGGTGATTTCATTATTTTAAGCATTTATATAGTGTGATATAACCCAACCAAACTTCAACATGAAGCAAGCATCTTCGATCTTCACCTGCAACTAGCAATGCTATAAGAAGGGCTGAGCGAAGCGTACTTAGCCAAGCAACGGTTTGCGTAGGTAGGGTGGTTAAACATGGCAATTGGTTACAAGTAGGAGGCTGACAAGAAGACATGGGCATCGAGGCAAAACTATAGAGCGGAACTACTAGCAATAGGCAAAAATAGTAATGGTATCCGGGTTCGGTCATCTTGCCTGGGATTCCACAAGGGAGAAGAACGGATCCAAGAAGAAGACGGAGCAACAGTCGAGCGGAACCTCACAACTCCGGAACGAAACCGAAGCTAACAAGAGGAACAACCGGAAAGAAAACAAACAACACGGTAAACACACAAACATCAACATGGCATACGATGCACAAGCAAGCATGATGCATGTCCGGTTTAAATATGCATGGCATGGCAAAGTGCACAAACAACACTACAAGTTAAGTGGAGCTCAATATGCAACGAGTTGCATATTGACGAAACACCACATTTAATTATTTAAATGACTCTCGAAAATTACAAGACAAGATTAAATGTTTTTAACATGGCAAGAGGTGAAACATAAAGAAACTACACTATTAAGACAATTTAAATGAGGCCGGAGAAATAACAACAACATATCCGGAAAATCCTCATGAGCATGTTTAATAATTATAAGCAAGCAACAATTAAACATTCTCATGTTGTTATATGATGCGGATGTCATGATCAAGTTTTATGCAATTATTAAAAGGTTGACTTAAAAGAGACAAGAAGCATTTGTCACCGTGGTGGAAGGAAAAGGGTGCCACGACAACGATCCGAAATTGATGCAACGACATCATATCGGTACCGGTAACTCGGTGAGGGACCGGTG
>LR738712.1:452207287-452275432 GCA_902687465.1 Secale cereale
GGATTGAGATCAACAAGGAGATGAAAAACTTAATTCACCGGAATGATAATGAAGAACTTGGGTCATTTATGAGCACCATAATAGCAACAATCCTTAGGGAAAGCTTTTAGGTGAAATACAACCCAAAATAACTCCAAGAGATAAAATGAGGGGTTGAAAGGATCTCCTAAAGAGAAAGAAATGATGGTTTTAAATATCTCAATCTTGACAACTTATGAATCATAAAACATGAAGGAATTGTCAAGAATGGCATAACACCACCTAAAAAGATAAGGTAGAAAGAATTACAATTGGAAAGCATGATGAAGAATGCTTGAACTCCAACAAGAATCTTGATGAATCCTTCGAGGATGAATTAAAACATGATGAACCACCATGAAGAACTCCGGTAACAAAAGGATGAGAAGTGAAGGTAGAAAAGAATAAGATTCAAGGCCTGCGATGAATTAGATTGAGCTTTGAAATGATATAATTGAAACAACATGGATCTCCGGAAAACAAGATGAACAACTTAGAAACGAGAATATGATATGATGAACAAGCTCCAGACAAAAGAATTAAATCACCTGGAAGGAATAAGAATAAGAATTATGTCATGCATCTCCTTCACCAATTTAAATTGATGACAACCAAAGGATTTGGCATACTACTTATTCTCGTTGCAACAAATTAAAGAGAGGTCTAGAACAAGTTGGATAAATCTTCAACGAACCACCGGTAGGATTATGAAAAGAACAAATGAATTAACACGATAACAACGGAAGAGTAAACTTGAGAGAACCACCGTAAGAATATGGAGACGAACGAAGAGACATCAATGAAGAATATTTGGAGGACGAAGTTGAAAACTGAGAATGAAGAGATATTCTGAAAAGGTGGCCTTCGGAGGAACACAAAGAAAAATAATTCATGAAATGCTCCGGACGGGTATAAAAGAATTCCTCACAATCAAAACAATAATGAGGATGGCATGAAGCTAGAACCACGAATCTTCAAGAGAACGGGCCAAGATTTAAGAGAAACTCTTCTCCGATCTTCCAAAAGTTGAGAATGAAGACGAGAAATGCCAAGAAGAATTGTTGAGCACTCCGGAATGAAGAATTAAAAAGGTTGAACCAATGATGAACAAGAATTTGAAAGCAAACTTGGAGAAGGCATGTGATTGATGGAAATCATTTTTACATCACACTTTGAAAAGAATTTGAGTATAACTCTGGAAAAGAAGAGTCAGGTAAGATCCTGGGAAAAGACCTGTGGGTTAGGGCCCACTCAAAGAAAACACCGTTGGGAAAGATTGCTTAAAGAGATATAGCACCGGTTGAATTAAATGGCTTGAATAAGGAGACAAAGCTCAAAATAGCTTGAAATGATTAAGAATGGAATTATGAATCTTCTGAGATATCTTCAACACTCCGGATATGAATAAAGAGAGGAGAATGATTAATTGGAGCACCGGAATAAGAAAGCATTGTGAAAAGAGGAAAAAGGATAAGATCAACACCGAAATCTTGAATTACATCCACCGGTAGAATTAGAGAACAAAAGAATGATGAACTTGAAGCTCTTGAGCATCTTCGCGATAAATCACCGGATAAGAACATTGAAGGAAAAGAATGAAGAAACATCACATGAATAAAATGGATATTTCATCTGAGAATTTCTGGTTCCAAGAAGAAAAAAAGGGAGGGAGGGCGGGGAAAACAAAGACGACTTGGGATGAATGAAACAGGCAAATCGTCAGATTTCTCAACGGTGTCCGTATGGAATAATTTGAAGAGAAGGCACACCGGTTGAAAAGAATTAACATGAAGATCTTGATGATCAAGAAGAACTAGCACTCCCATAGAAATATGAGAACACCGATTAGGAAAGGTATGGAATCAACATTTGACATCGAAGCAACTCGAATACCAGAATGAAAACAAGAACAAAGGACAGATATGCAACATGATCTTCACAACATCATCCGAACAGAGAATTGAACGAATGAATTCCGCAGGTACATCAACTGGTCGAGAAGCCACTTGGAAGAACAAAAGAAAATAAAAAAGGAACAAGGAACAGATAGAACAAATACAAGATAGAAGTTTCGTTCGACATCTTCGTGCTGAAAGCTCATGGAACGTGTTACAAAAGGGTTTTGCCATCCCCGGATCAGCATAGCCAAGGACCCTTTAAGATGCAACTCCCGATCAGAACAAGTCCATAAAACCACTTCACTCAATGTAGAACCCCAAACTTCATATCGTGCATCCGTTGGAAGAATGCCTAGAACTACTAGATGAACCCACCTATAGATTTCCGAAAGTTTCCAGTTATGCAATCAGGTGTTGGGGATACACGGGAAGCACCGCGCAATCAACTCTAAACCTACATCCAGGTGTATCCATCCTTCAACACATAACCAGTCTTTCTCGGAAACTGTTTACCTCGGACCTTCGAAAAGCATCCACTATAACAAGCTATGGCAATACTCTCGAACTACCTCCCCAGTACTGGGTGATGTCGGGGTTATCTTACCACTGGCCGTATAGGAGAGATTTTCGATGTCGGCCGTCTTAAGTATTTAGTACTGCCGCGATATGCTTGTTACAATGATACCCCGAAGCTCAACTCCTCGGTAACAGGAGGCATCGGGAACAATATCCTTGTCACAAGAACATCGAAACAATCCCAGAATACTCGCGGGATCCTAAAAAAAAATTTGGTGCAATTTTTGAAAGTAGAAGAGGTAAGAGTAATCGTCAGGAGTCCTCACCAGAGAGAAAGGGGATGAGAAGCAAAAGAAATCCTACTCTCCGACATATATATAGGACTCAAAAGTTTTTCAGTGTGTGCCTAGACTCAACCGTCAACGATTCGATCAATCAGTGGGGGCTTCTAGGTCGGAGAAGGCTCTGAATACCAACTTGTAATGCCCAGGATGGGACTATACCTCCTACGTGTCGAGGCACGACTTAAAGGTATAAGCCCATCCTAGAATGATCTCAAGTTTGGTATCTTTGCACGACTCATGTAAAAGAGGGATTAAAATGCAAAAGGAGATAGTTGGCTTACACTCGCCACTTCACACAAAACAATACATAAGCAATACATCATACAGAACATCACAGCCCGACTACGGGTAAGATCCAAAAGAAAGATACCAAAACAACAAAAGCCACAGGCCAAGATCGAATCCTAGTAGAAACCACTACAGAACATCGAAACGTCACAAGCAAAAGACCACAAGCTTCAACGAGCTCCTGGTGAAGCACTGAACCAGCTCCTGCATCGAACTCGGCTGAACCTGCATCTGGTGTGGTGAAGTAACTGTGAGCCACAGAGGACTCAGCAATCCCGTTCCCGGGTAACAAGACTATTTAAGCCTTGGGTGTGGACAAGGCTGAAGAGAGAACGAGAGGTGAAGGAACAAACAAGAGTCTGCAGCAGCAACTAGCACTAACTTACGTAAAAGAGAGCGAGAAGAGAAGTGCATCGGTCGAAAGATGATCACGAAGTGATCCTAGCTAAAGCCGGTCAAACATAACCCCACCGTGTTCAACTCCCGAATCCCTATTCGGAAATTGACAGTCACGGTACACACGCTGGTAGTGTATTGGAAACATTGTGTCAAGTTATCTACAACCGGAATTAACAAGCTCCCATCTGCCACATAACCGCGGGCACGGCTTTCGAAAGTTCAAACCCTGTAGGGGTGTTCCAACTTGGCCCATTACAAGCCCACGATCCGCGGAGTCGCAACTCCATAGTTGGGAAGACCCGAGTATTCTCGGAATCCCGTGCTCAAGTTAAACCGACTAAGGTAAGGCTAATCCAGCAAATCCTCCCGGCGTGTCGACACCCTGATAGTAGCCGCGCGTATCTAGGTCTCAGGACACGACCGGATGGGCGATCCTACAGGTATACCAGATACCTCGGGTTGCCCCAAGGCGGCCCTGCAGTCTCCCCGTTTGGGACCAACACCATCGGCACTGGCCCCCCCTGCTATGTAGAAATAAAGGATCCTCGAGGGAGCGACCCTCTATGCAAAATTTAATTAATTAATTAAGTTGTTATTATGAGGCAAATAGTACCAAATGTTGGGACTTGCTGGAAAAGACTTAGCACCTAGCGGTTTATCAAGGGGGTCCCATACACCCCAACCGTGTTAGGAACGCATAATCAAGGAACATAACACCGGCTTATACGGATCCTAACGGCATGAGTGGAACAAATCACCAAGCAAAAGGCTTAGCCTTCCACCCTGCCAGTATATAGGTGATTTCATTATTTTAAGCATTTATATAGTGTGATATAACCCAACCAAACTTCAACATGAAGCAAGCATCTTCGATCTTCACCTGCAACTAGCAATGCTATAAGAAGGGCTGAGCGAAGCGTACTTAGCCAAGCAACGGTTTGCGTAGGTAGGGTGGTTAAACATGGCAATTGGTTACAAGTAGGAGGCTGACAAGAAGACATGGGCATCGAGGCAAAACTATAGAGCGGAACTACTAGCAATAGGCAAAAATAGTAATGGTATCCGGGTTCGGTCATCTTGCCTGGGATTCCACAAGGGAGAAGAACGGATCCAAGAAGAAGACGGAGCAACAGTCGAGCGGAACCTCACAACTCCGGAACGAAACCGAAGCTAACAAGAGGAACAACCGGAAAGAAAACAAACAACACGGTAAACACACAAACATCAACATGGCATACGATGCACAAGCAAGCATGATGCATGTCCGGTTTAAATATGCATGGCATGGCAAAGTGCACAAACAACACTACAAGTTAAGTGGAGCTCAATATGCAACGAGTTGCATATTGACGAAACACCACATTTAATTATTTAAATGACTCTCGAAAATTACAAGACAAGATTAAATGTTTTTAACATGGCAAGAGGTGAAACATAAAGAAACTACACTATTAAGACAATTTAAATGAGGCCGGAGAAATAACAACAACATATCCGGAAAATCCTCATGAGCATGTTTAATAATTATAAGCAAGCAACAATTAAACATTCTCATGTTGTTATATGATGCGGATGTCATGATCAAGTTTTATGCAATTATTAAAAGGTTGACTTAAAAGAGACAAGAAGCATTTGTCACCGTGGTGGAAGGAAAAGGGTGCCACGACAACGATCCGAAATTGATGCAACGACATCATATCGGTACCGGTAACTCGGTGAGGGACCGGTGCAAAACAAAAGGTGGAGTGAACGAGTTGAACAAGATGATGGGGTGATCCCGTTGCCGGGTTCCCACGAGTCGGTGGCGAGGCAACCGAGGACATGACAAAAGGTGGAACGGGCACGAAGCACACAAGGGAAACATTTCATACAACACAACAAGCATGCATCACACGGGTCACGTAACGGGGTCGTCTCGTTATACCTTTGAAGCGTGCGTTATCGGAGGGGTTCGAGTCGTAGATGAAGTAGATGGTACACGAGTCGTGGTACACGGGGCGACGGTAGTGGTACACGCGACGGTAGTCGTTCGGGTCGTCGATGTCGGGGTACTTGTCGCGTCGGCGTTCGTAGTGGTACTTGGGGGTTCCCGAACTTGTCGACGGTAGTGGTACTCGCCGTAGGGGTACTTGTCGCATCGGCGTCGGTAGTTGTTCACGTCATCGGTAGTCGTTCGGGGCGTCGTGGTACTCGTTCGCGTAGTCGTACATGGAGCTCGTAGACGTTCGGTCATCGTTACGTAGTTGTACTCGGGTCGTAGAGGTACTTGAATCCTCGGTCTCGAGCCGTAGATGTACACGTTCCCTGTGAAGAACACAAGCAAGCGAAACAACACAAAAAAAACTACAGCACGTCTCGGGACGACGAGGCTAGGCAGCAGCAGTCTAGCACGGAAAGAAAACAGCAGCAGCAGCGGAAAGGAGCCAAGGCAGCGGCACGGCGAGGCACGGAGGATCCAGGGGGCGACGGAGAACTGGAGGCAGCAGGGAGCGGTGCAGGGCGCCCTGGTGCTGGCGAAGGCGGGCGCTCAGGGAGGGCTCCAGCGGAGGCGAGGCGGTCCTGGCCGCGGCGTCGCTCGGGGACGCGGACGAGGCCTGGACGGGCCTGGGGCGCGCGGGATCCGGCCGGCAGCCTGGTGAAGAAGGGGACTGGAGGGAGGTCCAGCGCTCGGGGCCAGGGCCAGGCGACGGAGGCGAGGGCCCCTGGCCGGCAGACGACGGCCGACGGGAGGGCGGCGCGGCCCTGGCGCGGCTGCGCTCTCGTCGCGGGCTGGAGGGCGGGGAGGTCGCGAAGAGGCGCTGGCCTGGCCGTGCGCTCGGGTGCCAGGAGAAGGGAGGCAGGGGCGCGGCTGCGCGCATCGGGAGGCGAGGGAGCGGTCGCGAAGACGCTCGGGCTTGGGAGATCGAACGAGGAAGGAGACAGGGGTGTGGCGAGGTCGAGACAGAGAGCGAGGCGAGGCCCTGGAGGAGAGGAGCGGGGTCGAGGGAAAAACGAAGGGTGAGTGGCGGCGGCTCGGAGGGAGGACGAGGGAACGCTGCGAAGGGAGTCAGCGCTAGGGTTCGGTGCGGCCGGAGTGGGCTGAAGCGGTTGGGCCTAGAGGGAGGAGGAGGCCCAAAGGAGGGAGAGGGAGGCCTGGGCCGCTGGGAAGAGGGGGAGGAGGAGGCCCAGAGGCTGGCTGGGAGGCTCTCTCATTTTATTTATTAGCAGAAATAAAACAAATAGGGAGAGACAAAAAATAAAAGTAAAGAGGCAAAGAAAGAAAGAATTAAATGATGAACATTTTTGTAAGGCTTTACGGAATAATTCCAACCTCACAAAAATAGTTCCAACAAAAGGGAAGTGCAAACTAAAATAAATAGTTTGTCTTAAAGGAGTTTAAAAGGAGTCTAGATTTTAGAGGAGCCTCGAAAAAATTGATAAAAGAACATAGGGGGTTTAGATGGAGAAACTCGAGGTGAAAAAGGCATGGAGAAATTATGCAAGTGTGTTACGGTGAATTCCAACAAAGGGAATATTTTAAATATAGCTCCCTAAATAGTGAGAGGCTTTTATATGTTATAAAGAGAAGTCATCTTCCCTCGATTTAAATGGACCGAAGGTCCACACGAATTATTTAAGTTGAGATGCAAAATAAAATATGACATGAAGGCATGATGACATGATGCAATGCAAAAAAATAAAAACACAAGCACAAAAGAAAGACACGGGAGACCCCGGAACATCTGGAAGCTTCGAGAAGCTTCTGGAATCTTCTGGGACGTCGGTCTCGGGCGTCACAACTCTATTCCACATAGTGTTATGTCCATGGCTCACGCTCATATATTGCGTGAACGTTGAAAGACTTTGGAAATATTAAAGTATGAAACAAGTGCTTGGCTGAAACCGAGGTTGTGCATGATTGGAATATTTTGTGTGACGAAGATGGAGCATAGCCCAACTATATGATTTTGTAGGGATGAACTTTCTTTGGCCATGTTATTTTGAGAAGACATGATTGCTTTGTTTGTATGCTTGAAGTATTATTATTCTTATGTCAATATGAACTTTTATCTTGAATCTTTCGGATCTGAACATTCATACCACAACAAAGAGAATTACATTTAGAATTATGTTAGTTAGCATTCCACATCAAAAATTCTATTTTTATCATTTACCTACTCGAGGATGAACAGGAATAGCTTGGGGATGCTTGATATGTCTCCAACGTATCTATAATTTTTGATTGTTCCATGCTATTATATATTCTGTTTTGGATGTTTAATGGGATTTATTATGGGAGGGGCGTTTTGGTGCCCAGGCTCAGCTGCACCTGATATCCTAGGCGTACAATGTTGTTTGGGGATTCAAGAATATGTCAGGGACAAGACAGGGTTTGTGCAGTGAAATAGCGAATACCGGGCGTATACTATGGGGAACAGTGGCGCGGGGTGGGACTTTTCCGTAGTGCGCTAGCACTTTTCGAACGGTGGACCAACGCCATGATTCTGATCCGTGGCTCAGGAACATTTGGTTTTAATCTGAGGGTACTTTCAGGTAACGACGCGGCCAATTTTTTTTGCATGTAGAGCTCTAGGAGAGATGGCATAAATGGTTGCAGCCTCCGCGCGTGCGGCTTGTATACCTGATTAACTGGAGATGCTTGGACCACCGGCGGATAGCTTGACAGGCATTAGGCACCGGATGAAGAGCGTACTGAGAAATTTGGCCAGGTGCTGCATACACATGTTGAGACTTGAAACTCCACAAAAGACACTCCTAGGACTAGGAACGGAGACAAATCCATGCACGAAGATGAGATTAGAAATGAATGGGGTAAGATAGAACATGCTACTAGAAGGATTAGACACATAGCTGATGCACTTGTAGAACCTGTAACAGGGCTTCTGTCCATTTGCAGGTAATGGCGATCATCGGATCATGATTGCACAATGGGCATGGGATTAGGGGCAGAAGCTCCTGATTCCCAGCAGTGGAGAAAGAGGACCCAGAAGCCGACATGGTCGGGGATCAGAGCCGACAGCTCAAAGCGGAGAAGAACGGGGATCTGTGAATGGCCGTTGAGCGTTTTTGTTTTTTTGAAAACCCTTTAGCAGTCTTCTGTGGGTATGGACGAGGTGGTAGGCGTCGGCTCAGGTTGGCCCAAGATATTGAACGGGCCATCATGAATTGGCCTGAGCCGTGGTGAAAAAGACCGCATCTACCCGTCATAAATGCTAGGCAATCGATTCCTATTATATCTCGCATACGCTGGAGATACAACGAGATATACACGAGAGGTTATCGATCCCTAGATATGCGGACGTTGGAGATATCAAGAGCATTTGAGACCGGGCTCAGAAACACATTTTCTGATTTATTATCCACTTTTATATGATTTTTGGAACTAACCTACTAACCCAAGGCCCAGTGCAAATTGCTGTTTTTTGCCTATTTCAGTGTTTCGCAGAAAAGTAATATCAAACAGAGTCCAAACGGGATGAAACCTTCGGGTGAGTTATTTTTGGAACCGTATCTACCCAGAAGACTTGGAGTACACGCGAGGGAATGAAGGAGGTGGCCACGAGGGTGTAGGGCTCGCCCCCTCGCCCTAGGCGCGCCCCCACCCTTGTGGGCCCCCTCTGGCTCCCCCGATGCCCTCCTTCCTCCTATATATATATCCATGTACCTTGAAAACATCGAGGCAACAGAGAAAACCCCAATTCTACCGCCACAACCTTCTGTTCCCATGAGATCCCATCTTGGGGCCTATTCCGGAGCTCCGCCGGAGGGGGATCTACCACGGAGTGCTTCTACATCAACGCCATAGCCTCACCAATGAGTTGTGAGTAGTTTACCACAGACCTTCGGGTCCATAGTTATTAGCTAGATGGCTTCTTCTCTCTTTCTGGATCTCAATACAAAGTTCTCCTCGATCTTCGAGATCTATTCGATGTAATCTTTTTGCAGTGTGTTTGTCGAGATCCGATGAATTGTGGGTTTATGATCAAGATTATCTATGAAAAATATTGGATTCTTTTCTGAAATCTTTTATGCATCATTTAAATATCCTTGCAAGTGTCTTCGAATTATCGGTTTGGTTTGGCCTACTAGATCTATAGTTCTTGCAATGGGAGAAGTGCTTGGCTTTGGGTTCAATATTGCGGTGTCCTTTCCCAGTGACAGCAGGGGCAACAAGGTAGATATTGTATTGTTGCCATCGAGAATAAAAAGATGGGGTTTATATCAGATTGCTTGAGTTTATCCCTCTACATCATGTCATATTGATTAAAGCATTACTCTGTTCTTATGAACTTAATACTCTAGATGCATGCTGGATAGCGGTAGATGTGTGGACTAATAGTAGTAGATGCAGAATCGTTTCGGTCTATTTGTCACGGACGTGATGCTTATATATAATGATCATGCCTAGATATTCTCATAACTATGTGCTTTTCTGTCAATTGCTCGACAATAATTGTTCACCCACCATAGAATTCTGCTATGATGAGAGAAGCCACTAGTGAAACCTATGGCCCCGGGGTCTATCTTTATCATATTACTTTACTTTAATTTTTGCTGCCATTGCTTATTTGCTTTATTTACTTTCTATTTTTATACCAAAAATACCAAAAATATTATACTATTCTATCTATTAGATCTCACTTTCGTAAGTGACCGTAATGGGATTGATAACCCCTTATCGCGTTGGCTGCGAAGTCCTTATTTGTTTGTGCAGGTGCGAGGGACTCGCGCGTGGTCTCCTACTGGATTGATACCTTGGTTCTAAAAAACTGAGGGAAATACTTACGCTACTGTGCTGCATCACCCTTTCCTTTTCGAGGGAATACAACACAAGCTCGAGAAGTAGCAGAGGGCGTTCGAGGTGAGTGTCGCTGAAGCTGCTTTAGCGGCAGGCACCGCATTGCGGTTGCCCAGCTCGTCGGTAGGCTCCTCCTCCTCCGCCTCTTACTGAGCGCGCTCGGCAGAGGAGAGGCAGCCGGAAGTAGTAAGAAGCCCCTCCGCAGTAGTAGTAGTATTTAGGGGCTATTTTGTTCAGTTCATCTGACTATAAATGTGGTGGAACTGTACAATGTAGTTAAAATTAGCTAGTATATATAGTTGAACTAGCTATTTCAGTACTTGGTTGGCAACAATTGGGGAAAAGTATGGACGGTTCAGCTATCGAGTTGAACTGTTTGTGTAAATTAAGAACGACTTCTTAATCTATGAATGAAATCTATGCTAAATTACTAAATTTAAGTTGCAAAAATTAGATACTGCTAGTGATTTTTAGCTTCATATTTTGACAAATCGCAGTGTTAGAAGGATTGACAAATCTTACCAAATTGTTTGTACGTGGTTGCACGCGGGTCATCAAAAACAACCGTTTGCGTTGAAGGGATGCACAAATCCTGCACTGCTCTCACTTTGCATACGGGTGTTCTATCTAAAACGTTTGCGATCAAGAGCTGCAGAAATCCTGCTCAGCACATTTTCTCTTGGCTTCTTGGGGAAGCTGTCGGTTTGCATACGGGTGTTCTAACTAAAATGTTTGCGATGAGTGTCTTATATTTAAAAAGTGAATTAAACTGTAGCTTGGGCGCCATTAAAGGAGAGTATGCGAGCAAGGCGGGCGGCCATGGAAGTCAAAGGGCTCGCTTCCCAGTGAGCCTGCGCAGCGTACATCCCGCACGCTTCCCGGTGAGCCTGCGCACTCGAGCATAGCTGATACGTCTCCAACGTATCTATAATTTTTGATTGTCCCATGCTATTATATTATCATTCTAGGATGTCTTATGGGCTTTTATATACACTTTTATATGATTTTTGGGACTAACCTATTAACCCAGACCCCAGTGCCAGTTTCTGTTTTTCTCCTGTTTTAGGGTTTTACAGAAAAGGAATATCAAACGGAGTCCAATTGACGTGCCAAATTTTCATGATTTTTTCTGGACCAAAAGAAGCCCCCGAAGTAAAAGAGTTGGGCCAGGAGAGCCACGGGCTGCCCACGAGGGTGGGGGTGCGCCCGGGGCAGGGGGCGCGCCCTCCAATCTCGTGGACAACCCAGAAGCCCCCTGACTTGTGCCCTACGGCAAAAAATCCTATAAATACTGAAACCTTCGGAAATTAACCTAGATCGGGAGTTCCGCCTCCGAAAGTCTCTAGTGCCAACAAAAACCAGTCTAGACCCCGTTCCAGCACCCTACCGGAGGGTGGAACCCTTACTGGTGGCTATCTTCATCATCCCGGCACTCTCCATGACGAGGAGGGAGTAGTCCACCCTTGGGGCTCAGGGTATGTATCAGTAGCTATGTTTTTGATCTCTCTCTCTCATGTTCTTCAGATGGCACAATCTTGATGTATCACGAGCTTTGCCATTATAGTTGGATCTTATGATGCTTCTCCCCCTCTACTCTCTTGTAATGGATTGAGTTTTCCCTTTGAAGTTATCTTATCAGATGGAGTCTTTAAGCATTTGAGAACACTTGATGTATGTCTTGCACGTGTTTATCTGTGGTGACAATGGGATATCATGTGATCCACTTGATGTATGTTTTGGTGATCAACTTGCGGATTCCGTGACCTTGGGAATCTATGCATAGGGGTTGGCACACGTTTTCGTCTTGACTTTCCGGTAGAAACTTTGGGGCACTCTTTGAAGTTCTATGTGTTGGTTGAATAGATGTTTCTGAGATTGTGTGATGCATATCGTATAATCATGCCCACGGATACTAGGGGTGACAATGGACTATCTAGGTGATATTAGGGTTTTGGTTGATTTGTGTCTTAAGGTGTTATTCTAGTACGAACTCTATGATAGATTGAACGTTACTACAGACTCTTGAATAGATCGATCAGAAAGAATAACTTTGAGGTGGTTTCGTACCCTACCATAATCTCTTCGTTTGTTCTCCGCTATTAGTTACTTTGGAGTGACTCTTTGTTGCATGTTGAGGGCTAGTAATATGATCCAATTATGTTATCCTTGTTGAGAGAACTTGCACTAGTGAAAGTATGAACCCTAGGCCTTGTTTCCTATCATTGCAATACCGTTTATGCTCACGTTTACTACTTGCTACCTTGCTGTTTTTATATTTTCCTATTATAAAAACCTATATCTACGATCCATATTGCACTTGTATCACCATCTCTTCACCGAACTAGTACACCTATACAATTTACCATTGTATTGGGTGTGTTGGGGACAAAAGAGACTCTTTGTTATTTGGTTGCAGGGTTGTTTGAGAGAGACCATCTTCATCCTACGCGTCCCGCCGATTGATAAACCTTAGGTCATCCACTTGAGGGAAATTTGCTACTGTCCTACAAACCTCTGCACTTGGAGGCCGAGCAACGTCTACAAGAAGAAGGTTGTGTAGTAGACATCAACAGCTTGCACGCCTCTCAGCTAGCCTGCACACCGGACAACGCTGGCACGCCTCCCGTACAGTCAAGGTCAAGTAGCTGTCTGCACGACACCTCCTACATCCATTAAAACCAAGACAAGTGGCGCCACGTGAATGGTTAATAGAATTTTGGATTTACTAGAATTTAAAAACCATGTTTCTCAATGTTTTGACGGCAATCAATGGCGCCCTGGTGTTTAAGTGTCATTCCCATTTCTTGCATGGGACCTAAGCTATAGCGACCCGACCCGAATGGATAAAGTCTTTGTGCTTAAGTGTCATGCATGGATCGGTATGCTGACACACACAGTACTCGAGGATTTATAACACAGGTAAATTACATGTATAAAGTAACATAAATATTATTACCTCAATCCAATAGCAGAAGTAACAAGAAAGTTGTGGATTCCAATCAGCACCAACGGCAAAGTTGAGTGTAGACAATGCAACCCTAATGTAACACTTACTCGTCGAATAATTCCTGCAACATGAGACGTTGCAGCCAAGTAGGTCAGTACATTGAATGTACGGGCAAATTCACACTATAGCAATAATGATGAACAATGCCTACAACTACATGCATATTTGACTGGTGGAGGGTGTAAGGTTTATTTTTACATGAAGCTAGTTTTTCCCTACAACAAAGGATTACATTTTATTTACTACTCAGTTGAATTAAGCAATATTGAGAATGGTTCCTCCATTTCAAATCCCCAAGTTACCAAAATTAATAACCCAACAATCTTATTAGATCAAGTGATGAGATCAACAAATAATCCACTTCCAGATACTCAAAGATGTCCATAACCGGGGACACGGCTACTCATGAATAATTTGTACACTCTGCATAGGTTTGTGCACTTTTCCCCACAAGACTTGATCTCCTTCGTTTGATTTCTCGCACTACATGGTGTTTGAGAAACGGATGACCGAGACACAGTCTTTTAGAAGCATTAACTCTTTACCCTGTGTAGACCGTACCACCTACATTCCCCCTACATCTGCTAGTCTACCACTGCAAGAGGTCACACAACATACTCAACTACGCCAGAGCCCATAATGGCTTGTGGCTGCACATGGAAGTTTCTAGGCATGAAAATATCATATGATCCCTTTGAGCCTGGGTGGCATTCCTTGGACAACACTGGTATATCCCCAGGTGTCCGGGAAAACCACTGCTCCATCCCCAGGGTGCCCTGTCAAACCACTGGTCCATCCCCAGGGTGCCACAACCAATCCACCCAGATGTGTATTAAATTTCTACCTTAAAGAAACCCTTAGTTGTAATTACACTCACAACTTTCATGAAATCACTCATACCAATCCATGTCTACAAGCATGGCTAAGCAATAAGTAACAAAGCGTATATTCCCTTAGGTTGATCTCAAGATATTGGGTTCCTACCTCATGAACTACAAAGCATCATATTATGTAACCAACCCTACTCATGCAAGTGTTTGGGGATATAACTAATGCAATAAAACTGGGTACTGGAAAATATGGTCAAAGTATGAACTTGCCTTGTACTGTTGATGTAGATTCTTTGCACTCATAACTCATGATAGATCTACTCATCACACTCCGATCAATCTATCGTAAGCAAACAATAGTAACTACACATAAGCAATCACTTAGAAAATCAGAAAGAACGAAGAAAACACATTGGAAAACTTCGAAAACAAACGAATAACTCTCTTGCAACAGAAACTAATTTCTAACAGTACCAAAATTAAGTGAATTTGGCCTTATAAGAAAGTTTAGGTCAAAAGCTTCGATTTGCAAAAAGAATCAACTAAATTGGAGTTACGAAACTCAAGTTATGCCAAAAAGAAGTTTGAATAAAATCTAGTTGAATTCAAATTTTAAAACATTCAAAAACATGTTTGAGTTGTTTTACTGGATAGAGGGGATCATAACGAAGAAGTGGGTATTGGATTCGTTGGATTTGGACCAACGAGTAAAAAGTAATTGATAGATTGAAGATCAGGGCTAAACTATGAGAAAAGGAATTACATCTAGGTCCCTAACTAAAATTAAAACAGAAAAAAGAAAAACCTATCTAACGAACGCTCACTATTAAGACCTAAACAGAGAACGTTCTCTGGATAACTAAACAAAAAAACGAAACAGTTTAAAGAAAACATAAAAAAACCGGGGAAAATGGGGCGGTTTTGTACCTTTGGCGGTTTTCGTCGAAAACTGGCAGATCGGCCAGTCGGGCGGCGAATCTGGCAAATCGGGTCCGGCACGGGTCGGAGCTCCAGTGGCTGTGGCGCCGCTTCGGCGAGCGGTGGCGGCGCGAAGCGAGGGCGGCTGCGGCGGCGGCGGCTTCACGGGCGATGCGGGGCAGAGGCGAGCGGGCGATTCTGGCGACTCGGCGGCGCGGCAGCGGCGGCGACGGCAGAACGCGGCGGCGGCGGGCCGTGCGGCGATGCAGCGAGGCGGAGAGGACAGAGGCCGTGGCCTCGGTCTTTTAAAGGCAGGGAGGAAGGCGGCGGCGAGGCGTGGAGAAGGGGGTGGCGAGGTGGCCGGGGCGGCCACAGCGGCACGGGCGTGAGCGCTCGGCACTTTGTCCCGAGCTCGAAGGCGGCGACGTCCTGGGCCGGCTGGGCCTTCGGCCCAGTTCGGTCAGCGGGAGTTATTTTTTAAATCAGAGATTTAATATAAATAAAACCAAAAATAATGAAATAGAATATACACATATTATATATCTAAATTTTCAGAAAAATAATTTCTACAACATGAACATTTTCCTATAATCAAATAACATCATCAAAAATTTAAATAAATCAAATAATGTTACTTTTGCAATAAAATCCCATAAAAATCATTTTAAAAATGCCAAAAAGATTTCAAATTTATTTCTCTCCAATTTTCTACTGTAGGGAATCATTTTATCCTATTTTCCATATATTTTATTTTTGGAGAAAAATAATTTGAATAAAACCCAATAACTTAAATTTTGAAAATGAGTTTTAGAATATTTCAAAAGAACCTCCAACTCATATTTCTTATAATTTTAAGAAGTCATTTTATCTTCTCTCGGGAAAATCATTGAGTTGCTGAAAGTTTCTGAATTTGAAATATTTCCAAATGAAATTCAAATATTTTCAAAAACCCTTTTCATTTTTAAATGGAAGAAGTCATGTCATCTTCTCCCTAGGGTTTTGTATTTGAAATGAATTTGAATTCATGGAGACCATAAAATGCAAAGTGAAAGTTTGGGAAAGTCATTTCATTCCCTCTCATTTAACTTTCAAAAGTTTCGAATTTTACACAATTTCACACAGCACAACACACAAGCGATTCAAAACTATCTATTTATTATAACATTCCAAAATTTAGAATTTTGGGATGTTACAATCCTACCTCACTTAAAATGAATCTCGTCCTTGAGATTCGAAGAGGCTAGCAAGAAATAGGTTGGGGTTTCGGGGTCTCCTTACAAATCCACTGATCGGTATGGTCTAGCGTGCTACCACACTTAGAATGATGGTTACGGTTCCATCAAAACTCAGGTACTCCATCCTTAGTTGACAGTGTCGGTCTTCTTAGATCTTCAACGTAATTCCTTCTCTGGGCTCTTTCGGTAGTGGCATAACCTTTGCCCTCCATTCTTGTGTCCTTTCATCTTGGTAAGGTTCTTATGAGACTGGTTCTTCTTAGCTGACAGGTCTGGCGCCAATACTAAAAAGATATCGATATCTCATGGTGGTCATGAAACAATGTGATTGGGTCCCTGGATAAAACGGGTCTCGGCTTCATTCTCACCGTATATCCTACGGTTGGCAACAACTGCCTTGTACATGGGAATAATTGCTATACCATTCTAAGGTTTAAACAAGGTTTTGATATCGTTGTCTCTCTACTGTAAGGTAAGTCAATCAGATTTACCATCCCGTATAATAGAGGCGAATAATAAGAGTAACTTGGTATGGTGATCAATCTATTCCACACCCAAAATATTACCTTGTATATGGTTTAGTGAATCTCGCATTTATAACACTCGGTCATCCTCACAAGCATTGCATAATTTTCTCTTGTCGATGAACTGCGTTTGGATAAGTCCATTGATTCTGCAAGCCAAACAAACATCTATCGTTCCTTCACAACCCTCGGGTTTTGCGTAGACACCTACAAGATCATCTGTTGACAAAGTCATAACTTCTACCAGGGGTTTACCTTCAGCAAGAGTGTGCTTGCTTCTTGACAGGTCCTGGGGCCTGTGGGTTTTGGCTCATCTTCAACTTGTCACTAGTAACATTTGGTCTCATCATCAGGTTTCAACTGATTATTCCTCCAACATCCAGCTTCCTAGCATTCTTAAATCCGTCCAATTGTAATGTATCACCTTCCTTCTGTTGGTACAAACTAACATGTAATTACTTAGACTCGTCATTCAGTGGTCCATTCCAAAGTCTGACATAACTATATCTTGTATTCGGGTAATGGTGTTGGATTCTACCACCCTTAAAATGAAAACACTAGTTTCCTAGAAATTCTTATTCCATGCATCATGATTTCACTCATCACTCATATAGTACCAACTCATAAATTCCAAAATCAATACCATGATGCTAACTGTATTGATTCTCAACTTACTATGATCTACTGCATTTCCATTGCATGCTTCAACTCAACTACTTAGCACAAATCTCCTTCTCATTGGGACAGTCTCTAGCAAAGTGCCTTGCTTCACTACAGCAGAAACGTACTTCTTATGACAAGTATCGTGGTTCCCTTGTGATTACGTAGCCTCCTTAGGTCCTCCGCTTAGGGGTCCACTTCCGAACTTGTATATCCTTACCTCATCCTTGGAGTCGCTATTGCTCCACACTCTAGCATTACACCATCTTTAAATCCAATTGTACTTCTTTCCTTCATACCCTTGGGGTGAGCATCATATCAAGAATAAACTACAACTTATTTATGCAAACTCCACTATTGGGAGCAACATTTTCTTTTCTATAGGTCCAGGGTTCACACAGTAAAGTACAAATAAACAAGATGCACTAGTTCATCCGTAATCCATATTCTCCTCATATCAAATCACTTATTACATCTTGTACCACTATTCAAAACTAAATTTCAAGGGTGCATCACGAAGAATGCTGCCATCCACATATTTTCGTATGGTTAAGTAGTCCTTATATCGTTATTTCATTTCTCCTAGCTAAGGATGCTTTAGTCCCACCGGAATTGTGCAATGTGATTCTTGAATTGATCGATCTCTTGCTTCATCGTAGTGGTCGTGTGCTTCATCTCCATCATCTCTGCATGCACCCTACTCAGGCATTCCTGAGTGTGACGAAATCTTGCTTCAAGTATTTCTCCTATCTGACGTATGGCCTCCATAGCAGCTTCACGAACAGAGTCGAACAATGTTGGTCGTGGTACCCGAGAGATAAAAATGTATTGACCCAAAGTCTTTGGGCAAACTCCTTTCACACGGTGGAGGTGTACCTCCATGTACCAAAGTTCAACTCCATTCTCCATGAAGGGATAACCCTTGTAAACTACATCTCCTTCCAGGTGAATATGCTTCATCATGTCCTTCAGGATCTTTGGGTAATCCCGATCTCTAGTAAGGGTCATGATCGTTTCTGGGCCCTTGAGAAAAGACTCGTAATGGGTTTTCATCTATAGGTATAAGATAGAAGGGGTTACTCAGGGCAACGTATGTATATCCTTAGGTGAAATGTGGTCGTTGGTCCAAGAAGGGTTTGGGGTCAGCTTGTCCATGGGTTCTAGGTTTTAGTCCGGGTGAGATAGCAAGGGAGGCACTCACGATCAACCAACAACTAATAACATTTCCTTCTTAGATTCCAAAAATATCCACTTCTATTGCTTCACGAACTATTGCAATGTTCTTTCCATAACTCAACTCAACATCGTAGTAGAAGTGCATTCCACCTTTATTTACACGCTTTACTCCAATATCCATATCTCAACTACTCTGCTCAACCTTTCCTCGGTTCTGAACCTTCTCTAGCAAAATGCTCTACTTCCTTGCAGCGTACACAAATGACATCCGTAAAATCTAAGTACTTCATGGGGACTATCTTGGTTCGCTGGGTTCTTGGCTTCCTTGTTGGGCATTTGCTAGCATAATGACCTAAATCCTTGCACCGGTAACATGTGATGTGACTCAGGTCCTTTTCCGCAAAAAATGTGTTCTTCTGGGGACACATGCTCTTTCCCTTCCTTGTTCCAATCAATTCTTCTATCTTTTGTGGATCAAACTCCACTTCTTCTGTCGGGAAGTCTGCCAGATACTCCTGGCTTTCCTTCGTGCAATACTGTGAAAGATGGCCTTTTTCCCCACATGAGTAGCAAGCACGGGAGTAATATCTGTTTAGGCCTTCTCCATCAGGGTCGTCAGTATCTCCCTCCATCGTGGATTCCCTTAAGGTTTCCTCAAGGACTTCTTTCATTGCTTCTTTCTTCTGCTGGATAGTTAGTTGCACCATGGGGTAAATGTGGGACTGAGCAGGGTAGTGGGTAGTCCCTTCACACAAGAAACAAGTAATCTGCCTAGTAGGGCATTCTTCAGCTGGGTGACTTTCTTCACAATGAGGACATTCATCCTTGTGCTCCACCTGGGTGTGTCCTATTTCTCCACAAATCCTGCAGGCACAAGGCTTCTTCTTTGGATTGTCACCATGCTCTCGGATGAGAAGGGATCTTAATAGAGTCTTCTTGAATTCCTCCCAACTTCTTGCTCCATTACATCCTTGTATGGCTTGATGCATTTTCCACCATGTTGCAGCACTTTTTGTAAAGTACTGAAGAGCGTATTGAACCTCATACTTCCTTGCAATCAAACATTTCCTGAAGTGATCCTCCATGTTTTGTATCCATAGCTCCGCCTTCGGCGGGGTCATCGGTTCAGAGAATACAAGTCTATCTTCATTCATCCTCTATTGGGTCCAAGGGTTTTGGGATGAGATTCGCGAGATGGGAGAGATACACTCAACACAAACAATAGTTTTAAAAAGACGGGTTTTGTTTTCTGGCCGTCTGAAAAACATCAAACAAATGACGGCCCACAATCGTCGCATCTAATGTAAGCACATAATAGGGGTTTGGTCTTCAAAACTTTGGAGTATCCACTATTGTAGCTTCAACACTTCTAATGCATGGTGAATTCCTCTTTACTCCGAAGTGGTCCATATGGAAGTGGGTATTGTCTAACTATTTAGGGTAAAAGGGAAGATTTGACAAAGCTTAGAAAAGAAGAGTGGTAAAAAAACTTTTTGAAAATAATGTTTTCAAGAAATCCTTTCCTATGGGCTGGCCAGTTTCTGGGGTCACGTCCTACAATCAACATGGGCTCTGATAACATCTTGTAGCGACCCGACCCGAATGTATCTAGTGTCTGTGCTTAAGTGTCATCCCTGGACCGGTATGCTGACACACACAGTACGTGAGGATTCATAACAGCGGTAAATCACATGTATAAAGTAACGTAAATACTATTACCTCAATCCAATAGCGGAAGTAACAACAAAGTTGTGGATTCCCATCAACACCAGCGGCAAAGTTGAGTGTAGACAGCGCAACTCTAAAGTAACACTTACTCGTCGAATAATTCCTGCAACATGAGACGTTGCTGCCATGTAGGTCAGTACATTGAATGTACTGGCAAATTCACACTGTAGAAGTAATGATGAACAATGCCTACAACTACAAGCATATTTGGCAGGTGGAGCCTATAAGGTTTATTTTTGCGTAAAGCTAGTTTTTCCCTACAACAAAGGATTACATTTTATTTACTACTCGGTTGAATTAAGCAATATTGAGAATGGTTCCTCCATCTCAAATCCCCAAGTTACCAAAATTAATAACCCAACAATTTTATTAGATCAAGTGATGAGATCAACAAATAATCCACTTCTAGATACTCAAAGATGTCCATAACCGGGGACACAACTACTCATGAATAGTTTGTGCACTCTACAGAGGTTTGTGCACTTATCCCCACAAGACTCGATCTCCTCCGTTTGATTTCTCGGACTACATGGTGTTTGAGAAACGGATCACTGAGACACAGTCTTTCAGAAGCATTAACTCTTTACCCTGGGTAGACCTTACCACCTACATTCCCCCTACATCTGCTAGTTTACCACTGAAAGAGGTCACGCAACATACTCAACTATGCCAGAGCCCATAATGGCTTGTGGCTGCACATGGAAGCTTCTAGGCATGAGATATGATCCCTTTGAGCCTGGGTGGCATTCCTTGGACAACACTGGTATATCCCCAGGTGTCCGGGAAAACCACTGGTCCATCCCCAGGGTGCCCTGGCAAACCACTGGTCCATCCCCAGGGTGCCACAACCAATCCACCCAGATGTGTATTACATTTCCACCTTAAAAGAAACCCTTTGTTGTAATTACACTCACAACTTTCATGAAATCACTCATACCAATCCACGTCTACAAGCATGGCTAAGCAATAAGTAACAAAGCGTATATTCCCTTGGGTTGATCTCAAGATATTGGGTTCCTACCTCATGAACTACAAAGCATCATATTATGTAACCAGTCCTACTCATGCAAGTGTTTGGGGATATAACTAATGCAATAAAACTGGGTATTGGAAAATATGATCAAAGTATGAACTTGAAGGAATTATTCCCTAGAGGCAATAATAGAGATGTCATTTGTATTTCCTTATGTCATGATAAATGTCTTTTTTTCATGCTAGAATTGTATTAACCGGAAACTAGTACATGTGTGAATACATAGACAAAACAACTTGTCCCTAGTATGCCTCTACTAGACTAGCTCATTGATCAAAGATGGTTATGTTTCCTAGCCATAGACATGAGTTGTCATTTGATCAATGAGATCACATCATTATGAGAATGATGTGATGGACTAGACCCATCCGTTAGCTTAGCACTATGATTTCTTTAGTTTTAATGCTATTGCTATGACTATGAGATTATGCAACTCCCGAATACATGAGGAACACCTTGTGTGCTATCAAATGTCATGACGTAACTGGGTGATTATAAAGATTCTCTACAAGTGTCTCCGAAAGTGTTTGTGGTGTTGGCATAGATCAAGAATAGGATTTGTCACTCCCAGTATCGGAGAGGTATCTCTGGGCCCTCTCGGTAATACACATCATAATAAGCGTTGCAAGAAAATTACTAATGAGTTAGTCATGAGATGATGTATTACGGAACGAGTAAAGAGACTTGCCGATAACGGGATTGAACTAGGTATTGAGATACCGACGATCGAATCTCGGGCAAGTAACATAGCGATGACAAAGAGAACAATGTATGTTGTTATGCGGTTTGACCGATAAAGATCTTCGTAGAATATGTAGGAGCCAATATGACCATCCAGGTTATGCTATTGGTTATTTACCGGAGAAGAGTCTCGGTCATGTCTACATAGTTCTCGAACCCGTAGGGTCCGCATGCTTAACATTTGAGGATGATCGGTATTATGAGTTTATGAGTTTTGATGTACCGAACGTAGTTCAGAGTCCCGGATAAGATCACGGACATGACGAGGAGTCTCGGAATGTCCGAGACATAAAGATCGATATATTGGATGACTATGTTTGGACACCGGAAGGGTTTCAGGCATATACCAGAGTACCGGGGGGTTATCGGAACCCCCCGGAGAGTTAATGGGCCTTAATGGGCCATAGTGGAAAGGGAGAGGAGGCGGCCAAGGTGCGGGCACGCCCCCACCAGCCCAATCCGAATTGGGAAGGGGGCCGGCCCCCCTTTCCTTTTGCTCCCTCTCCTCCTTCCTTCCTCTCCTACTCCTACGAGGGAAAGGGGGGAATCCTACTCCCGGAGGGAGTAGGACTCCCTAGGGCGTGCCATAGAGAGGGCCGGCCCCTCCCCCGTCCCTCTCCTTTATATACGGGGGTAGAGGCACCCCATAGACACACAAGTTGATCAGTTGATCTCTCCCAACAATTTGTGGTGCCCCTCTCCACAGAAACACACGTCGGTCATACTGTTGTAGTGCTTAGGGGAAGCCCTGCGCCGGTAGCTCCATCACCTCCGTCACCACGCCATCGTGCTGACAAAACTTTCCCGTGAATCTCTACTGGATCAAGATCTCGTGGGACATTGTCAAGCTGAACGTGTGCTGAATGCGGAGGCTCCGTACATTCGATGCTTGATCGGTTGGATCGCGAAGAAGTTCGACTACATCAACCGCGTCACTAGACGCTTCCGCTTCCGGTCTACAAGGGTACGTAGACACACTCTCCCCTCTCATTGCTATGCATCTAGTAGATAGATCTTGCGTGATCGTAGGAAAATTTTGAAATACTATGTTCCCCGAAAGTGGCATCATGAGCCAGGTCTATGCGTAGATGATATGCACGAGTAGAACACAAATGAGTTGTGGATGATACTAGTCATACTGCTTACCAGCATGTCATACTTTGATTTGGCGGTATTGTTGGATGAAGCGGCCTGGACCGACATTACGCGTACGCTTGCATGAGACTGGTTCTACCGACGTGCTTCGCACACAGGTGGCTAGCGGGTGTCAGTTTCTCCAACTTTAGTTGAATCGAGTGTGGCTACGCCTGGTCCTTGTGAAGGTTAAAACATCACATACTTGACGAAATATCATTGTGGTTTTGTATGCGTAGGTAAGAACGGTTCTTGCTAAGCACATAGCAGCCATGTAAAACTTGCAACAACGAAGTAGAGGATGTCTAACTTGTTTTTGCAGGGCATGTTGTGATGTGATATGGTCAAGACATGATGAGTGATACGTTATTGTATGGGATGATCATGTTTTGTAAAGTTACCGGCAACTGGCAGGAGCCATATGGTTGTCGCTTTATTGTATGAAATACAATCTCCATGTAATTGCTTTACTTTATCACTAAGCGGTAGCGATAGTCGTAGAAGCAATAGTTGGCGAGACGACAATGATGCTACAATGGAGATCAAAGTGTCGCGCCGGTGACGATGGTGATCATGACGGTGCCTTGGAGATGGAGATCAAAAGCACAAGATGATGATGGCCATATCATGTCACATATTTTGATTGCATGTGATGGTTATCTTATTATGCTTCTTATTTTTCCTATTACGACGGTAGCATTATAGGATGATCCCTTACAAAATTTCAAGGTACAAGTGTTCTCCCTGAGTATGCACCGTTGCAAAAGTTCGTCGTGTCGAGACACCACATGATGATCGGGTGTAATAAGCTCTATGTTCACATGGTGCAAGCCAGTTTTACACACGCAGAATACTCGGGTTAAACTTGACGAGCCTAGCATGTACAGACATGGCCTCGGAACACTGGAGACCGAAAGGTCGAGCATGAATCATATAGTAGATATGATCAAACATAAGATGTTCACCATTGAAAACTACTCCATCTCACGTGATGATCAGACATGGTTTAGTTGATTTGGATCACGTGATCATTTAGATGACTAGAGTGATGTCTATCTAAGTGGGAGTTCTTTAGTAATATGATTAATTGAACTTTAATTTATCATGAACTTAGTCCTGATAGTTTTTGCATATCTATGTTGTTGTAGATCAACGGCCCGTGCTACCATTCCTTTGAATTTTAATGCATTCCTAGAGAAAGCTAAGTTTAAAGATGATGGTAGAAATTACACAGACTGGGTCCGTAACTTGAGGATTATCCTCATTGTTGCACAGAAGAATTATGTCCTTGAAGCACCGCTGGGTGACAAGCGTGCTACAGGAGCAACCCGGGACATTATGAACGTCTGGCAAGCTCGTTCTGATGACTACACGATAGTTCAGTGTGCCATGCTTTACGGCCTAGAACCAGGACTTCAATGATGTTTTGAACGTCATGGAGCATATGAGATGTTCCAGGAGTTGAAGTTGATATTTCAAGCAAATGCCCGGATTGAGAAATATGAGATTTCCAATAAGTTCTTCAACTATAAGATGGAGGAGAACAGTTGTATCAGTGAACACTTACTCAGAATGTCTGGGTACTACAATCATATGACTCAACTTGGTTGCAAAGTTGATGAAGATAGTGTTATTGATAGAGTTCTTCAATCACGGCCACCAAGCTATAAAGGCTTCGTGATGAACTATAACATGCAAGGCATGCAGAAGACTTCTCCAGAGCTCTTCGCTATGCTCAAGGCTGCGAAGGTAGAAATCAAAAAGGAGCATCAAGTGTTGATGGTTAACAAGACCACTAGTTTCAAGAAAAAGGGCAGGGGAAAGAAGGGGAACTTCAAAAAGAATAGCAAGACAGTTGCTACTCCCATGAAGAAATCCAAGTCTGGAGCCAAGCCTAAAACTGAGTGCTTCTACTACAAAGGGACTCGACACTGGAAGTGGAACTGCCCCAAGTATTTGGCGGATAAGAAGGACGGCAAGGTGTACAAACGTATATGTGATATACATGTTATTGATGTGTACCTTACTAATGCTCGTAGTAGCACATCGGTATTTGATACTGGTTCGGTTGCTAATATTTGTAACTCGAAACAGGGGCTACGGATTAAACGAAGATTGGCTAAGGACGAGGTGACGATGCGCGTGGGAAATGGTTCCAAAGTCGATGTGATCGTCGTCGGCACGCTAACTCTACATCTACCTTCGGGATTAGTTTTAGACCTGAATAATTGTTATTTGGTGCCAGCGTTAAGCATGAACATTATATCTAGATCTTGTTTATTGCGAGACGGTTATTCATTTAAATATGAGAATAATGGTTGTTCTATTTATATGAGTAATATCTTTTATGGTCATGCACCCTTGATGAGTGGTCTATTCTTATTGGATCTCGATCACAGTGATACACATATTCATAATATTGAAGCCAAAAGATGCAAGGTTAATAATGATAGTGCAACTTATTTGTGGCACTGCCGTTTAGGTCATATTGGTGTAAATCGCATGAAGAAACTCCATAGTGATGGACTTTTGGAATCACTTGATTATGAATCACTTGGTGCTTGCGAACCATGCCTCATGGGCAAGATGACTAAAACTCCGTTCTCCGGAACAATGGAGCAAGCAACAGATTCGTTGGAAATCATACATACTGATGTATGTGGACCAATGAGTGTTGAATCTCGCTGTGGGTATCGTTATTTTCTGACCTTCACTGATGATTTGAGCAGATATGGGTATATCTACTTGATGAAGCACAAGTCTGAAACATTTGAAAAGTTCAAAGAATTTCAGAGTGAAGTAGAGAATCATCGTAACAAGAAAATAAAGTTTCCACGATCTGATCATGGAGGCGAATATTTGAGTTACGAGTTTGGTCTTCATTTGAAACAATGTGGAATAGTTTCACAACTCACGCCGCCCGGAACACCACAGCTTAATGTTGTGTCCGAATATCGTAACTGTACTTTATTAGATATGGTGCGGTCTATGATATCTCTTACCGATTTACCACTATTGGTTTGGGGTTATGCTTTAGAGACAGCTGCATTCACGTTAAATAGGGCACCATCTAAATCCGTTGAGACGATGCCTTAGGAACTTTGGTTTGGCGAGAAACCAAAGTTGTCATTTCTTAAAGTTTGGGGCGGCGATGCTTATGTGAAAAAGCTTCAACCTGATAAGCTCGAACCCAAGTTGGAGAAATCTTTCTTCATAGGATACACAAAGGAGACTGTTGGGTACACCTTCTATCACAGATCCGAAGGCAAGATATTCGTTGCTAAGAATGGATCCTTTCTACAGAAGGAGTTTCTCTCGAAAGAAGTGAGTGGGAGGAAAGTGGAACTTGATGAGGTAATTGTACCTTCTCTTGAATTGGATAGTATTACATCACAAAAACTAGTTCCAGTGATTCCTACACCATTTAGTGAGGAAGTTAATGATGATGATCATGAAACTTCGGATCAAGTTACTGCTGAACTTCGTAGGTCAACCAGAGTACGTTCCGCGCCAGAGTGGTACGGAAACCCGGTTCTGGAAGTCCTGTTACTAGACCATGATGAACCTATGAACTATGAGGAAGCAATGATGAGCCCAGATTCCACAAAATGGCTCGAGGCCATGAAATGTGAGATGGGATCCATGTATGAGAACAAAGTGTGGACTTTCGTTGACATGCCCGATGATTGACAAGCCATCGAAAATAAATGGATCTTTAAGAGGAAGACTGACGCGGATGGTAATGTTACTGTTTACAAAGCTTGACTTGTTGCAAAAGGTTTATAACAAGTTCAAGGAGTTGACTACGATGAGACTTTCTCACCCGTAGTGATGCTTAAGTCTGTCCGAATCATGTTAGCAATTGCCGCATTTCATGATTATGAAATCTGGCAAATGGATGTCAAAACTGCATTCCTGAATGGATATCTCAAAGAGGAGTTGTATATGATGCAACCAGAAGGTTTTGTCGATCCTAAAGGTGTTAACAAAGTGTTCAAGCTCCAGCGATCCATCTATGGACTGGTGCAAGCATCTCGGAGTTGGAATATACGCTTTGATGAGGTGATCAAAGCATATGGTTTTATACAGACTTTTGGAGAAGCCTGTATTTACAAGAAAGTGAGTGGGAGCTCTGTAGCATTTCTAATATTGTTTGTGGATGACATATTATTGATTGGAAATGATATAGAATTTCTGGATGGCATAAAAGGATACTTGAATACTAATTTTTCAATGAAAGACCTCGGTGAAGCTTCTTACATATTAGGCATCAAGATCTACAGAGATAGATCAAGATGCTTAATTGGACTTTCACAAAGCACATACCTTGATAAAGTTTTGAAGAAGTTCAAAATGGATCAGTCAAAGAAAGGGTTCTTGCCTATGTTACAAGGTGTGAAGTTGAGTAAGACTCAATGCCCGACCACTGCAGAAGATAGAGTGAAAATGATAGTCATTCCGTATGCCTCAACCATAGGATCTATCATGTATGACATGTTGTGTACCAGACCTGATGCGTGCCTTGCTATAAGTTTAGCAGGGAGGTACCAAAGTAATCCAGGAGTGGATCACTGGACAGCGGTCAAGAACATCCTGAAGTACCTGACAAGGACAAAGGATATGTTTCTCGTATATGGAGGTGACAAAGAGCTCGTCGTAAATGGTTACGTCGATTCAAGCTTTGACACTGATCCAGATGACTCTAAGTCACAAACCAAATATGTATTTTTATTAAACGGTGGAGCTGTCAATTGGTGCAGTTCCAAGCAGAGCGTCGTGGCGGGATCTACGTGTGAAGCGGAATACATAGCTGCTTCGGAAGCAGCGAATGAAGGAGTTCATATCCTATCTAGGTGTAATACCTAGTGCATCGGGTCCAATGAAAATCTTTTGTGACAACACTGGAGCAATAGCCTTGGCGAAGGAATCCAGGTTTCACAAGAGAACAAAACACATCAAAAGACGCTTCAATTCCATCCGCGATCAAGTCAAGGAGGGAGACATAGAAATTTGCCAGATACATACAGATCTGAATGTTGCAAACCCGTTGACTAAGCCTCTTCCACGGGCAAAACAGGATCAACACCAAGACTCCATGGGTGTTAGAATCATTACTTTGTAATCTAGATTATTGACTCTAGTTCAAGTGGGAGACTCGAGGAAATATGCCCTAGAGGCAATAATAAAGATGTTATTTGTATTTCCTTATATCATGATAAATGTCTTTTATTCATGCTAGAATTGTATTAACCGGAAACTTAGTACATGTGTGAATACATAGACAAAACAACTTGTCCCTAGTAGGCCTCTACTAGACTATCTCGTTGATCAAGGTTTTGTATCCTAGCCATAGACATGAGTTGTCATTTGATTAATGAGATCACATCATTAGGAGAATGATGTGATGGACTAGACCCATCCGTTAGCCTAGCACTATGATCGTTTAGTTTTACTGCTATTGCTTTCTTCATGACTTATACATGTTCCTATGACTATAAGATTATGCGACTCCCGAATACCGGAGGAACACCTTGTGTGCTATCAAACGTCACAATGTAACTAGATAATTATAAAAATGCTCTACAGGTGTCTCCGAAAGTGTTCGTGGTGTTGGCATAGATCAAGAATAGGATTTGTCACTCCGAGTGTAGGAGAGGTATCTCTGGGCCCTCTCGGTAATACACATTATAATAAGCCTTGCAAGAAAATGACTATTGAGTTATTCACGAGATGATGTATTACGGAATGAGTAAAGAGACTTGCCGGTAATGAGATTGAACTAGGTATTGAGATATCGACGATCGAATCTCGGGAAAGTAACATACCGATGACAAAGGGAACAACATATGTTGTTATGCGGTTTGACCGATAAAGATCTTCGCAAAATATGTAGGAGCCAATATGAGAATCCAGGTTCCGCTATTGGTTATTGACCGGAGATGAGTCTCGGTCATGTCTACATAGTTCTCGAACCCGGTGTCCGCACGCTTAACGTTTGATGACGATCGGTATTATGAGTTTATGAGTTTTGATGTACCGAACGTAGTTCGGAGTCCCAGATAAGATCACGGACATTACGAGGAGTCTCAGAATGTCCGAGACATAAAGATCGATATATTGGATGACTATGTTTGGACACCGGAAGGGTTAGAGAGGTTTCGGGCATATAACGGAGTACCGGGGGTTTACCGGAACCCCCCTGGGAGTTAATGGGCCTTAATGGGCCATAGTGGAAAGGGAGAGGAGGCGGCCAAGGTGGGGGCGCGCCCCCCACCAGCCCAATCCGAATTGAGAAGGGGGCCGGCCCCCCTTTCTTTCTTCTCCCTCTCCTCCTTCCTTCCTCTCCTACTCCTCCTAGGGAAAGGGAGGGGGCCGGACCCCCTTTCCTTCTTCTCCCTCTCCCTCTCCTCCTTCCTTCCACTCCTACTCCTACTAGGGAAAGGGGCGCGCCATAGAGAGGGCCGGCCCCTCCCCTCCCCCTCTCCTTTATATATGGGGGTAGAGGCGCCCCATAGACACACAAGTTGATCAGTTGATCTCTCCCAACCGTGTGCGGTGCCCCACTCCACAGAAACACACCTCGGTCATACCATTGCAGTGCTTAGGCGAAGCCCTGCACCGGTAGCTTCGTCACCTCCATCACCATGCCGTCGTGTTGACGAAACTCTCCCGTGAAGCTCTACTGGATCAAGAGCTCGTGGGACGTCATCAAGCTAAACGTGTGCTGAACGCGGAGGCTCCGTACGTTCGGTGCTTGACCGATTGGATCGCGAAGAACTTTGACTACATCAATCGCGTCACTAGACACTTCCGCTTCCGGTCTACGAGGGTACGTAGACACACTCCCCCCTCTCGTTTCTATGCATCTAGTAGATAGATCTTGCGTGATCGTACGAAATTTTTGAAATACTACGTTCCCCAGCAGAACTTTCCTTGTACTGTTGATGTAGATTCTTCGCACTCATAACTCGTGATAGATCTACTCGTCACACTCCGATCAATCTATCGTAAGCAAACAATAGTAACCACACATAAGCAATCACTCAAAAAATCAGAAAGAACGAAGAAAACATCGAAAACAAGCAAATAACTCTCTTACAACATAAACCAATTTATAACAGTACCAAAATTAAGTGAATTTGGCCTTATCAGAAAGTTTAGGTCAAGAGCTTCAATTTGCAAAAAGAATCAACTAAATCGAAGTTTTACGAAACTCAAGGTATGCCAAAAAGAAGTTTGAAAATATCTAGTTGAATACAAATTTTAAAACTTTCAAAAATATGTTTGAGTTATTTTAGTGGATAGAGGGGATCGTACCAAAGAAGTGGGCGTTGGTTTCATTGGATTTGGAACAACGAGTAAAAGGTTGTGATAGATTGAAGATCAGGGCTAAACTGTGAGAAAAGAAATTACATCTAGTTCCCTGACTAAAATTAAAACAGAAAAAGAAAACCTATCTAACGAACGCTCGCTATTAAGACCTAAACAGAGAACGTTCTCTGAATAACTAAACAAAAAAACGAAAGGGTTTTATAAAAAAACGTATACAAAACCGGGTAAAACAGGGCGGTTTTGTCGAAAAACTAGCGGATCGGCCGGTCGGGCGGCGGATCGGCCATATCGGGTCGGGCGCGGATCGGAGCTCTGGCGCGGCTCCTACGAGCGGTGGCAGCGCGAAGCGAGGGTGCCTACGGCGGCGGCTTCACGGGCAATGCGGGGCAGAGGCGAGTGGGCGGCGCTGGTGTCTCAACGGCATGGCAGCGGAGCAGCTGCGGCGGGCGGCAGAACGCTGCGCGGCGGGTGGTGCGGCGATGCGGTGAGGCGGAGAGGAGAGAGGCCGGGGCCTCGGCCTTTTAAAGGCAGGGAGGGAGGCGGTGGCGAGGCATGGAGAAGGGGGTGGCGAGGTGGCCGGGGCGGCCACGGCGGCAGGGGCGTGTCCCGAGCTCGAAGGCGGCGGCGTCCTGGGCCGGCTGGGCGTTCGACCCAGTTCGTTCCGCGGAGTTTTTTTAGCACAGACATTTAAAATAAATAAAACCAAAAAAATAATGAAATATAATATAGGCATAATATATATCAAATTTTTTAGAAAAAGAATCTCTACAACATGAACATTTTATTACAGTCAAATAAAATCATCACAAATTTAAATAAATCAAATAATGCTACTGTTGCAATAAAATCCCATAAAAATCATATTAAAAATGCCAAAAAGATTTCAAATTTATTTCTCTCCAATTTTCTATTGTAGGGAATCATTTTACACTATTTTCCATATGTTTTATTTTTGGACAAAAATAATTTGAATAATTTTGAAAATGAGTTATAGAATATTTCAAAAGAACCTCCAACACATATTTCTTATAATTTGAAGAAGTCATTTTATCTTCTCTCGGGAGAATCATTGAATTGCTTAAAGTTTCTGAATTTCAAATATTTCCAAATGAAATTCAAATATTTTCAAAAACCCTTTTCATTTTTAAATGGAAGAAGTAAGGTATCTTCTGTCTAGGGTTTTGTATTTGAAATGAATTTGAATTCATGGAGACCATAAAATGCAAAGTGAAAGTTTGGGAAAGTCATTTCATGGCCTCTCATTTAACTTTCAAAAGGTGCAAATTTCACACAATTTCACACAGCACAACACACAAGCGATTCAAAACTATCTATTTATTATAACATTCCAAAATTTAGAATAATTGGATGTTACATAAGCATGCACCCAAGGAAACATATTTTATTTTTCAACCAATTTATATGCACTGGAGCTTGTGCATGTAGTTCAAATTTGAATTATGCACATAAATGGATTGAAAACGCACTTAATGCATAAAAATGTCCAAATGAACCCCGAAAAATCACAGAAATTCACACAACACTCGTGTTGCTCTATATTGACACGAGAAAAAAAAATTGAAAGCAATAAAAGGCAATGGATATCGTTACGGCCCCAAAGGTGGGACGTTCCCTACCGAAAACCATCATGCTTGTTGTGAGAAGGTCCAGTTTGTGAGAAGCATATACCCGAACCTGCCCCAAATGGGACAAAATTTGTACCACGACATGTTAATGCCGCTCCATGATAGCATGCCAAGTTTCATGAATTTCAGACGAGTTTTGGATTTACTAGAATTTAAAAACCAGGCATCTCAATGTTTTGCCGGCAATCAACGGTGCCCCGATGTTTGAAATTCATTCGCATTTCTTGCATGGGACCTAAGCATGCACCCAAGGACATAAATTTGATTTTTCAACCAATTTATATCCACTGGAGCATGTGCGTGTAGTACAAATTCGAATTATGCACATAAAATGCATTGAAAACTTAGTTAATGCATAAAAATATCCAAATGAACCCCGAAAAATCAAAAAAATTCACACAACACTCCAGTTGTTCTATGTTGACACGAGAAAAAATTGAAAGCAAAAAGAGGTAATGGATATTGTTTCCTCCCCAAAGGTGGGACGTTCCCTACCAAAAACCATCATGCTTGATGTGAGAAGCTCCCGTTTGTGAGAAGCATATACCAAAACCTGCCCCAAATGGGAAAAAATTGTACCACGACATGTTGAAGCCGCTCCATGATAGCATGCCAAGTTTCATGAATTTCCGACGAGTTTTGGGTTTACTAGAATTTAAAAACCAGGCATCTCAATGTTTTGTCGGCAATCAACAGTGCCCCGGTGTGTGAAATTCATTCCCATTTCTTGCATGGGACCTAAGCATGCACCCAAGGACACAGATTTCATTTTTCAACCAATTTATATGCACTTGAAAATGTGCATGTAGTTCAAATTTGAATTGTTCACCTGAAATGGCTAGAAAACCATTTTAATGTATGAAATGTTCAAACGAACCCTGAATAGTTCCAGTTCTTTGATGACACACATATATTTGCATGTTCACTCCATATAAAAGGTCTAGCAATTCGAACACCATCCATTGCCGCTGTGACCCCATTATGTAATTCAAATCAAGATGAAAAATCAAGTAGATCACTCATAGTTTATGATCAACAACCGTGTCAGATGTAGTACAAAATATCTAGGAGCACCGTTTGTGTAAAGTACGCCTATGGCTTATGCGAGAAGGTGTGTCGGCTATAGTCCACAGCCGGCGTCTCAAGCACACTAGCTCGCTCCCGAAATATCATTTTACTATTCAATCATCGCCGGTGAAAGATGGGCACGTGGACTCGCCTCGTGAGGGCAACTTTGGTGGCCCACTACAGCGAGAGCGCGGCCGCAATTTGCGACCGAGCGGCTAAGGTAGCCCAAACGGCCGCTGTTGCTTCTCAGGTGGCGGCAGCAACATCTGCCTCGGTGATAGCAACTGGCGAGAGTGGCACATCAGCTGTCCGTTCCATAGCGGCGACCTTAGCCCTGATGGAGGCCGCCCATGACCATACCGAGGCCGCCCATACCCAGCTCCTTGCAGTCACTGCACAAATCGAACGAAGCTTCTATGACAACAGTCGGCAACCCACGGTCGAAGAGCTAGCAATCGCCGAGAGCGTTCGAGCAGCCATCCGTTCCTCCGCCGCATACCTTGCGACGACGAAGCCCGTCCAAACCCGGATTGTGTCCGCCCACGCCCAGCTCATGGCGGCCTTTTCCAAAGAGATGGCGGACGCGGATGGTGAGATGTTTGCAAGTATGGTGCGATGGATGCCATGGAGCCCCTTCCCCAGGAGACCGTCGCGCACAAGCTGGACATTGAACCAGCGGCAGAGATGTGATGTTCAATTCTTCAGGCTGCAATTTTGTATTGTCTTCCATGTGAGAAATAAATCAAATTTATATTTACAAAATTGTGGTAGCATTCTGTTATTGTATACCATGTGAGGAATAAATTGAATTGGGCTATAGTAAATACTCCCTCCGTTCCTAAATATAAGGTGTATTAGTTTTTCAAAAAGTCAAACGTAACCTATGTTTGACCAACTTTATAGAAAAATATATAAATATTTACAACACTAAATATATAAAATATATAAAATATACTTCATGGGTAATCTAGTGATAATGGTTTGGTAGTCTAGACATTGATATTTTTGTCTATAAACTTGGTCAAAGTTAGACAAGTTTGACTTTTTGAAAAAATAATACACCTTATATTAAGGAACGGAGGGAGTACATGAGAAGAAAATATAATTGCTACAATTGGCTGTAGTTAACTATTTGGTTAACTCTCTAATCTTCCATTAGAAGTATGTCATATTGTGCAATGTGGTGCTCAGCTAATGTTTGGTTCATTTCTTGTGGTGTTTAGTTAACTGCTTGGTTCAATTCTGCAATGCAATGTCCAATTGTCATGGGTAGAATTTTGTATTGTTGTGCGTGTGAGGAATAAATAGAATTTGGCTGCACTTAATAGATAAGAAACAAATACAGGTGATATATTTCCTAGTTCTTAATCATGCTTGGTTTGGGTAAATGGCTTTTCCGTGTGGATTTAATTAATCTGATGAATCTGCAATGTGCTTATTTTTCATCAACATATTTTACTGATAGCATGCAAACCCTTACTTAACCTGATGACTAGCTACCTTATATGTGTTGCAGGGAAACAATGGGAAGCACTGAGGATTACAATCGAGGTTAGCGCGTGCATGGTCCGTTGTCTAATAGCACATTATTGTGCAATTGCAGGAACCATTCTAATATTTTGGTTTTTAACAATTTGGTCTTGCACATGTAGGTCCTACTGTCAGAGGTTTTGACCCACTATTCGACCCTTTTTGCATATGGGGAAATGAGTTGTCCATGAATATCAATCAAATCAAGAAACTCACAAATATTGTTAGGATAAAGAAAGTAGCGACAAAAAACAACAAGATCTTTGTCTGCACAATGACGAACACATCAGTTCACTACATGATGGTACTAACTATTATACCCTTCCTTTTTTATTAATTTTCCCCATTTCCAATATAGAGAAGATATTTATGCACACCGTTGTTTTCAGGCCTTTCCAAAGCAGTTCACTGATGATTACCTCTCTAACCACCTCTATGGTCAGGTGGCGAGGAAGGTTTTCATATTACACCCACGGTTCAATATTGAAGTGTTCCTGAAGTGGACGAAGGACGGATGGTCAATCATCCATAGGCACTGGCCTACAGTTGCAACGACCTTCAACATGAATGAAGGCTCAATATTCACCTTCCGCTTCAGCAGTTTTCCTTATGAGATGCATCTGTCTATATACCGTCTATGATGCTATTTTTGAAAGGTTCTACATATTGCATGTGGAACTTGATACTGGTGAAGTTGTGTAATGGGGTAGCTGAGTGCTGAAGTTATATCATGTCGTACTCTGATGTATTTCAATTATGAAATTCTGCTTCCTTAATATGGAAATGAAATTTCTTGTGTGCTTAATATGAAATGTCAATTAGATTAATAAATGGATGATGAATAATCAGATAATTAGCCTGCTAATGGCGAATTAGCCTACTAATTGTGTTTTGCTATTGCAAACGGTTGTTGAAAAAAATACCTGGGCGGTGACCCCAGGCAACACACATAGTTTCTAGGTATAAAATGTGTTGGATCAATGAACAATCACACAGGACTTTCTCTTGAAAACTATTTGCGTTAGCCACCTTGCGCAAACGTTTACCACATAAAAACTGTGTGTGATGGACCTTGTGTGATACATTCAATAATGCAAACGATTTAACGGAAAAAATTGTGTGTGATGTACCTGTGAATGGCAACGTTTTCCTTGGAGCGAATGTGTGGGATGTGCATACAAACGGAAATGTTTAGCGGGGACTGACTGTGTGGGATGTACTTGCGACCGGAAACAATTTCGCCGTATAATTGTAATTTTTTTTAGCTCTACTATACGTATTTCCGTATTTGAGTGCTCGTCGGTCGCACATGACCTCATTTTGCTGAACGTGTGTGCCAGGAGGGCATATCCCCGACGGTTTCTGGGTCATGTGGGAAGGACCCCCCAATCTCCCATACTCACTTGGCGACGATTCCAAATGCCGTCACGGAAAGGGGATTTAAACTGTTTGTTTAGGACCGACGCGCACCAGTGTGATGACACGTGTGTTCCTACCAAATTTTCACTTATTCGGCTATGACAATGAAGGTGTGGGGCCAAATTATGGACATCTACAGTTGAAGACGGTGCTAAAAATTTACGAACATGAGATGTAGCATATGATGGTTGAGAGTAACCGGCCGAATATCTAGTAGTAGCATGGCCAATTCTCCCATCCACCGGCAAGATTAGATTCACATATTGAAAATTAGTTGCCGATGAATAAAAGGGTAAAACACTTTCCTGTATTGGAAATTTTAACTTGAGCTGTTTCAAATTGATTAACCAAACCCATCATGTTGTTCATCGTCATATGGATTTGTGGGGTTGCCGGTGCATGAGAGTTTGGATACATATGGTGTATGTTGCTAAAATCATAAGAATTTGAAGCGTGAAGATTGTTTTGCATCGACGCTTGTGCATAATTAGATGCATGATTGATAAAACTAGAGCTAGCCGATACATTATGCTCATTAGGTGATGTAACAACAACATATGGATTATTTGCATCTACAAAGGGGGATTGGGTATTCATATCACCTTTGTATATTACAGCAACTTGATGATGATATCTTCATAGCAAGAATGGGATGGAGACCGTTCAAAGCTTTGTCCCTAGTGGAGTCGTAATTCCTGCTCGTCCTCGAGTAGGTAAATGATAACCAATATAGTTTTCAATGTAATTCTCTTAATTGTGGCATGAATGTTCAGATCTGAAAGATTCAAGACAAAAGTCTATATTGACATAAGAAATAATAATACTTCAAACATACTAACAAAGCAATCATGTCTTCTCAAAATACTATGGCTAAAGAAAGTTATCCCTACAAAATCATATAGTCTAGCTATGCTCCCTCTTCATCACACAAAATATTCCTATCATGCACAACCCCGGTTTCAAGCAAGCACTTGTTTTCATACTATATCTTTTCAAACCTTTCAACTTTCACGCAATACATGAGCGTGAGCCATGGATATAGCACTATGTGGAATAGAGAGGTGGTTGTGGAGAAGACAAAAAGGAGGGAGATAGTCTCACATCAACAAGGCGTATCAACGGGCTATGGAGATGCCCATCAATAGATATCAATGTGAGTGAGTAGGGATTGCCATGCAACGGATGCACTAGAGCTAAATATGTATGAAAGCTCAACAAAAGAAACTAGTGGGTGTGCATCCAACTTGCTTGCTCATGAAGACCTAGGGCATTTGAGGAAGCCCATCGTTGGAATATACAAGCCAAGTTCTATAATGAAAATTCCCACTAGTATATGAAAGTGACTAAACATGAGACTCTCTATCATGAAGAACATGGTGCTACTTTGAAGCACAAGTGTGGAAAAAGATAGTAGCTATTGTCCCTTTTTCTTTTATTTTTTTTCCTTTTTTGAGCCTTTTTTTCTTTGGCCTTTTTTTGGGAGGGGCTTTATTGATTTAGCCTTTCCTCACATGGAGAATGCTCTAATAATGATGATCATCACACTTTCATTACAACTCGATATTACAACTCGATACTAGAACAAAGTACGACTCTATATGAATGCCTCCGGCAGTGTACCGGGATGTGCAATGAATCAAGAGTGACATGTATGAAAAATTATGCATGGTGACTTTGCCACAAATACGATGTCAACTACATGATCATGCATGGCAATATGACAATATGAAGCGTGTCATATGAACGGAACCGTGGAAAGTTGCCTGGCAATATATCTCGGAATGGCTATGGAAATGCAATGACCGGTAGGTATGGTGGATGTTTTGAGGAATATATATGGTGGCTGTTTTGAGGAAGGATATATAGTGGGTGTATGGTACCGGCAAAAGTTGCGCGATGCAAGAGAGGCTAGCAATGGTGGGAGGGTGAGAGTGCGTATAATTCATGGACTCACCATTAGTCATAAAGAACTCATATACTTATTGCAAAAATCTACGAGTCATCAAAACAAAGAAATCAATGCATGATCCTAGGGGGGAGGTTGGTAGGATTTAACCATCGCGCGCCCCCGACCTCCACACAAAGGTTGACACTTTACAAATACCTCATGCTCTAACTTCGTCACATAGTGGTTCACCATACGTGCATGCTACGGGAATCACTAACCTTAACACAAGCATTTCTCAATTTCATAATAACTCCCCTAGCATGACTCTAATATCACTATCCTCATATCTCAAAACATTTATCAAGCATCCAACTTCTCATCATATTCAATGCACTTAGTGTGAAAGTTTTTACTACATTGATATTGGATGTCTATCATGTGAAGACTAGTTTTATAGCCTATGCACATTACCATGCTGTTTTAATAGACGCTCAAATGGATATAAGTGAAGCATGAGAGTTCAACAATTTCTTCAAAATATAACCACCGCCATGCTCTAAAAGATATAAGTGAAGCACTAGAGCAATATCAAACTACTCCGAAAGATATAAGTGAAGATCAATGAGTAGTTGAATAATTATGTAACTATGTGAAGACTCTCTAACATTTAAGAACTTCAGGTCTTGGGATATTATTCAAACAGCAAGCAAAACAAAATAAACTAAATTGACGCTCCAAGCAAAACACATATCATGTGGTGAATAAAAATATAGCTCTGAGTATAGTTACCGATGGATGAAGACGAAAGAGGGGATGCCTTCCCGGGGCATCCACAAGCTTAGGATTTTGGTTGTCCTTGAATTTTACCTTGGGGTGACTTGGGCATCCCCAATCTTAGGCTTTTTCCACTCTTTGTTCCATAGTCCATCAAAGCAATACTCAAAACTTGAAAACTTCACAACAGAAAACTTAGACAAAAATCTCGTGAGCTCCGTTAGTATAAGAAAGCAAACCAGTACTCAAAGGTACTGCAATGAATTCATTCTTTGTTTATATTGGTGTTAAACCTACTGTATTCCAACTTCTCTATGGTTCATACTTCCCAATAATACTCATATATGCATTGAAATAAGCAAACAACACACGAAAAACAGAATCTGTCAAAAACAGAACAGTCTGTAGTAATCTGCAGGTTTCGCATACTTCTGTAGCTCAAAAAAATTCAAACTAAATTGGTAAACGTGAGGAATTTGTCTATTAATCATCTGCAAAAAGAATCAACTAAATAGCACACGCCAGTAAAATCTGATGACCATTCTAGCGAGCGGTAACGATTCTGTTTTTCACAGCAAGATCATATAAACTTCACACAAGTCTTCCCAAAGGTTCTACTTGGCACAAACACTAATTAAAACAAAAAACCACATCTAAACAGAAGCTAGATGCAATATTTATTCCTAAACAGAAGCAAAAGCAAAGAAAAGAAAATAAAGTTGGGTTGCCTCCCAACAAGTGCTATCGTTTAACGCCCCTAGCTTGGCACAATGATTTCAATGATGCTCGCGTAAAAGATAAGAATTGAAACATAAAGAGAGCATCATGAAGAATATGACTAGAACATTTAAGTCTAACACACTTCCTATGCATAGGGATATTGTAAGCAAACAACTTATGGGAACAATAATCAACTAGCATAGGAAAGCAATACAAGCATAGCTTCAAAATTTTAAGCAGATAGAGAGGAAACTTGATATTATTGCAACATGTAGAAGCATATGTTCTTCTCTCATAATAATTTTCAGTAGCATCATGAATGAATTCAACCATATAACCAGCACATAAAGCATTCTTTTCATGATCTACTTGCATAGAAATTTTACTACTCTTCACATAAGCAAAATTCTTCTCATTCAAAGTAGTGGGAGCAAACTCAACAAAATAACTAGCATGTGAAGCATAATCCAAATGAAAACTAAAATCATGGTGGCAAGTTTCATGGTTATCATTATTCTTAATAGCATACAAGTCATCACAATAGAACCTCTTCCTAAATAGCGGATTCATCACTAAATAAAGTCATGACCTCTCCAAATCCACATTCATCAATATAATCATCATAAATAGGAGGCATGCTTTCATCATAATAAATTGGCTCAACAAAACTTGGGGGAATAAAAATATCATCATCATCAAACATAGCTTCCCCAAGCTTGTGGCTTTGCATATCATTAGCATCATGGGTATTCAAAGAATTCATACTAACAACATTGCAATTATGCTCATCATTCACATATTTTATGCCAAGCATTCTGTGTAGTTCTTCTTCTAGTACTTGAGCACAATTTTCCTTCCCATCATTTTCACGAAAGATATTAAAAAGATGAAGCATATGAGGTAACCTTAATTCCATTTTTTGTAGTTTTCTCTTATAGACCAAACTAGTGATAAAACAAGAAACTCAAAGATTCAATTGCAAGATCTAAAGATATACCTTCAAGCAATAACCTCCCCGGCAACGGCGCTAGAAAAGAGCTTGATGTCTACTACACAACCTTCTTATTGTAGACGTTGTTGGGCCTCCAAGTGCAGAGGTTTGTAGGATAGTAGCAAATTTCCCTCAAGTGGATGACCTAAGGTTTATCAATCCGTGGGAGGCGTAGGATGAAGATGTTCTCTTTCAAGCAACCCTGCAACCAAATAACAAAGAGTCTCTTGTGTCCCCAACACACCCAATACAATGGTAAATTGTATAGGTGCACTAGTTCGGCGAAGAGATGGTGATACAAGTGCAATATAAAAACAGCAAGGTAGCTAAAGATAAAAGTGAGCATAAACGGTAGTGCAATGATAGTAGACAAGGCCTAGGGTTCATACCTTCACTAGTGCAAGTTCTCTCAACAAGGATAACATAATTGGATCATATTACTAGGCCTCAACATGCAACAAATAGTCACTCCAAAGTAACTAATAGCGGAGAACAAACGAAGAGATTATGGTAGGGTACGAAACCACCTCAAAGTTACTCTTTTCTGATCGATCTATTCAAGAGTCCGTATTAACGTTCAATCTATCATAGAGTTCATACTAGAATAACACCTTAAGACACAAATCAACCAAAACCCTAATGTCACCTAGATACTCCATTGTCACCTCAAGTATCTGTGGGCATGATTATACGATATGCATCACACAATCTCAGAAACATCTATTCAACCAACACATATAACTTCAAAGAGTGCCCCAAAGTTTCTACCGGAGAGTCAAGACGAAAATGTGTGCCAACCCCTATGCATAGATTCACAAGGTCACAGAACCCACAAGTTGATCACCAAAACATACATCAAGTGAATCAATAGAATACCCCATTGTCACCACAGGTATCCCACGCAAGACATACATCAAGTGTTCTCAAATCCTTAAAGACTCAGTCCGATAAGATAACTTCAAAGGGGAAACTCAATCCATTACAAGAGAGTAGAGGGGGAGAAGCATCATAAGATCCAACTAGAATAGCAAAGCTCGCAATACATCAAGATCGTGCCATCTCAATAACACGAGAGAGAGAGATCAAACACATAGCTACTGATACATACCCTCAGCCCCGAGGGTGGACTACTCCCCCCTTGTCATGGAGAGCGCTGGGATGATGAAGATAGCCACCGGAGAGGATTCCCCCCTTCGGCAGGGTGCCGGAACAGGGTCTAGATTGCTTTTCGGTGTCTACACAGGCTTTCGGCGGCGGAACTCCCGATCTAGGTTAATTTCCGAAGGTTTCAGTATTTATAGGATTTTTTGGCGTAGGGCACAAGTCAGGGGCCCCTCCGGGCCGTCGACGAGATAGGAGGGCACGCCCCCCTTCCCAGGGCGCGCCCCCCACCCTCGTGGGCAGCCCGTGGCTCTCCTGGCCCAACTCTTTTACTTCAGGGGCTTCTTTTGGTCCAGAAAAAATCATCAAAAACTGGCACATCAATTGGACTCCGTTTGATATTCCTTTTCTATAAAACTCAAAAACAAGGAAAAAACAGAAACTGGCACTGGGCTCTAGGTTAATAGGTTAGTCCCAAAAATCATATAAAAGTGTATATAAAAGCCCATAAGACATCCTAGAAGGATAATATAATAGCATGGAATAATAAAAAATTATAGATACATTGGAGACGTATCAAATCGCCAAAAAGTTTGTTCGCACACGAACACGTCACTGGGTACCCTCGACGCTGGGGGTGATGCATGGAAGCTCACATCAAAGGAGACCCGTCGGAAAGCGTGGTACGCAAGCAGTCCTTCGGGCGCTTTTCTAGACCCGAAACCACACGCGCCCGTGAGCGACCCCGTCAGGGCGCGCAGCGGCTATGGTCTGCCCTAGGTCGACCTGATCGCCCTTAGGGCCTCGAGGTTCATCACCCTGCAACAATAAGAACGAATGAAGAACGAGGAACAAGAAGAACTAGGGTCAAGGAGAAAAGATAAAAGATAAGAAGTGGTATATGATTTGATCGATTGTTTGTTGTTCAATAGGCCATCACCCCTTAGGTATATAATAGGCGGTTGTACATCCCGTGCAAGGAAAAGGCTTGGATTCACGTGCAAAACACAAATCAAATTCGGATTGGTTTTGTCCAAACTTTCCAAAAATGTTCGGTTTAAACTGGCTGCACCCTACGGGTCTTTTTGTGGCAGTAACGACCTCATTTGAAAACATGCCCAAAAGCATATTTAATCGTTTTGACGAGACGAGCAACATTCATGTTGAATGTTTTTCAATTTGATGCCATCTTCTAGGCTAAAACGGTCACACAAAACATTTGTTTGCTCGCGCTACCCATCAGACATGTGTTTTGTGGGGCGTGCCATACTTCGCCTCCTAATAGGGCTGCATTCTGATAGCTCTATCTTTTGTATACGAACTCTGATTGGGATAACTTTCATATCAAAATTGATCGTTTCACCAAAACAAAGAAAATTCGTGTAGATCATTTTTCCATATGAGGCAGTCTTGGGATTGTAATCACCCAAATAGTGTTATGAATACAAAATTTCAGTACTTCGAACACAACTTCGTCCTTAGGGATGAGATCGGATGGCTATGTCCCAAATATCAAAGTCTCTAATTTTGACAATACGGAACATTCTCACTTGAGGATTTTTCCATTCTTAATTGTGTTTTTGACCATGCCAAAATGTGGTGTCAACACCGTGATGGCTCCAGGTCGTCTCCCCGAGCCCAGCCGCGTTCGGCTCCCCGGTGCCGCCGTGCTCCTAGCATGGTCCGGCTACCTGCGCCCCCGGACGCGCGCCCCCGGCTGGCTGAGGGTCATAGCTCCTCCAGTCCCAACGAGACGCCCGGGCCGCTGCTATAGTCCCATCCACGCTCCCGCACTGGCCTGCCCTGCGGCCGGCTCCGCTCCAGCCACGGCCAGGTGCGTCGGGTCCCCGCCGCCCGTGGCCGGCGCCGAGTCTGCCCTGCCTCACCCTCCGGCCGAGCTTGCTCGCCGGCTCTGCCCGTCCGACGTCCAGCGACCCGGCCACGCCCGCTCGCCGGCTCCGCCCGTCCGGCGTCACGCGACCCGAGTGTGCCTGCTCACCGTCTTGGCGCCCGCCGGCTCGTGCCTGCATCCCGGCCTACCGGCTCTGCCCACAACCCGGCAGCCCTCCGGCTCCGTGCTCCCACGCCGGCTTCCGCTGCTCGGCGGCTCGTCCACAAAAGAGGCCGGCTGCCCACGCAGCAACAGAGGGTCGTCTTGCAAAGAAAAAAAGAAAGAAAGAAAATGGGAGCCGACTTCTCAATCCAGATAAAAAAACAGAGAAAAGAAAAGAAAAAGAAGGTCGCGAGACGCTTCTACCCGCCCGTGTTGCCACTCCACCGATGGCCTTGCCTGCCCACTTCAGCACCCGGTCTGCTGTGCCAAACCGATCCGGCCGCCTTGACGCCTCGACGGCTGTGCCAAGCCAACTTGGCTGCGTCTTGCTCCATCGCCTGGCCGGTCGGGCCTGGCCGGCTGGCCCCCCTTCGAGCGTCACGAGGCTCGAAGGCTACCCCAAGTAGGTGTGCTGAAGCGCTCCGCGAGCGCCAAGCCGCGCCGGCTGCCTTCGGCAACCTCCACCTCATCTGCGTCAAAGGAATGTGAGCTCCTCACCCGCAAAGTTTTGCACCGTGCAAACAAAATTGGATAACCCTGAGCGACACTCGGGGACCACCTCTGCCTTTATTACAGTTGTACTACTGTTCACCCTGATGCCAGCTATTCTCGGCCTGGAGGCTGGTCACTCGGCCCAATACGTTTGTTCCCGCAGACGGCTTAGTAGCGCAAACGGTACCCAAGGCCCACCTCTCAGGCATAGAGCGTCACGCGGCTGTCCGGCATGCAAGAGCAAAAACTGGAGGTCACTCCACACGAAAAACGTCCGGGAGAAGACGGCTTGGGCAACCCGGTCGTTTCCTTTATGGGTATCTACTCGGTCGAATCTGCTCTTGTGGTCCGAGTACTGTACGCTCCACTCTGCAGCCACTCTTCATAACAGCTACAGACTGGCCCCCGGCTGTCTAGCTAACAAGAGGCAAAGCCAAAGAGTGGGTGGACATGAAAAATATTGAAGGGGGCTCAGAAAAAGCCAAGCCGGCACCCTCTGCCTAACACTTGCACTGCTAAAAGCAAAAATTTGATATATCTGCATGGACTAACCTTGTCTTTCGCACAATCATCTATGTGGGGAACCCCTGCTCGCCCGGAGGCTCGGAGGCTACACGCGGGTTACAGGGCCAACGCCGGCTGCAATCGGCATTTCTGACGCCACTGTCCGCTTCATCAACAACATGACCCTCCGCCCAACTTTTTGAAGTTACCCAGAGACTCGGAGGCTATACCCAAAGGGTGCACTCGAGCGCCCAACTCAGTCGGCGGACTCCACGTCCGCGCCAGGCAGGGCCTGCGCCCATCAGTCGGTGGACTCCGCGACGCGCCCGGCAGGGCCTCGCGCCCAAAAGCCAACGAACTCCGCGTCCGCGCCAGGCAGGGCCCCGCGCCCACCAACTGGCGTACTCCGTGTCCGCGCCCGGCACCCTTGACGTCACTGTCAGCTTCATCATCAACAACAACACCCTCCGCCCATATTTTCCAAGTTGCCCGGAGGCTCAGAGGCTAAAACCAGTGGTTGCGCTTACACGCCCCCACTTGGAACATGCCGCGCTTGTTGCACACCCGCCGCCGGCTGCAACCGGCACCCTCGACACCATCGTTTGCACCAACAACCGCGAAGACCCTCTGCCCAACGTTTCCAATTTCCCAGAGGCTCGGAGGCTACAGCCAGTGGGTGCGCTTCTGCGCCCCCACCAGAAGCAAGCCGCACCGGCTGCGGTCCGCAGCCGACCGTCATCGACATCTTCTTCTTCATCGACGTCGGCTCAAACCATCCGCGCAACTTTTCCAAGTTGCCCGGAAGCTTGGAGGCTACTATCGGGGGGGGGGGTGACCCCCGGGTAGGCCGAAGGCGGTGAACGACGCTTCAAAACATCGGGGCGACCAGCGCCCTGGTCCGGCTGTTCGGCCACCCCGGCCGGCTCCCTATCCGGCTGCTCCAGCTGGCCTGCTACGCGAAGTCAACTACGGCGTCCCATCTGACATGACACGGACAAGATGACCGTGCCGCGACCACTATTGCTGATAAAGCAAATACTATAGCACGTGTCATGTGTCACTACATTGCGCTCCAATAGTGGTGCATTGTAGTGTGCATCACTCATCACATATATGACATCCCAATAGTGTAGAGGGTTTGTGGGCCACCCCTTGTCCCTAGGCACTAGTATATAAAGTGACCCAGTGGAGGCCTCACACCCATAGCCTCACTTGGCACACTCACGCCCACATCCATCCATCCATGCCCACACGTCCACAAACACACATGATGGCATTGAGGCTCATCTACAGGCAGTCACTCATTGAGCCACAAGGGCACCACGCCCACACATCCATGGGCTCACATGCCCACACTCACACTCACACATATGAAGCTAGAAGCACATAGCATTCACCCGGATACAGCTCCTGAAGCAACTTGTACTACTACATATGCACTACATATATCATCAGACATGTAGGAGTAGGGGTATTACCTCCCCAAGAGGGGCCCAAACCTGGGTAACCACCACGCGTTGTTTGCCTACTCCCATCCCCGGTTCTCCACTGCAATCTTACCCTCACCTCAAGCCACCCCGTGGCATCTATCATCCCACGAACCCGCCTGCAAGATAACCACGACACTGTAGGCTCGACACTGTAGGCTCGACACTATTAGCGCTCTATTATCCCTAGAAAATGCGCCATGACAGAGCGTACTTGAGTTGTCGGGGCTTTTTCTCACGTGAATGACTCACTCGCTGAGCGCTCTATCATCCCTAGAGAATGCGCCATGACTGAGCGCACTTCAGACATCTTGAAGATATTTGTCCTCTGTGCTTGTATGCACCTTGCCTATGTAGTGGAGGTAGGTGAAGGTAGTTTTATGTGAAACCAAACTTGAGTGTTTTGTTTGTCATACCTTGCTTGTGGATGTAGGTTGCTATATCATTATGTGTGATTTGCCAATAATTTCAATGTATTGACCCTTGTGGCCGCAACTTATCATGTTGCATTTTTTTCAGATCATTAGTGAGATACAATAGGGTCGCAAGTCTTCACTCAACATTTTCTCAAGTGGGCATTGACGGGGCTCATCATTTGCTTATGCTACATTTCCGTTGTTATTGTTGAATAAAGTCAGCTATGTGCTACTCAGTTTGTAATACTTGATGAATTCGGGATCATACGTTATCGTAAATGATGCACTTGTTATTTGATATTCACGTATGTACTGTGTGTGCTAGCGAATTGATCAAGGGACTAGCACAGTGATCACAGAGACATCTAATCTTATCAGATTCGCATCACTACAAGGAGGGGTTCAACACATACTACACACACACACGTCATGAACGATCTTGCTTTGTGTGGGGACCTTTCGGTTTCTGAGGTAGGTGCCACAAAGAAGTTGTGCATATTGGGTAATAAAAACATCACCGACACCTCTTTGATCCACGTGCAGATGATGGTTGTTAATCGGTCGCCTACGACACTTCCTTCCATGGACCCGCGAGGTCGTCATCCATCTAATATGACACAGCGAGGAAGGTAAAATTGACAAAGAAGGAGGATTATTTTTGGGGTGTGTTGCGGTACGAGTATATATTACGCGTCGAAGAGGGGAGGGCCCCAACATTTACTGCACGTCTTGAACCTCACTTCGTGTGGGGTACTTATAAATGTTTCTGAGGCAGGTGCCACATAAAAAATGTGCATATATATTAGATATTCAAACATCAACCCACACATATCCATAAATGTGTTTGACCCACATGCAGGCGATGTCGGTTGTCCTCTAGAACTCACTTTCTAGGTTAACGACGAGATGCTTCATCCATATGTGTGTGCCCGCTTGATCAATCACTTTGACTGACTTTGATAGAGGTTGATTTGACTTATAATTAGGAGGGGGTTAAATTTTGGTTCATCTTATATGGCACAGTACATGTTGATGTCGCTTAAAGCTACGTCGGTATTTCCCCAAAGAGGAAGGGATGATGCAGCACAACGGTGGTAGGTATTTCCCTCATATGTGAAACCAAGGTTACCGAACCAGTAGGAGAACCAAGAAACACAACGCAAACATCACCTGCATGCAAATAACAACTTCTCGCAACCCGACGTGTTAAAGGGGTTGTCAATCCCTTTCGAGGTACGACGCCTCATGGTAGGCAAAACAGACGTGAGAAATTTGTAGTAGATTGATATATCGAACGCCAAATAAAATAAATAAGAATAAATTGCAGCAAGTTATTTTTGTATTTTTGGTTTAATAGATCTGAAAATAAATGCAAGGAAAAAGTAAATCGCAAAGGAAAATATATGAGAAAGAAGACCCGGGGGTTGTAGGTTTCACTAGTGGCTTTTCTCGAGAAAAGTAGCAAACGATGGGTAAACAAATTACTGTAAGGAAATTGATAGAACCTCAAATAATTATGACGATATCCAGGAAATGATCATTACATAGGCATCATGTCCAAGATTAGTAGACCGACTCCTGCCTGCATCTACTACTATTACTCCAGACATCGACTGCTATCCAGCGTGCATCTAGTGTATTAAGTTCATGGAAAAACGGAGTAATGCATTAAGAACGATGACATGATGTAGACAAGATCCGTTTATCTATGGCATTACATATGGATCTCGTCATTTTATCCTTAGTAGCAACGATACATACATGTTGGTTCCCTTTCTGTCAATGGGATCAAGCACCGTAAGATTGAACCCACTACCGGGCTCATATTCCCATTGCAAGAGAAATAGATCAAGTTGGCCAAACAAAACACAAATCTTGGAGAAGAAATACGAGGCTATCTGAGATCATGCATATAAGAGATCCAAGAGACCATTGTATTGACAATCAAAAGAGGGAGAGGAAGCCATCTAGCTACTAACTATGGACCTGTAGGTCTAAAAAGAACTACTCACGCATCATCAAAGACGCACCAATGGAAGTGGTAAACCCCTCCGTGACGTTGTCTAGATTGGATCTGGTGGTCCTGGACTCTGCGGCAGTTGGATGAATATTTCATTGACTCCCCTAGGGTTTCTGGAATATTGTGGTATTTATAGAGCAAAGAGGCGGTACGGGAGGCCACCGAGGTGGGCATAACCCACCGGGGCGCCAGGGGGGCCTGGCACGCCTTGGTGGGTTGTGACCCCCTCGGGGCACCCCCAGGTCCTGCCTTGGCGCATCAGGTGTCTTTTGGCCCATAAAAATTCTCCAAAAAGTTTCGTGGGGTTTGGGATCTGTTTGATATTGATTTCCTGCGATGTAAAAAACATGCAGAAAACAGCAGCTCACACTTGGCACTATGTCAATAGGTTAGTACCAAAAAATGATACAAAATGACTATAAAATGATTGTAAAACATCCAAGAATGATAATATAACAGCATGGAACAATAAAAAATTATATATACATTGGAGACATATGAGCATCCCCAAGCTTAACTCCTGCTCGTCCTTGAGAAGGTAAGTGATAAAAATAGAATTTTTGATGTGGAACGTTGCCTATCATGTCATATCATATTCTTTTCTTTATAGCATGGACATTTGGACTTTTATATGGTTCAAAGCAATAGTCTAGTTTTGAAATAATAATTTAGATACTAAAGCATATCAACAAGCAACCATGTCTTTCAAAATATCAATGCTAAAATAAGTTATCCCTAGCCCTTTATGCTCAACCATTGATCCATTCATGAAACACATTCATATATTAGTTACACACAATGCTCAAGTATGATCATAGTGTTTCCTAGTTGGTGCTTGTAAGAGAAGATGGAGACTCCAATTCAAAAAAAATTGCACAAGTAAAAGAAAGGCCCTTCGTAGAGGGAAGTAGGGATTTTTAGAGGTGCTAGAGCTCAAAGCTTAAACTGAGAGATAATTTTTTTGGGGAGGTATACTTTTCCCACCAACGAGAACGACTTGAGGTTCCCAACACTTTCCATGCTAGAAATATCATAGGCGATCCCCAAACAGAAAATAAAGTTTATTCCTTTTATACCAAACTTTCACAAGCCATGGCTAGTCGAATCCACGGTTGCCTTCCAAACCAACACTTTCCAAGGAATTTATTATTTGACAACATAAAGTAAATTTCACTGGGCATCCCTAATACCTTTGCCATAGTCTCGTGCAATGACAAGTGAATAAACAATCATCATGAGAATAACACATCTAGCATGGAAAATATTGGCCACCCCTCACCGCCTCGTGAGCGGTACAGGCACAGAAAAGGGAAATTTATTTTGAAAATTAGAGATGGCACATACGAATTTGCTTACAACGGCAAGGAAATAGTGCATATAGGTAGGTATGGTGGACTCATGTGGCAAAACTGGGATAAAGGATTTTGGATGCACAAGTAGAGATCATACATAGTGCCAAATGAAGGCTAGCAAAAGATTGGGAAGCGACCAACCATGAAACAAATAATCTCGTAAGCGAACATTTAGCATAAATGACACTGAATAATGCACCACAAGTAGGATATAATTTCATTGCATAATTATTGACTTTTCTGCTTGCATAGGGAATCACAAACTTTAACATGAACATTTTCACTAAAACATAATTACTCATCAACATAACTACCATATCACATCATCATGTCTCAAAACTATTACAAGGAATCAAGTTTATTTTGTCTAATGATCTTCATGAAAGTTTTTATTATATCCTTCTTGGATATCTATCACTTTGGGACTAATTTTCATGTGTTGCTTTTTATAAGCTCAAACAAATATTAGTGAAGATCATGAGCATAGTTTTTATTTCTTCTCTCAAAATAATTGAAGTGAAGCAAGAGAGAATTTCTTTAATTTTTTACTAACTCTGAAATAAAACTAAGTGCAGCGAGAGAGTATTTCTTCAAATAGACTAAGCACACCGTGCTAAAAAAGATATAAGTTAAGCACTAGAGCAAGTCCATTGGTCATAAAAATTGAAGTGAAGCGTAGAGAGCTGTTCTAGCAAGTCATGGCATAATTTTAGCTCTCTAAAATAGGTGTGTACAACAAGGATTGATGACTTAAAAAGAAAACTAAAACACGCAAGGACTCATATCATACAAGATGTTCCAAGCAAAACACATATCATGTGATGAATAAAAATATAGTTCCGAGTGAAATACTGATAGTTGAGGGAAGAAAGCGGGGATGCCACTCGGGGGCATCCCCAAGCTTAGATGGTTTCTCATTTTTGCATAATAGCTTGGGATGCCAGTGCATCCCCAAGCTTAGGCTCTTCCGTCCTTCCTTCATCCATCGTAAGATAACCCAAAACTTGAAAATTTCAATCACACAAAACTTCAACAAAACCTTCGTGAGATCCGTTAGTATAAGAAAGCAAACCACTACTATAAGTACTGTGTCAAACCAATTCATATTTTTTTTGTATTATACCTACTGTATTCCAACATTTCTATGGCAAAAACTCATCAAAGAAAACCATAGAGCCATCAAAATAAGCACACAACACAAATAAAACATAATCTGTCAAAAACAGAACAATCTATAGTAATCTGGAAGTTTCGAATACTGCTGGAACTCTAAAAATCTTAAAAAATTTGGGCCATGTGGGAAATTTGTATATTAATCTTCTGCAAAAGAATCAACTTAAAAGAACTTTTCAGTTAAAAATGAGAATTTTTCTCGTGAGCGCAAAAGTTTTTGTTTTTTCAGCAAGATCAAATCTACTGACACCCAACGTGTTCCTAAGGCTTTGCTTGGCACAAACCTCAATTCAAACCACAAAAACACATCTCGAAAGAGATAATAAAGTTTTTTTATTTAAAATAGCAAGGAAATCGAAAAGCTAAAAGATACAAGTTGGGTTGCCTCCCAACAAGAGCTATCGCTTTACGCCCTTAGCTAGGCATAATACCAAGATTTCAAGTATTGTCATCCTTGTTGGATGTTCCATAAGTTGCCCTCATTATAGATTCATAAGGCAATTTGATCTTGGTTCTAGGGAAGTGTTCCATTCCATTTCTCATGAGAAATTGGAATTTAATATTGCCTTCTTTCATGTCAATCACCGCACCAATAGTTCGCAAAAACGGTCTACCAAGTTTAATAGGGCAAGACGGATTGCAATCTATATCAAGAACAATAAAGTCTATGGGTACATAGTTCCTATTTTCAAGAATAAGAACATCATTGATCCTTCCCAAAGGCTTTGTAATAGTGGAATCCACCAAATGCAAATTACGAGAGTAATCTTCAACATTGGTAAGACCAAGAACATCGCAAAGAGATTTGGGAATCGTGGAAACACTAGCACCCAAAACACACAAAGCAAAACACTCATAATTTTTAATTTTGACTTTGATAGTGGGTTCCCATTCATCACACAACTTCCTAGGAATTGAAACTTCTAATTCCAATTATTTTTAAAAAGCTTTCATCATAGCATCAACAATATGTTTAGTAAAAGCTTTATTTTGTTCATAGGCATGGGGTGAATTAATCATGGATTGCAACAAAGAAATACAATCAATCAAGGAGCAACTATCATAATTAAATTCTTTATAATCCAAAATAGTGGGTGCATCACTAGTTAAAGTCTTGACCTCTCCAAACCAACTTTTATCAATTTTCTCAACAAGATTTTCACCCTCCGAAATATTGGGACGCCTTCTACCTAAAGTTGACTCTTCTTCAGTCCCTTTATCATTAAGTTGAACTTTACTAAACAAAGAATCAATGGAAGACAGACCAATAAATTTAATGTCTTCATCATTTTGATGAAAGCAATCACTAGAAACGCCTTTTCTAAAAATTCTTGTTTAGATCTAAGCATGGCAGTTATTTTCTTACTTTCATCCATAGAAACATAAAGACCTTTAATTGATTCTTCAACTTTAGGCATAAAAATTTCCAACTTGAGATTTTTTACATCATCCTATCAATACTCCTAGACATATCCTCAATCCTATTCAATTTCCAACTTGAGTATTGATAAATTCTTTAATATTACTCTCTAGATCAGAGGTGTTCCTATTATTATTGTAAGATTTATTTCCATAGAAATTCCCATAATTATTAGAGGAATTACTAGGAAAAGGCCTAGGATTAAAATTACATCTATAAGCATTGTTATTAAAATTATTTCTAGAGATAAAGTTCACATCTATAGCATCACTAGTTTGCTCAATCAAGGTGGACAAAGGCATATCATTAGGATCAATAGGAGCACTTTTACTAGCAACCATTTTCATAAGAGCAACAACTTTCTCATTGAATGAATCAATATCAACCGCATTAATCTTTTTGCTTGTTGGCGCCCTTTCGGTATGACATTGCGAATAATTCGCCATAATATTATCAAGAAATTTGGTGGCTTCACCAAAATTAATTTCCATAAAAGTATCACCCGCAGCGGAATATAAAAAGATTTCGAGAAACAAAATTCAATCCTGCATAGAAAGTTTGTATGATCATCCAAAGATTTAACCCATGAGTTGGGTAATTCCTTAGCATCATTTTCATCCTTTCCCAAGATTGTGCAACATGTTAATGTTCAAGTTGCTTGAAATTCATGATTTGGGTTCTAAGGGATGTACTTTTTGTGGGCGGAAAATATTTAGTGATAAAAGCATCTTTGCATTTGTTCCAAGAATCAATGCTATTGTGAGGTAAAGAAGAAAACCAAATTTTTGCATGATCTCGCAAAGAAAACGGAAACAATTTCAATTTCACAATATCATTGACCACATCTTTTTTCTTTTACATATCGCATTATTCCACGAAGGTATAAAGATGGGACGCGGAATCCTCATTAGGAGTGCCGAAAAATTGATCTTTCATGACAAGGTTCAACAAAGCACTATTAATATCACAAGTCTCCACACTAGTGGCGGGAGGAGCAATCGGAGTGCCAATAAAATCATTGTTGTTGGTATTGGAAAAATCACACAACTTAGTGTTCTCTTGCGACATTTTTGAGCAATTGTAAACAAGAACCCAAGTGGCGATAGATCCGATCGGAAAAACGGCAAATGGAAAAGATGGCGAATAAAACGACAAATTTTGGTGAAGTGGGGGAGAGGAAAATGAGAGGCAAATGGCAAATAATGAAAATTGCGAGGAGATGAGATTGGTAATTAGGAACCTGGTATATGTTGAAGATCCTCCCCGGCAATGGCGCCAGAAATTCATTTTGGTGTCGCTTAAAGCTACGTCGGTATTTCCCCAAAGAGGAAGGGATGATGCGGCACAATGGCGGTAGGTATTTCCCTCAGATGTGAAACCAAGGTTATAAAAATAGTAGGAGATCCAAGCAACACAACATAAACAATACTTGCACACAAATAACAACTTCTCGCAACCCGAAGTGTTAAAGGGGTTGTCAATAACTTTCGGGGTACAACGATTCAAGATAGGCAAAACAAACGTGAGAAATTTGTAGTATATTGATAGATCGAACGCCAAATAAAATAAATAAGAATAAATTGCAGCAAGGTATTTTTGTAATTTTTTTAATAGATCTGAAAATAAATGCAAGGAAAATGTAGATCGCAAAGGCAATTATATGAGAAACAAGACCCGGGGGTCGTAGGTTTCACTAGTGGCTTCTCTCGAGAAACATAGGAAACGGTGGGTAAACAAATTACTATTGGGAAATTGATAGAACCTAAAATAATTATGACGATATCCCTGCAATGATCATTACATAGGCATCACGTCCAAGATTAGTACACCGACTCCTGCCTGCATCTACTACTTTTACTCCACACATCGACTGCTATCCAGCATGCATCTAGTGTATTAAGTTCATGGAAAAACGGAGTAATGCATTAAGAATGATGACATGATGTAGACAAGATCCGTTTATCTATGGCATTAGATATGGATCTCGTCATTTTATCCTTAGTCGCAACGATGAATATGTGTCGGTTCCCTTTCTGTCACTAGGATCAAGCACCGTAAGATCAAACCCACTACCGGGCACCTCTTCCCATTGCAAGATAAATAGATCAAGTTGGCCAAACAAAACCCAAATATCGGAGAATAAATAGGAGGCTATAAGAGATCATGCATATAAGAGATCAAAGAAACTCAAATAAATCTCATGGAAATAAAAAGATAGATTTGATAATAAACTCAAAGTTCATCGGATACCAACAAACACACCGCAAGAAGATTTACATCATATGGATCTCCAAGAGACCATTGTATTGAGAATCAAAATAGAGATAGAGGAAGCCATCTAGCTACTAACTACGGACCCATAGGTTTACAAAGTACTACTCACGCATCATCGGAGTGTGTCGGGGAAACTGATCGCCCACGAACACCTATGGGACCGGAGCCCCTTTTCGGTACGGCAAGGGAGCGGAGGGAGCACGAAGAGCAGATCGAGGCTAGCACGCGGGCAGTTTACCCAGGTTCGGGCCGCACGGATGCGTAAAACCCTACTCCTGCCTTGGTTGTATTGTGTTCTTGGCTCGGGACCACAAAGAGCTACAGAGCTGGTTGCTAGCTACACCGAGCTTGAGAGTGATCAAGGATCGGAACCCCCTCTACGTTGCGCATGGGCCTCCTTTTATAGGTCGAAGGGGTCACCGACAGGTGGCAACGTAGATGAGGGTAAAAGTGTGAAAATGGTGGTAGTTGGAACAGTGTATGTACAGTGGTCTATACCTAACCCTAACGGCAGGGGACAAGGGCATTGAATGCACGTCGCCATCGCCCCCAAAAAGTGCAAAAAGCGTCCGTCAGGGCATCTCCGTTCGCCACGAAGATGGCCTTGTCATCGTGGCTCGCCACGGAGTACCCCAGGCTGCACAGCCTTCCGCCACGTGCACCTGGAAGGGCCCCAGGGCTACGCGTGGCCGGATGAGCTAGAGCACGGGCACGTAGTGGGAGCTTGCCGTGGCAAGCGCCTTGCCGCGGTCGCTACCTTGCCGCGCCCGGAAGCTTGTCGCTCTCCGGGCCTCGCCGGGGCGCGCGATGCGCCACAGCAAGTCTTCTGAAATGCCATGTTTGGCCTTCCTGAGAAGCTCCTTTTGCCAGGGCCTTGTGCCAAAGGGGTGGTCTTGAGCTTGGTACGGCCTTCCCGGCAAGCTACTCTTGCCGGGGCCTTGTTTCTTTAACTTGAATACTTTGTTCTTGAATGGCTCTAAAGGATCCAGAGCGGGCCTTGGCGGGCGCGTGGCAAGCCCTGCCATGGGACGCTGCTACTGCCCGTGCACAAGTCGGGATACTAAGGTACCCCTACTTTAGTACACCGACAGGAGCCCTCGGGCCTGGGCCACACACGGTGCCGAGCGCTGTTGCGCCAGGCCCAAAACAAGGCACGGGCACACGCGGGCCAGGGCGCGCCGTATCCCACTCCGTATCCACCGCGTCTCTCCCTAACGGCACGCGTTGATTGCGGCGTCGTGGGAGAGATCGTGGCCTGTTTCTTTAATGGGGGAAATGCGGAACGCCTCCCCCCCTTTCCCCCCCTTAAAAGCAGAGGAAACAGGGGCAGTTTCCCCCATTCGCTTCATTGCTTCTTCAACATCCAGAAACCCCCGCCGCTCTCCTCCTCCCTGAAGGTCGAAAGAGAGCAGCGCTCCGCCCTTCCTCCACCGCCGCCAGCCTCCGCAGCGCCGTCGACTTCCCTCGCCGTCCCCGCCATGGCCCCGAAGGGCGACAAGGCGAAAGCCGCGAAGACCGACCGGGCGCAGAAACTAGCAGCAATGCGGAAGAAGATGGTGGTCTTCCCGCCGAGGCTCGGCGCGAGGGAGCTGAAGGACAAGTTCTACCTCTTCTGGTCGAGGGAGACGAAAGCTCACCCGCGCACCAGGGTACTCCCCGCCGAAGCCTGCGACATGTTTCCGGGAGGGTATGCCTATTTCGCCCTGTTCTTCCATTGCGGACTCTGCCCTCCATACTCCGAATTCTTCTGCGACGTTATGAACACCTACGGGTTCCATCTTCTTGATTTCACCCCGAAGCAGTCTTGACCATGGTCGTTTTCGCACATCTGTGCGAGAACTTTGTTGGGGTGTATCCCAATGTAGCCCTCTTCCGCCATTATTATACACCTCGAGTAGAGTAAGGTTCTCCTTTATCCGGCGGGATCTCCTAGATCTTTAGACTCAATAAGAAAGAGGCATACTTGACTGGGGAACTCCGCGGCAAGTGGGAGGAGTGGAGGGCCAACTGGTGCTGGGACATGGAGGATAGACCCCAGCAGTTCACTTCCCCGCGCCGAGCCGCAATAGTGCGCGGCAAGGACTGGAGTGGCCTGGCCCCGGAGGACGACAAGCTGAAGATAGCCATCACTAGGATCCTTCGCCTCCGGCAAGCCAAACTCACTGTAGGGGCTGTCGGAGCTGATTTCCTTCGCCGCTGCATCGCCCCCTTGCAGGAGAGGAAGAGGCCTGCTTGGGAATTTGGTAATGCGGCAGACTGCATGAGGCTGCGCCCAGGCCTCAATTATAATTTCACAGTGCTGGAGCTCAAAGGGATGCTCCGTGAGCTGTTCAAGCACGACGCCAAGCACCCGGAGTGGTTCACCTTGCCGCGGGGGGTAGTTCCACTATGCAACAATTTGTCGCTCAGTGCTATCCGCGCGGCAATGCCGTGGTGCGACTCCCATGGGATTGACCCCACTTGGCTGGCGCCCTCTGACGAAGCTATGCAAACCTTCTTCGATAACTTGGTGGAGCTGCCAATCGATCCCGACGAGAAGAAAGGCCTCACCCGCGACACCACCGACCGGGAGATGGCCTATATAGCCACCAGATTGGAGGAGGCAGCCGCAGCTGCCGCCGCGGGTGAATTTGGGTATACCATGGAGGAGGCAGACGCAGCGGAGGCAGTGAGTCGGGCCGAGGAGGAAGAGATCCTCAAACTGTTGAAGCCTGCCGGGCAGCCTGCCGAGACGAGCGAGGCCACCGGGCAAGGGACGGAGTCGAGCGAGCCCACCGAGCAGGGCGATAAATCAAGTGATTCCGCCAAAGACTCGGGCGGGTCTCTGAACCTTGACTCTTCTTCATCCTCGGGAAGTTCACCGCCGCCGCCAAGTCCTCCGCCTCAACCAAAGAAGCGTCTCCGCAAGGCCGCAGATGCGGCGAGGCAGCCGGCGGGCCAGCAGCCGCAGCGACGCTCGACGCGCGCCACCACGACGAGCAAGGCCGCCAAGGGGGCGCCTCGCGCCTCAGCAGCGGCTGGAGGAGGATCTTCCCGCACGGGCTCCACCGCTCCTTCCGCCCCTCGGGCCTCGGCGACGACCGGAGCGGGGTCTTCGCAGACCACGGACCCCGCTCCCGGCAAGCGGCCGAGGGCGCCTACTCCTCCAGCTCCTCGCGCCGGACCGCGCGAGGCAGACTTCGACTTCTCCATCCTCATTTCCGAGGAGGAGGAGGAAGAGTAAGTAAAGCAACTCTTGTTTTCTTCAATTTGCTGTTCTTGCCTTGAATCTTCTTTGTCTGATTCTGTTTGATGTCTGCCTTCCAGGACCCTGGCCCAAAGGGTGGCGAAGAGGGCCAAGATCCCGGTGGTTGACCTCGAGGACGAGCCCGTCGCAGCAGCGGGGGATGCGCCAGCGACGAGCTTGCTGGACCAGACGGCTGCCCCGCAGAGCAGCCCTCAGCGCAGCCCCTAGCGTAAGTCTTCTGTTTACTTCTTCGCTTGTCGGGCGCGCGTGGGCTTCTCATACTTGTTAATCGTCTTGATTGTTTGTTGATTTGTGCAGAAGCAGAGCCGCAGCCCCAGGAGCGCCCAGAGACCGCTCCCGACGAGCCGCTCGTCTCAGCCTCCCCGCCAAGGAGGAGCTCCCCGGCGAGGGAGGATGCTCCGCCAAGGGCGGGTACTCCGCCAAGGGCGAGTACCCCGCCAAGGGCGAGCACCCCGCCAAGGGAAGGCGCCAGCGGCCCTCCGCCGGCGGAGGCTACTACCACTCCGCCGAGGGAGAACTCCCCGGCAAGGAACCCCGTCGAAGAAGAGGCCCGCGCAGGTAACCCTTGTGCTTTTGCTCTTTCGATTTCTTCTTTTTGGATATTTTCTTGTCAATGATTTTCTTCTTTCTTTTTCTTGTCTTCAGACTCGTCCGCTCTAGAGTCTATGGAGACGGAGGCCAGCACCGAGGAGCCCGCGCGCGGCAACGCTGGTGATGCCGCGGCTACCAAAGAGGCGGTCGGCACCGAGGAGCCCGCCGTCGAAGAGGCAACCAGGGACGCCGATGCGGCGGCTGAGGAGGGGACCGACGGTCGCACTGACGGCCCTTAGGCCGCAGGAGCGTTCGACGCTGCACCGACCGCCGACCCTGCCACCGCCACGGCCGGAACTGGCGCCTACTTGGAGGCCAGAAATGGGGTTTTCATCCAACTTCCGTGGGCTTCTTCGTCAAGGGCGCCCGTGGAGGGGGAGGTCTTCGATGGGGAAGTCCTCGCCTCCGCGGGGCTGAAGTTTGTCGACGCGCCCGGCAGCAGCAACGAGCCCGAGGAGGAGCAGCTTCTGCGCCGGCTTCTGGCCCTGTACCGTGCCAGGCAGGCCAAGCTGGAGTCCCGAGAGGCTCTGGCTGCCAAGGCAGGCGTCGATTTGGAGAAGCGCGCCGAGGAGCTCCGCGCCGCCAACCAGGCTGCCCTCCGGTCCTTGGCGGAGGAGCGGGAGGAGCTTGCCTAGGCGCACCAGGCGTTCATGCTCGAAAAGGCCGAAGCAGAGGAGCAGCAACGGCTCGCCGCCGAAGGTGAGCTAACGCAGCGGAAGGTCGACCTCGACAGCCACAAGGACGACCTTGCCTCGCGCGAGCAGTCCATTGGTGGGGCTCTGCAGGAAGCAAGGGACGCCGCTGCAGCTGCAGAGACCGCCAAGAGAGACTTGGAGGCGAGGGTGGCACAGTTGGAGATCAACTTGAGGACGAGCGAGGAGAAGGTTGCCGCCCTCACGTTGGAGAGGGAGAAAGACGCCCACAGCCACTCGGAGCTGCAGGTCCGTCTCTCCGACAAGGGCAAGGAGCTCGCCGTCGCAAAGGACTCTGTTGCGGACTTGGAATTGAAGCTGTCCACCCTCACTGCATCACTTGACAGCGCCAGGAACCGGGAGACAAAGCTGAAGGAGGACCTCCGGGCTGAGAGGGCACTGCTAGACAGCGCCGCCCTCACGCAAAACAACTTTAGGCAGACGGTGGAGCAGTGGACCGAGGAGCTTGTCGCCGCCACCTCTGACATCGACAGAGAGTTGGCGGGGCTGGGGATAGAGCACCTCGGGTACTCCCCCGACGCGAACCTCCCTCACAGCGCCAAGCTGAGCTTATTCTTCAGGGGAGTGGCGCCGGCTCTCGAGCAGCTCCGTGAGAGGATCCCCACGCAGCTGGCGAACGAGGCGCGCATGCTTTGCACGGGGGTTGTGGAGAGAGTGCTGACGAAGATAGTCTACCGCAACCCCGGGATCAATCTTGAGAACGTCCTCAGGACCTTGTCGCCCGACGCCGACCAGGAAGCGCTGAAGGCTCTTGTCGCCCCCATCGTGGCCAAGGTGGGCAAGATCAGGAGGGTCGACGGCGACTGCGTGGACTAGACTGTCTTCCTTTCTGCTTCTCTTGTCGCTGCCAATCACGTTATGGACAGTAGTTTGTTAGAACAGCGACAAGTCATCTTGTAATATAACCTTATTTTGGGTAGTTAATGCAGTGTTATTTCCTTGGTTCGACTTCTTTACTTTTTATGCTTTTACCCTACGCTTTTAGGGAACTTGCCGGCAAAGGGGCCCTTGCCGCGAGTGCTGAGTGCGGAACTTCAGCAGCCCGCTGGCAACGCCTCTACCGGCAAGAAACCTTGCCGCAGCTAGTCGCAGCAAACTTAGGTTGTTGAGCGAACTCGAAAACGAAGTAAGGGCGCGACACTTGTCGCAGCGCACTTAAACCATTGAGCGTGCTCGAAACAAAGTAAGGGCGCGGCTAGCTACAGGTAGGTTCCTCCGCGCACAAGTTTTCCATACAAAGCGTGGTCGTTCAAGGAAGATAACTTTAAAAATTTAAAAATTTGAATGCTCAAACTTTGGTAACTTAGCTTTTGTGTATGGTCTGCTTCCCGGCAAGGCGAGGCTTTCTTGAACGGCAGTTGGTCCATACCACTGTCTCCTCCCCCCCGGCAAACTTGTGCGCGAGGAATCCTTCTTCTGCTTGAGAGAAAAGAGAAAGGGGGGAAACATAGATATGGAGCCTTGCGGCTCGTTATTGCTTACCGGAGGTGTGTGCTGCACGAGGTGTCATACAATACATGCAAGTAAAAGAGAAAAATGCATGAAATGACAAGTTGTGCAAGGAACAAAAGCTTTACCGATGCATGGGGTCTGCGCCCGGCTTTGTACAAAGGTTTACATGCAACAGCGGCAAGACTTGTACAAAAGGTGGTTGCTGGAACGGATCACGGCAACCGCGCCTTATGGGTGAAACTTGCAAAGGTGCTCAATGTTCCAGGAGTTGCTCACCGGTAAGCCTTCTTCGGTCTCAAGGCGGACAGCGCCGGGCCTTGTGACTTGTCTCACCCGATAAGGGCCTTCCCACTTCGGCGTCAACTTGTTGGAATTCTTGGCGGACTGAACACGCCGAAGAACAAGGTCGCCTTCCTCGAGACTTCTGGCCTTAACTTTGCGGCTATGGTAGCGGCGCAAAGCTTGCTGGTATCGAGCAGCTCGTACAGCATCCTGAAGACGGTCCTCCTCGAGGAGCAGTGCGTCATCTTGCCGCAGCTGCTCTTGCTCGAGCTCATCGTAAGCGAGCACTCGAGGCGATCCATATACGAGTTCCGTGGGGACAACTGCCTCGGCTCCATAGACAAGAGCAAAGGGTGTCTGTCCAGTGGCTCGATTTGGTGTCGTCCTGATTGACCAAAGAGCCGCCGGCAACTCCTCAATCCAGTTTCTTCCGCACTTGTGCAGCCTGTCGAAAGTTCTTGTCTTGAGTCCGCGCAGCACTTCAGCGTTTGCCCTCTCCGCTTGACCATTGCTCCTCGGGTGAGCAACAGAAGCAATGCAGACCTTGGCGCCAAGGTCTTGGACGTACTGCATGAAGGTGTGGCTTGTGAACTGTGTGCCGTTGTCGGTGATGATCCTGTTAGGGATTCCGAAACGGCAAACAATTGACCTGAAGAACTTGACTGCTGACTGTGCGGTCACCTTCCTCACTGGCTCCACTTCCGGCCACTTTGTGAACTTGTCAATGGCGACGTACAAGTACTCAAAGCCCCCGACTGCGCGGGGAAAGGGGTCGAGGATGTCAAGCCCCCAGACCGAAAATGGCCAGGACAAAGGGATCGTCTAGAGAGCTTGAGCTGGCTGATGTATTTGCTTGGCATGGAACTGGCACGTTTCACACTTGGTTACTTGTGCAGTTGCATCTTGGAGGGCTTCTGGCCAAAAGAAACCTTGCCGGAACGCCTTGCCGGCAAGTGCTCTTGCGCCAATGTGGTGGCCACATATGCCTCCATGTATTTCTGCCAACAGCTTTTGCCCATCTTCCCGGGGAATGCACTTCAACCTGACACCATTGAGTCTTCTTCTGTACAGTTCGTTGCCGATGAACTCGTACATACTTGACTGCCTGGTTAATCTCTCTGTCTCTTGTGGCTCTTCGGGAAGTTCTCCAGTCTGAAGGAAATGGACAATTTGCTGCGCCCATGCTGGAGCCTGAGGCTCAACAACAAGGACTAAAGGCATCAGTGCTGCTGCGGGAACGTTAGCTTCTACGGCAAGAACCTGTGGCTCGGCCGGAGCTTGACGTTCCCCGGCAAGCTTGCCGGGGCAAAGCCTGTCGGGACGCCTGCTTCAACTGTACAAACCCTTGGGGTCTGCAGGAGCTGACTGTTCCTCAACAATTTTGTCGTTGATCTTGGGGACCTTGGCAGCGGCTTCAGGAAGCTCTGCTGGCAAGTAGTCGCCGGAGACCAACTTTCTCTTCTTACTTTGTCCAATTGATGGTGTAACGGATGGTTGAGTTAGCTTGAGCACGAAGATCCCTGGTTCCACAGGTAGCTTTAGTGCAGCACACTTTGACAGGTCGTCTGCGACGTCATTTTGAGCTCTTGGGATGTGCTCCATCTGCAAGCCTTCAAAGTGTTCTTCAAGCTTCCTCACTTCATCAACGTATGCTTCCATCAATGGGCTCTGGTAGCTCTTGTCCACTTGTCGGACAACCAACTGCGAATCTCCCCGCACAATCAGCTTCTTGATCCCAAGTTCAGCTGCGATTCTGAGGCCGGCAAGCAAACCTTCATACTCTGCAGTATTATTCGTTGCTTGCTCCTTGGGAAAGTGCATCTGGACGACGTACTTGAGGTGCTCGCCGGTGGGTGCGACAAACAGCACGCCAGCGCTGGCGCCTTGCAGCGAGAAGGCACCATCAAAGTACATTATCCATTCTTTGCTTGCTTCTTTGGCGGGGATGTTTGTCTCTGGAATCTCTTCGTCCGGCGTTGGTGTCCATTCTGCTATGAACTCTGCCAATGCTCTCCTCTGGATAGTTGAAGTACTTTCAAACTTAAGACCAAAGCTTGACAGCTCTAGTGCCCACTCGACAATCCTGCCCGTTGCTTCTGGATTTTGCAATATCCTCTTCAGCGGAAAGCGAGTGACCACTGTTATCTCATGTGCTTGGAAGTAATGGCGCAGCTTTCTCGAGGCCATGAGGAGACCGGAAAGTAACTTCTGTACCCCAGAGTATCTTGACCTAGCCCCCTGCAAGAGGGAACTGACAAAATAAACAGGGCGCTGCACCATCTTCTTTCGCACTTCTTCTTGCATCTGCGCAGACTCATCCTTGTCGGGGCCAGAGCTTATGAGGGAAGCCCCCTGCTTGTCGCTGGATGTGCTTGCCGGGGCTGTGAGCTCCTCTTCTGCCTCTCTTTCCGCTACCAACGCAGCACTAACCACTTGATTGGTTGCTGCTAAGTACAGCAGCAACTTCTCTTGTGGCCTAGGTGCGACAAGTATTGGAGTGGAGGATAGGTATCCTTTCAAGTCCTGCAGCGCTGCCTCCGCTTCCGGAGTCCATCTTATTGGACCCGTCTTTTTCAAGATTTTGAAAAACGGCAGGGCGCATTCTGCGGACTTAGAAATGAACCTGCTGAGGGCAGCCACGCAGCCGGCAAGCCTTCGTACATCCTTGACGCGCTTTGGAGCTTCGATCTGCTCGATGGCTTTGATCTTGTCAGGATTGGCTTTAATTCCCCTCTGAGACACAAAGAATCCGAGAAGCTTGCCAGAGGGGACTCGGAACACGCACTTCTCGGGGTTAAGCTTGAGTTGTATCTTGCGCAGATTCGCAAAAGTTTCATCTAAGTCTTGAATCAGGGTATCCTTGTCCTTGCTCTTGACCACTATATCATCCATGTAAGCTTCTACATTCCTGTGTATCTGTGGCTCAAAAGCAGTGTGGACCACCCTTGCAAATGTTGAACACGCATTCTTCAATCCAAAGGGCATGCGCATGAAGCAGTAAGTGCCACATGGAGTAATGAATGCGGTCTTCTCTTCATCCTCTTCAGCCATGAATATCTGGTGGTACCCGGAGTATGCATCAAGGAACGAAAGCAACTCACATCCAGCCGTGGAGTCAACGATCTGGTCAATGCGCGGCAAGGGAAATGGATCTTTGGGACAAGCTTTATTCACATCAGTGAAGTCTATACAAAGCCTCCACTTCCCATTAGCCTTGCGCACTACAACAGGGTTGGCCAACCACGTGGGATGAAGTACACCTCTGACAAGGCCTGCTGCTTCCAGCTTCTTGATTTCTTCCGCGATAAATTCTTGGCGCTCCACGGCTTGCTTCCTGACCTTCTGCTTGACGGGCCGTGCGAGAGGACAAACGGCAAGCTTGTGCTCAATCACTTTCCTGGGAACACCAGGGATGTCAGACGGTTGCCATGCAAACACGTCGACATTCGCCCGCATGAAAGTAACGAGCGCGCTTTCCTATTTAGGATCGAGCGTGGCACTAATGGTGAAAGTACCACCAGTGCCGTCCTCCTTGGCTGACACCTTCTTGGTTGCAGGTGGAGCTGCCATTCCCTTCTTGCACTTGCTGGTGGAGCTCGATGGTGCGTCCTCGACGGCAGCGCAGCACTCCGAAGAGGTGCGTTTGCCGGAGTGGGCCCCAGAGCTCTTGCCGGACTTGGTCTTGTTCTTCCCCCCGGGAGCTTCAGCGGCAAGTGTTTTGCTATCTGCTGCAGCTGCTGCGTCCCGGTAGATCTTGTCGGTGCAGATAAGCGCGTCCTTCTTGTCGCCGGGGACAAAGATGACGCTTATCGGGCCTGGCATCTTGAGCATGTTGTAGGCGTAATGAGAGGCTGCCATGAACTTGGCGAGTGCCAGACGGCCAAGTATCCCATTGTATGGCAATGGGATATCGGCAACGTCGAAGGTGATCCTCTCAGTCCTGAAGTTTAGCTCTCCGCCAAAGGTTACTGGCAGCGTGATCTTCCCCTTCGGCTTGCTCCTTCCCGGGTTAATTCCTTGGAAAGTTCCGGTTTCCTCGAGCTCGCTGTCGGGGATCTGCAGTTTCCTGACCACAGCAGAGGAGATCAGGTTCAGGCCGGCCCCGTCGTCAACCAGCATCTTGGTGACCTTGAGGTTGCGGATGGTTGGTGAAACCAACATCGGCAAGCACCCGACCGCAGTTGTGCCGTCAGGGTTGTCGGGACCCCGATCCTAAGCCACACAGGTCTAGCCTGTAACACATCATATCACTTTGCGGCCTCACGCACGGTATCCCCACGGGTGCCACCTTACCTGGCCCAGGACCGTTTGCGCATTTTGGCACACGTATATGATAGTGTTGCTAGCATCCATATGACAGAGAACCCGGGCCGACATGACCAGTTATAAACCAAAAGTGGCACTAAATTACAGAGACAGGCATACATGACCCAGCAATGAACGTGTCGGTCATCAACGTATGAACCCAAGTCGTAGCAAGCTACAAGGACTTAAAGGAACAACGCGTGACATTTCCCCTAAGGGACACACACAGGAACGAAGAAGGACACATGCCGGCCAGCCTAAGTGTTCCGGAGCAGTAGCAAGCTACCAAGGCTCAGTGGAAACACTAGGAGACATTTCCCTGTAAGATAGGCTACCAAAGGTAAACAACTAGGTGTCGGATCCCACACATAGCAATACACATTACACGTACGCATAACATGCAAGTATGTGATGTACAACATGGCATCACACCATAACTCAACAACTCATATAGATAAGGCCCAGAAGAGCCATCATAGCATTTATTACAATCAGAGGTCACATGACCCAGCATACATAGCATACAGGCAACGGAAGCATAACATGTCTGAGTACAGACAACTACAAATGAAAAAGGCTGAGAAGCCTGACTATCTACAAGACCCTCCTAAGGGCACAAGATCGTAGCTGAGGTAACAAGCTAAACGTCGAAGTCCACGCGGAACCACTAGCGAGACTGAAGTCTCTCTGCAAAACATAAATTAAACAAACGTGAGTACAAAGGTACTCAGCAAGACTTACATCAGAACTAACTACATATGCAACAGTATCAACAAGGGGGTAGTGGAGTTTGACTGTAGCAAGCCAGCTTTGACTCGGTGGCTATCCTAAACTATGACTGCAAGTAACTCTTTGAGGTGGCGCACACGAGTCCACATATTCACCAATCAATACATCACTATGGATCCGCTCCCGTCTCCCTACGAGAAGTCCATCCATAGCACTCACACTTGTCTTGAGTATTTTAGAGTATCCACTTTCGATTGTCTATGTACCACGTAAGCATCCAAGAAGTCCATATCCGCGGACCCGGCTATTCGAATAGATCATGTTAACCCTGCAGGGGTGTACTTCTTCACACACGCTCTCGCCTCTTACCGCCATGTACACGTCGTGTATCTCGGCAACCTTCAAGCGGAAGCCTGGTGAGGGTGTCGGCCACGACCTGACTAACCACACAAGTCTCTCGTCCAGGTTTATCGCCTATTCAGGTTCCATCCGTGGGGAGATCCGGCCGGGGTGTCGCTCACGGCCCCAAAAGATGTGCGCAGGGTTCCCAAGCCCACCTCGTCGGATGGATCTACGCTTGGTACACCGTGCCACGGTGCCTAGTCTGACCCAAGCCCACATGTACCGTGTGCCACTTGGTAGACTACTAACACTACCTACAAACACCAGAAACTAGTTGCAACTCCTGGACAGAGATCTAGTTGATTAATAAGTCGAGAGGGGTCGAGTTACCGGAACCCAATGTGTGGTAGTAACTATGTCATTGGACAACTTACACAGAACTCAGTTCTTAAGGACGGCTCCAGTGAGACAACCTACCATGTACTCCTACATGGCCTCTCACCGCTACCTTTACCAAATCGTGTTCACACACTTAGCTCACACACAGTAGGACATGTTCACCACATTCTAATTCATCCCCGATGAATCAGACCTGACTCAACTCTAAGCAATAGCAGGCATAACCAGAAAGCATGAATGAGTAGGCACAACATGGCTCAAACAACTCCTACTCATGCTAGTGGGTTTCAACTATTTACTGTGGCAATGACAGGTCATGCAGAGGAAAGGGGTTCAGCTACCGCAGCAAAAAGCAGTTCAATCGTTGTTGTCCTAATGTAGTAAAAGAGAGCAGGAGCGAGAGAGTGGGGTTGTATCGGGATGCTCAATGGGGGTTTGCTTGCCTGGCACTTCTGAAGATATTAATAGCTCTTCATCGGTGTCATCGAATTCATCGTCGGAACGTCGTCTACTGAGAGGGGACAAAATCGACAAACACAGAAAGAACACAATCAATGCAATGCAACAATATGATGCATGAATGTGATCTGGCAATATGATGTTTATTGAGCTAATGCAACTAGCAACACATTTAAATGAAGTTGGTTTGAACCAAGGTTCAAATTCAAACTCCATATGTGATTATTCAAATGCCATCTATTCAAAAAGTCCTAAACAGTGGCTGTAAATTATTCAAACATGCATGAAAATGCCATAAACAGATTCCTTGGATTTTTCTGATCAATTTTCATATATAAATTATTTTCATCCGAGCTATAGATTATTTTCTATGAGTTTTAGAAGTTTTGGCTATTTTCTGAAATAAATAAATCATTTCTGATTTATTTAAAATTCCAGAAAATGCTTATTGCGTCAGCATGACGTCACTGTGAGGTCAGCAGTCAACAGAGGCTGGTCCAGTCAAACCTGACCAGTGGGGCCCACTGGTCAGTGACACTACTAGTTAACCCTAAAGATTAGTGCTAAATTAAACCTAACTAAAGTGTCAAGGGGGGTGGCCCACATGTCAGTCTCTCAGGCCTAATTAAGTTTAGTTTTTAAACTAAACTAATTTAAGAGATGCTGGCCCCACCTGTCATTGTGTTAGTGCTAAACTAAGGGCGTGGGGCCCATATGT
>LR738712.1:452275533-452312144 GCA_902687465.1 Secale cereale
GGGGGGGGGGGGGGGGGGGGGTCAACCCACCGGTTCAGAAGTCAAAAGCGTCGGCGGCTCGTCGCCGGCGGAGCCAGAGACGGCGGCGGGCGTCGGAAAACGCCCACAGGCGACCAAAATGGCCGCGGAGAGTATTTATGTGAAGCCCGCGTTCTCGCGCATCCGTTGCGGCAAGCGGCAGCTGCTGGGGCGGCCGGAGTTCGCTGGAATCAAGCTCGCGGCGGCGGTGGCGTTCGGGCATCGACGGAGACGGTGCTACGGGCCACTCCAGGAGCAACGGATGGCCCTGCGCGATGCGCGGGAGTGCAAGGAGTGCGATGGCGAGCTCGGACGCGGGTGGCAGCAGTTGTGGCCGCGGCGGTGCCATGGCCGGCGGCGGGAGCTCACGGGTGCGACGACGGGGGGTCAGCTAGGGCTCGGGGGTGAGGAAGTATTTAGGGGGAAACAGAGAGGGGCTCACGGCGATTCAGACGAGCAGGCCGGCGAGTTCGGGGAAGCACAGACGGTGACGAATCGATGGTGAGGTCGACGGCGGCCGAAGGTTGAAGATGGGGTCGGGGAAGACGCCTGTCGGTGTACTAAGATAGGGGTACCTTAGTACCCCAACTTGTGCACGGGCAGTGACAGCTTCCCGCGGCAGGGTCTACCACGTGCTTGCCGGAAACCTCTCTGGTCCTTATTAAGCCATTCAAAAACGAAGTATACAAGACAGAAGATCAAGGCCCCGGCAAGTGGAGCTTGCCGGGAAGGTCGTCCCAAGCTGAAGACTACGTCATTGACGCAAGGCCCTGGCAAGAGGAGCTTGCCAGGAAGACCAGACGACTGTATCTAGAAGACGAGCCTCGGCGCACTCTGCGCCCCGGCAAGGCCCGGGGAGCGACAAGCTTCCCGGCCCGACAAGATCAAGCCCCCGGCAAGCTGCTTGCCGGGGGAAGTTTGCACTGTGTGCCCGCGCTCCAGCTCATCGACCCACGCATCGCCCTGGGGCCCTTCCAGGGACGCGTGGCGGATGGCTGTGCAGCCTGGGGGACACGGTGGCACTCCAAGGTGACGAGGCTACCACCGTGGCGAACGGAGACGCAAGGGCGGGCGCTTTTGGGGTCGACGGCGACGGGCATTTAATGCTCTTGTCCCCCACTGTCAAAGTAGGTGATGAGCACCGTTCATGCACTGTTCATCCACTGTTCCCGCACTGTTACAACTACCATCAACGTTACTTTTTTACCCCTTTCTCCTACGTTGACACCTGTCGGTGACCCCTTGAGCTATAAAAGGAGGCCCATGCACAACGTAGAAGGGGTTCGGAACCTAGATCGCTCATTCACTCGGTGTAGCTAGCTCTTCAAGCTCCCGAGCTCCAACATTCAATACAATCTAAGCAGGAGTAGGGTTTTACGCGTCCATCGCGGCCCGAACCTGGGTAAACTGCCCGCGTGTGCTCTACGATCTGCTCTTTGTGCTCCCTCCGCTCCCTTACCGCACGAACAAGGGGCTCCGGTCCCATAGGTGCTCGTGGTGGACAGTTTCCCCCGACATCTTTGGCACGCCAGGTAGGGGGCGTCGAGGTTGTGCGAACCTGATCCGGCGTTCACGCGGGCACATTCTTCATCAACCTCTCCAACTTCGTCAGCTTCATCAGCAACAGCAGCATCGCCCCGAAGAAGAAGGCTTCGGAGGTCGCAGGCCCGTCCATGTCTGTTCCACCGCCACCAAAACCAACGGTGGGTGGAGGAGACGCCGGCGGAAGGGTGGTCGCCGGCGAGGAAACTCGCGGCGCCACCAAATCCAAGGACAAGACGGACGACCGAGCCTCGGTCTCCGTAGATGCGCCACGTCCATCTCAGCAGACTACGACCCAGCAGCGCCGTGGTACGGGAGGTACCATCCGCTTGCTGGGGCAAGGTCAAACTGGAGGTTCGCGGGACGCTCCGGGCCATCGCCCTGGCACGAGCAAGGCGCGGTCGCCGGGGCGGGACCCTGCTCCTTCTAACCATGTTAGGAGTCCGAGCATATCCCGCTCCTCGCACCGCTCGCCCCCGCTCCCCTCCTCTCCAGCAGAAGCGCTCGCAAGAGCGCAGCTACTCCTCGACTTCCCTCCAGCGGCAGACAAGGCCGAAGACTGGAGGGCAACCATCCAGAGCCTGATCGCCTTCGCCAACAACGACTCTCCGCAGCAGCCGGCGACCTCGCGGCTGCGGCAAGTCGAGAAGACGAAGGCCGACGGCGACAAGATCGCCGGGTGTGCAACCACCGTGCACTCCCCGCCGCAGAAGCAGAAGACGCCTCCCCGCCGAATTAACGTCGACCACGACTCCACGACGTCGTCGGATCCGCGGGCTCGTCGGGACCAGCGCCAGGTCCTTGACGATCGGCGACAAGAAGACGCTCGAACGATGATCGAGCGCCGCCGAGAAGCCCGGCGACAATCAGATCAGCGAGCTGGGACCGCTGTTGACACACACGCGCCCGGTGAGCCAGGCGACTTGCCGTACGCGGCAGGTTGCCCTGCGTTTACCCGTGAGCTGCGGCATGTCCAGTGGCCCAGCATGAAGAACTTCAAGCCCGACGTACCGGAGAAGTACGACGGCAAGACGCACCCCTCGGAATTCCTCAGCATTTACACCATCGCGGTGCAGGCTGCCGGGGGGCGCGACGAGAAGATACTGACGAACTACTTCCCGCTGGTGCTTAAGCCAAATGTCCGTTCTTGGCTTATGCACTTGCCGGAAGGCTACATTTCTTCTTGGGCAGACCTTTGCCACCAGTTTGTTGGCGCCTTCACGGGCGGCCACAAACCCCACGGCCAGGACAGCGATCTCCACATCTTGGCCCAGAAGGAAGGAGAACCTCTGCGCAAGTACATCCAGCGCTTCAGTCGCGTGCAGCACAATATCCCTGACGTCCACCCTGCCGCGGTTATCAGCGCGTTCCACCAGAACGTGCGTAACCGCCGCATGCGTGAGGAGATGGCCATGACCAAAATACGGGATGTCAGCGAGCTCTATGCTCTGGCTGACAAGTGCGCGCGCGCCGAAGAGGGGAGGAGACTCCCCGGAGAGGATGCTGGCGCAGGAGGAAGCGACAGCGAGGATGCCGCCCCGGCAAAGAAGAGCCGGCGGCGGAACAATAGGAAGAAGAAGAGCAAGGAAGTGCTTGCCGTCGAGAAGTCCGGCAAGGAGGCTCCCGCCAAGCAAACACAGGCTGGCGGCTCCGGCAAGGAGCCTGCCCCTGTAGCGGCAGCCGACGAGCAGGACGGCTCCGACAAGCAATATTGCAAGATCCACCGCACCAAGGGCCACGACCTCTCCAACTGCAAACGCGTCGAGTACCTCGTCGAGCAGCAGAAAGCTGAGTACGAGCGGCGCGACAAGGAGAAGGCCCAAGGTGGCGGAGGAGAGCCCAGCAAGAAGCGGCCATTTAATGGCCGGGGAGGACGCCGCGGCAAGGCCAAGCAGCGGCAAGGTGACCGACCTCCCCGGGGCCGCGACAAGGATGAAGAAGACGACGACGATGACATGGAGGAAGAAGATAACAGCGAGCAGGAGTTCCAGAAGGCCACGGAAGTCCTGTGCGTCGACGGCGGCGCCTCTCTGCATACTTCCCACCGCCAACTCAAGCAGTGGGTGCGGGAAGTAAATGCAGCTGAACCCCCCCGTGGAGTCGCGCAGGCTCCTCAAATGGTCCAGCACGCCCATCATTTTTGATCTTGAGGATCACCCTGACCGCACCACTGCGGTCGGGTGCTTGCCGATGTTGGTCTCACCAACCATCCGCAACCTCAAGGTCACCAAAATGTTGGTAGACGGCGGGGTCGGCCTAAACTTGATCTCCTCTGCTGTGATCAAGAAACTCCAAATCCCAGACGGCGAGCTCGAAGAGACCGGTTCTTTCCAAGGAATAAACCCGTGGAGGAGCAAGCCCAAGGGGAAGATTACTCTGCCAGTGACCTTTGGCGGGGAGCTGAACTTCAGGACGGAGAGGATAACCTTTGATGTTGCCGATATCCCATTGCCATACAATGGGATACTTGGACGTCCTGCCCTCGCCAAGTTCATGGCAGCTTCCCACTACGCCTACAATGTACTCAAGATGCCGGGGCCGATAAGCGTCATCTCTGTCCATGGCGACAAGAAGGACGCGCTTATCTGCGCCGACAAGATCTACCGGGATGCAGCAGCCGCAGCAGAGAACAACACACTTGCCGCTGAAGCTCCCTGGGGGAAGAAGACCAAGACCAAGTCCGGCAAGTGCTCTGGGGCCCACTCCGGCAAACGCACCTCTTCGGAGTGCTGCGCTGCCGTCGAGGACGTTCCATCGAGCTCCACCGGCAAGAACAAGAAAGGAATGGCCGCTCCACCGGCAACCAAGAAGGTGTCCGCCAAGGACGACGGCACTGGTGGTACCTTCACCATCAGTGCTACGCTTGATAGCAAATAGGAAAGCGCGCTCGTTGCCTTCCTGCGGGCGAATGTCGATGTGTTTGCCTGGCAACCATCTGACATCCCCAGTGTTCCCAGGAAGGTAATTGAGCACAAGCTTGCTGTTTGCCCTCATGCGCGGCCCATCAAGCAGAAGGTCAGGAAGCAAGCCGTGGAGCGCCAAGAATTCATTGCCGAAGAAATCAAGAAGCTAGAAGCAGCGGGCCTAGTTAGAGGCGTGATCCATCCGACATGGTTAGCAAACCCAGTTGTCGTGCGTAAGGCCAACGGGAAGTGGAGACTGTGTATAGACTTCACCGATGTGAATAAAGCATGTCCCAAGGATCCGTTTCCCTTGCCGCGCATTGACCAGATTGTTGACTCCACTGCCGGATGTGAGCTGCTCTCCTTTCTTGATGCATATTCAGGCTACCACCAGATTTTTATGGCCAAGGAAGATGAAGAGAAGACTGCATTCATTACTCCATGTGGCACATATTGCTTTATTCGCATGCCTTTCGGATTGAAGAATGCAGGCTCAACATTTGCAAGGGTGGTGCACACTGCTTTTGAGCCACAGATCCACAGAAATGTAGAAGCTTACATGGATGACATAGTGGTGAAGAGCAAGAGCAAGGATACCCTGATTCAAGATTTGAAAGAAACCTTTGCAAATCTGCGCAAGATCCAGCTTAAGTTGAACCCCGAGAAGTGCGTCTTTGGAGTCCCCTCCGGCAAGCTTCTCGGGTTCTTCGTGTCTCAGAGGGGGATTGAAGCTAATCCCGACAAGATTAAAGCCATCGAGCAGATCGAAGCCCCGAAGCGTGTCAAGGACGTAAGGAGACTTGCAGGTTGTGTGGCTGCCCTCAGTAGGTTCATTTCAAAGTCTGCAGAACGCGCCCTGCCTTTCTTCAAAATTTTGAAGAAGGCAGGGCCTATGAAATGGACTCCGGAAGCGGAGGCAGCACTGCAAGACTTGAAAGGATACCTATCCTCCACTCCAATACTTGTCGCACCTAGGCCACAAGAGAAGTTGCTGCTATACCTAGCAGCAACCAATCAAGTGGTTAGTGCTGTGTTAGTAGCGGAGAGGGAGGCCGATGAGGAGTCTACACCACCGGCAAGCGAATCCAGCGACAAACAGGGGGCTGCTCCGACAAGCTCGGGCCCCGACAAGGACGACTCTGCGCAGGAGCAAGGAGAGGTGCGGAAGAAGATGGTGCAGCGCCCGGTGTATTTTGTGAGTTCCCTCTTGCAGGGAGCTAGATGAAGATACTCCGGGGTGCAAAAGTTGCTTTTCGGTCTCCTCATGGCCTCGAGAAAGCTGCGCCATTACTTCCAAGCCCACGAGATAACAGTGGTCACTCGCTTTCCGTTGAAGAGGATATTGCAGAATCCGGAAGCAACAGGCAGGATTGTCGAGTGGGCACTGGAGCTGTCAAGCTTTGGTATCAAGTTTGAGAGTACTTCAACTATACAGAGCAGAGCTTTGGCAGAATTTATAGCTGAGTGGACCCCAACGCCCGATGAAGAAGTTCCAGAGACAAGCGTACCCGTACAAGAAGCGACAAGCGAATGGGTAATGTATTTTGATGGTGCCTTCTCGCTGCAAGGCGCTGGAGCCGGTGTGGTACTCATAGCACCAACCGGAGAACACCTCAAGTATGTTATCCAGATGCACTTTCCCAGGGAACAAGCGACAAACAATACTGCTGAGTATGAAGGTCTGCTTGCCGGCCTTAGAATTGCAGCTGAACTTGGGATTAAGAAACTGATTGTGCGGGGAGATTCTCAGTTGGTGGTCTGACAAGTCAACAAGAGTTATCAGAGCCCTTTGATGGAAGCTTATGTAGATGAAGTCAGGAAGCTTGAAGAACACTTTGAAGGTCTGCAAATGGAGCACGTCCCGAGAGCTCTGAACGATATAGCAGATGGCCTTTCAAAGTGTGCTGCGATGAAGTTACCTGTGGAACCAGGGACCTTCCTGCTCAAGCTGACTCAGCCATCCGTTACACCATAAATTGGGCAACCCAAGAAGAGAAAGTTGGACTCCGGCGACTACTTACCGGCGGATCTCCCCGAGGACGCCGCCAAGGTCCCCAAGATCAACGACCAGAACGCTGAGGAACAGTTTGCTCCTGCAGACCTAAGGGTCTGTACAGTTGAGGCAATCGTTCCCGACAAGCCTCGCCCCGGCGAGCTTGCCGGGGGACCATCAGCTCCGGCAGAACCAGAGGTTCTTGCCGTAGAAGCTGGGGTTCCCGCAGCGGCCCTCATGCCTTTAGTCCTTGCCGTTGAGCCTCGGGCTCCGGCATGGGCACAGCAGATCGTCCGTTTTTTGCAATCTGGAGAACTTCCCGACGACCCAGCAGAGATAGAAAAGATAACCAGGCAGTCAAGTATGTACCAGTTCGTGGATAATGAACTGTATAGAAGAAGGCTAAATGGTGTAAGGTTGAAGTGCATTTCCAGAGAAGATGGACAGAAGCTGTTGGCAGAAATACATGGAGGCATATGTGGCCACCACATTGGCGCAAGGGCACTTGCCGGAAAGGCATTCCGTCAAGGGTTCTTCTGGCAAGAAGCCTTCCAAGATGCAACTGCACAAGTAACCAAGTTCTTCAGGTCGATTGTTTGCCGTTTCGGAATCCCTAACAGGATCATCACCGACAACGGCACACAATTCACTAGTCGCACCTTCATGCAGTACGTCCAAGACCTTGGCGCCAAGGTCTGCTTCGCTTCTGTTGCTCACCCGAGGAGCAACGGTCAAGCGGAGAGGGCAAATGCTGAAGTGCTGCGCGGACTCAAGACAAGGACCTTCGACAGGCTGCGCAAGTGCGGAAGAAACTGGATAGAGGAGCTACCGGCGGCTCTTTGGTCAATCAGAACGACACCAAGTCGAGCCACCGGACAGACACCCTTTGCTCTTGTCTATGGAGCAGAGGCAGTTCTCCCCACAGAACTCGTATACGGATCTCCTCGGGTGCTCGCTTATGATGAGCTCGAGCAAGAGCAACTGCGACAAGATGATGCATTGCTCCTCGAGGAGGAACGTCTCCAGGCTGCTGTACGAGCTGCTCGATACCAGCAAGCCTTGCGCCGCTACCATAGCCGCAAGGTCAAGGCCAGGAGTCTCGAGGAAGGCGACCTTGTTCTTCGGCGTGTTCAGTCCGCCAAGAATTCCAACAAGTTGACGCCGAAGTGGGAAGGCCCTTATCGGGTGAGACAAGTCACAAGGCCCGACGCTGTCCGCCTTGAGACCGAAGAAGGCTTACCGGTGAGCAACTCCTGGAACATAGAGCATCTTCGAAAGTTTCACCCATAAGGCGCGGTTGCCGTGATCCGCTCCGGCAACCACCTTTTGTACGAGTCTTGCCGCTGCAGCATGTAAACCTTTGTACAAAGCCGGGCGCAGATCCCGTGCATGAGTAAAGCTTTGTGTTTTCGCACTATTTGCCATTCTCGTGCTTTTCTTTGTTATTTGCATGCATTATTTGGCATTTTGTGCAACACACATGTCCGGTGAGCATTACCATGCCGGGGAACCCTATGCTTGTTTTCCTCTTCTCCTTTCTTGTTTCTCCCTTAAGCAGAAGGACCATTCCTCGCGCACAAGTTTGCCGGGGGGGGGGGGAAGGAGGTGGAGGAAACCAAGTGCTGTTCAAGAAAGAGAAGCTTACCGGAGAACAAATAGACTATGAAAGCTAAGTTACCAGAATTTGAGTAGTTCAAATTTTTAAGTTTTAGTTATCTTCCTTGAACAACCACACTTTGTATGGAAAACCTGTGCGCGGAGGAACCTACCCGTGGCTAGCCGCACCCTTATCTTGTTTTCGAGTGCGCTCAACGACTTAAGTGAGCTGCGACAAGTGTCGCGCCCTTGCTTCGTTTTCGAGTTCGCTCAACAAGCTAAGTGCGTCGCGACTAGCTGCGGCAAGGTTACTTGCCGATAAGACCTTGGCCAGCAGGCTGCTCAGAGTCCAGCACTCAGCGCTCACGGCAAAGGCTCCTTGCCGGCAAGTCCCCTAGAAGCATAGGGTTAAAAGCATACAAAATGAAGGACCAAAACAAGGGAAATAACACTGCATCAATTACTCGAAAATAAGATAAATATATTACAGAGATAGCTTGTCGCAATGACTAATAGTTTCATGTTCACGGCACACTTTGCAGCAACAAAAGAAATAAAAAGGGAGGAGGCCTAATCCACGCGGTCGCCCTCGCGCCTGGAGATCTTGTTCACCTTGGCGATGATGTGGGCGACCTGCGCCTTCAGCGCCTCCATATCTGCGTCGGCCGGCAAGCTGCGGAGAACGTTGACGAGATTTATACCAGGGTTGCGGTAGACGATCTTCGTCAGGACGCGCTCCAGGGTTCCCGCGCAGAGTTGGCGCGACTCCTCGGCCAGCTGCGCGGGGAGTTTCTTCTGTACACTTACAAGTGCCGGCGCGACCCCTCTGAAGAAGAGACTGAGCTTGGCGCTGTGGGGGAGATTTGGATCCGGAGAGTATATGAGATGCTCAACCCTCAGCGCCATCAGCTCCTTGTCGATGCTAGCTGCAGAAGCCACCAGATCTTCAGTCCATACTTCGACGGTCCGGCAGAAGTTCTCAGCTGAAGTGGCGGCGCTCTCCACCAGGCCTCGCTCCTTGCGGAGCTCGTCCTTCAGCTTGGTTTCACGGTCCCGGACGGCATCGAGTGAATCCTTCAGCGTAGAGACTTTCAGCTCCAGATCTGCAATCGAGTCCTTGGCGGCCTTCAGCTCGTCGCCTTGCTTGGAGAGGCGTACCTGGAGTTCAGAATTGGTGTGGGCGTCCTTCTCGCGCTCTATGTTGAGCGCGGTGACCCTCTCCGAGCTCGCCTTCAGGTACTCCTCCAGCAGCACCACCTTAGCCTCGAGGTCCTTCTTGGCGGTCTCCGCGGTGGCTGCAGCGGCCTTTGCTTCCTTCAGCTCTCCGCCAAGGGCCTGCTCCCGGGCGGCAAGGTCGTCCTCGTGAGAATCGAGGTCGACTTTCCGCTAGTTGAGCGCTCCTTCTCGCTGGGATAGCGCTTCTCCGGCGAGTCGCTGCTGCTCCTCGGCCTCAGCCTTCTCCAGGAGCCACTCTTGGTACTCTCCAGCAAGCCTCCCGCACTCCTCCGCCAAGTTGCGGAGGGCCTCCTGGTTGGCGGCGCGGAGCTCCGCGGCGCGTTTCTCCATATCTGCTGCGGCCTTGGCGGTGAGTGCTTCCCGAGACTCAAGTTTCGCCTGCCTGGCCCGGTAAAGGGCCAGGAGCCGGTGAAGCAGTTTCTCCTCCTCGGGCTCGTCGTTCCCGCCAGGCGCCTCGACGATCTTCAGCCCCGCGGAGGCGAGGACCTCCCCATCGAAGGTCTCTCCCTCCTTGGGGGCTCGCGACAAGGATCCCCACGGCACCTATATGAAGACGTCGTTGGGAGCCTCAAGGTAGAAGGCGGACTGCTCCTTCTCGGTGGAGGGATCGGCGGCCGGCTCAGCGCTGGACGCTCCTGCCGCCTCCGGGCCGGCAGTGTGGCCGCCATCCCCCTCCCCGGCTGCTGCGTCTGCAGCCGGAGCAGTCTCCTCGGCCGCAGGCTCGTCGGCTCCTGCCACGTCTTCGACGCCAGGGGCGTTGCCACCGTCGCCCTGCGCGCCTTCCTCGCCGACGACCTCAGTCTCCATCCGGTCCGGCGCGGGAGGGTCTAGAAGAAGAAGAAAAGAAGAAAAGAAAAAGTTCAAGCAAATATCCAAAAAAGACGAGTCCAAGAAGACGAGGTTGCAAGACTTACCTTCGCGGGCTTCGTCGACGACAGGCTCCCTCGCCGGGGAGCTCTCCCTTGGCGGGGTGGCCGCCCTCGCCGGGCTGCTCGCCCTTGGCGGGGTACTTGCCCTTGGCGGAGTACCCGCCCTTGGCGGAGCGCTCTCCCTCGCCGGAGAGTTCGTCCTTGGCGGGGACGGCGGGGCCTGCGGCTCCTCGGGAGTGGTCTCCGGGCGCTCCTGCGGCTGCGGCTCCGTTTCTGCACAAGACAAGCAAGACGAACAGGACAACAAGATGTTAGTACAAGGCAAAAAACTTCAGGCGCGCCCGACGAGCGAAAAGTTCAAGACCAGACTTACGCTGGGGGCTGCGCTGGGGGCTGCTCCTCGGAGGAGCGCTTGGGTCCGGCAAGTTCGTCGCCGGCGTGTCCCCTGTCGCCGCGACGGGCGAGTCGTCCTCGACCTCGACTACGGGAACCTTGGCCTTCTTCGCCGCTCGCTGGGCCAGGGTCCTGATATCAAAGCAAGAAGCAAGATCAGAATCGTCAACGAAAGAATCAAGACAGAATTGAAGAAGCTACAGAATACAAGTCCTTACTCTTGTTCCTCGTCGTTGTTGTCGCTCAGGGCGGAGAAGTCGAACTCCACCTGGGGCGCTTCCGCGCGAGGAGCGGGAGGAGAAGGATCCCTTGGGCGCTTGGCGGTCCCCGGGGCTGGGGGCTGCGAAGCCCCAGCCTCTGTTGGCGCCGAGGCCCGGGGAGCAGGCGGAGCAGCCGCTCCGCTTTGGGAGGCTCCTCCTCCGCTTGGCGCTGGTGCGCGGGGCGCCTCCGTCGCGGTCTGGCTCGCTCTGGTGGCGCGCGTCGCCTGGCGAGCGGGTTGCTGTCGGGGCGCCTGCGTCCTCGTCGCCGTAGCCGCCTTGCGGAGGCGCTTCGGCGGTGTTCGCTTGGGACTTGCCCGGGGCGGGGAGCTCTCCGAGGACAAGGAGATGTCATCGTCGAGCCCCAGAGATCCGCCGGTATCCTCGTCGGCTCCGGCGTCCTCCTCCTCCTCCTCCTCGGTGGGCTCGCTGGGTCCAGCACCCTGCCCCGCGGCCTTACTCCTTCCGGCAGCTCCGCCCCCTCCGGCACCTCTGCTTCCTCCGGCGACCTCGCCTCTTGCCGCGGCCTCGCTCACCACTCCGGGGATCCCGGCATGCCTCAGAGAAGGGACCCCGGCGAGCTCGTCGGCCGGAAGGTTGAGAAGTCTCCGGATCTCTGCCTCCTCGGCCTGGCACGATGCGTCCTCAGCCTCTGCCTCGTCGATAGTGAACCCGAATTCTCCCACCGCTGCGGCTGCGGCGGCCTCTTCTACCCGGGTAGCGATATAAGCTATCTCCCGCTCCGTGGTGGCCCGGGTAAGACCCTTGATCTCATCGGTGTTCTTCGGCACCTCGACCAAGTTATCGAAGAAGCTCATAATGGCGTCCGGCGTGGGTACTATCCATGTTGGGTCGACGCCATGTGAGTCACATGCGGGCATCATCGCCCGCAAGGCATCCCGGGCGGTGCTGTTGCATAAAGGTACTACTCCCCGAGGAGATCTAAACCACTCTGGGTGCGCTGGGTCATGCTTGAAAAGCTCCCGAAGCATTCCCTTCAGCTCCAGCGCCGTGAAGTTGTAATTCAGCCCCGGGCGCAACCTCATTACGTCCGCCGCATTGCCAAACTCCCACGCTGGCCTTTTCCTTTCCTGTAAAGGAGCAATGCGGCGACGGAGAAAGTCTGCTCCTACCTCTCCGATAGTCAACTTGGCTACCCGGAGGCGAAGAATCCTGACTAGGGCAACGTTGAGCTTGATGTCATCGGCGGCCAAGTCACTCCAGTCCCTGTCGCGCACTATAGCAGCTGTGCGCGGCGCAGTAAAAGGTTGCGGCTCGTCCTCCACTATCCAGCACCAGTCCGCGCGCCACTCCTCCCACTTTCCGCGGAGCTCCCCTTTTAGATAAGATTCCTTCTTGTTTAAGCGGAAGATCCAAGAGATCCCCCCGGAGAAGGGAGCGCCGGCCTCTACTCTAGGCATAAAGAAGTGCCTAAAAAGTGCTACGTTTGGATAAATCCCTATGTAGTTTTCGCATAGATGTGCGAAAACCGCCATCGTGAGGATGGCGTTGGGGGTGAAGTCTAAAAGATGGAGGTTGTAGGTGTTCATGATATCACAGAAAAATTCAGAGAATGGAGGACAAAGGCCGCAGTGGAAGAAGGCAGCAAAGAAGAAATACCCGCTGGGGTACAGATCTCTGGCGGCGGCCGGGTAGACTCGGGTGCGGGGATGCGCCTTGGTCTTCTTGGCCCAGAACAAATAGTACTTGTTCCAGAGCTCCCGCGCGCTGAGCCTTGGCGCGAAGACGACATTCCTCTTCCGCAGGAGAGCAAGCTTCGCCGCCTGCTCGGATTTCTCTTTCTTGGCCTTCTCCGCCTTCGCCTTCTCGGTCTTCGGGGCCATGGCGGAGGCGGCGAGGGAAGGGGACGAGGAGTCCGGCGGCGCCGCAGATGCGAAAGACGGCGGAGGAGGTGAGGAGGCGGGGCGCAGAGGGGGGTTTCTGGAGGTGGAAGAAGCAATGAAGACGAAGTAAGGTAACGGCCCCTGCTTCCTCTGCTTTTAAGGGGGAAGTGGGGGACGCTCCGCATTTCCCATTAAAGAACGTGGCCACGTTCCCTCCCATGACGCCGCAATCGACGCGTGCCGTTAGGGAGAGACGCGGCGGATGCGGAAGAGGAGTTACGGCTCGCCGTGGGCCGCGCGTGCCCGTGCACTGTTTTGGGCCTGGACCAACAGCGCTCGGCACCGTGTGTGGCCCAGGCTCGGGGGCTCCTGTCGGTGTACTAAGATAGGGGTACCTTAGTACCCCAACTTGTGCACGGGCAGTGGCAGCTTCCCGCGGCAGGGTCTACCACGTGCTTTCCGGAAACCTCTGTGGTCCTTATTAAGCCATTCAAAAACAAAGTATACAAGACAGAAGATCAAGGCCCCGGCAAGTGGAGCTTGCCGGGAAGGCCGTCCCAAGCTGAAGACTACGTCATTGACGCAAGGCCCTGGCAAGAGGAGCTTGCCAGGAAGACCAGACGACTGTATCTAGAAGACGAGCCTCGGCGCACTCTGCGCCCCGGCAAGGCCCGGGGAGCGACAAGCTTCCCAGCCCGACAAGATCAAGCCCCCGGCAAGCTGCTTGCCGGGGGAAGTTTGCACTGTGTGCCCGCGCTCCAGCTCATCGGCCCACGCGTCGCCCTGGGGCCCTTCCAGGGACGCGTGGCGGATGGCTGTGCAGCCTGGGGGACACGGTGGCACTCCACGGTGACGAGGCTACCACCGTGGCGAACGGAGACGCAAGGGCGGGCGCTTTTGGGGTCGACGGCGACGGGCATTTAATGCTCTTGTCCCCCACTGTCAAAGTAGGTGATGACCATCGTTCATGCACTGTTCATCCACTATTCCCGCACTGTTACAACTACCATCAAAGTTACTTTTTTACCCCTTTCTCCTACGTTGACACCTGTCGGTGATCCCTTGAACTATAAAAGGAGGCCCATGCACAACGTAGAAGGGGTTCGGAACCTAGATCGCTCATTCACTCGGTGTAGCTAGCTCTTCAAGCTCCCGAGCTCCAACATTCAATACAATCTAAGCAGGAGTAGGGTTTTACGCGTCCATCGCGGCCCGAACCTGGGTAAACTGCCCGCTTGTGCTCTACGATCTGCTCTTTGTGCTCCCTCCGCTCCCTTACCGCACGAACAAGGGGCTCCGGTCCCATAGGTGCTCGTGGTGGATAGTTTCCCCCGACATCTTTGGCACGCCGTACGCGCCCGGTGAGCCAGGCGACTTGCCGTACGCGGCAGGTTGCCCTGCGTTTACCCGTGAGCTGCGGCATGTCCAGTGGCCCAGCATGAAGAACTTCAAGCCCGACGTACCGGAGAAGTACGACGGCAAGACGCACCCCTCGGAATTCCTCAGCATTTACACCATCGCGGTGCAGGCTGCCGTGGGGCGCGACGAGAAGATACTGGCGAACTACTTCCCGCTAGTGCTTAAGCCAAATGTCCGTTCTTGGCTTATGCACTTGCCGGAAGGCTCCATTTCTTCTTGGGCAGACCTTTGCCACCAGTTTGTTGGCGCCTTCACGGGCGGCCACAAACCCCACGGCCAGGAGAGCGATCTCCACATCTTGGCCCAGAAGGAAGGAGAACCTCTGCGCAAGTACATCCAGCGCTTCAGTCGCGTGCAGCACAATATCCCTGACGTCCACCCTGCCGCGGTTATCAGCGCGTTCCACCAGAACGTGCGTAACCGCCGCATGCGTGAGGAGATGGCCATGACCAAAATAAGGGATGTCAGCGAGCTCTATGCTCTGGCTGACAAGTGCGCGCGCGCCGAAGAGGGGAGGAGACTCCCCGGAGAGGATGCTGGCGCAGGAGGAAGCGACAGCGAGGATGCCGCCCCGGCAAAGAAGAGCCGGCGGCGGAACAATAGGAAGAAGAAGAGCAAGGAAGTGCTTGCCGTCGAGAAGTCCGGCAAGGAGGCTCCCGCCAAGCAAACACAGGCTGGCGGCTCCGGCAAGGAGCCTGCCCCTGTAGCGGCAGCCGACAAGCAGGACGGCTCCGACAAGCAATATTGCAAGATCCACCGCACCAAGGGCCACGACCTCTCCAACTGCAAACGCGTCGAGTACCTCGTCGAGCAGCAGAAAGCTGAGTACGAGCGGCGCGACAAGGAGAAGGCCCAAGGTGGTAGAGGAGAGCCCAGCAAGAAGCGGCCATTTAATGGCCGGGGAGGACGCGCGGCAAGGCCAAGCAGCGGCAAGGTGACCGACCTTTCCGGGGCCACGAAAAGGATGAAGAAGACGACGACGATGACATGGAGGAAGAAGATAACAGCGAGCAGGAGTTCCAGAAGGCCACGGAAGTCCTGTGCGTCGACGGCGGCGCCTCTCTGCATACTTCCCACCGCCAACTCAAGCAGTTGGTGCGGGAAGTAAATGCAGCTGAACCCCTCGTGGAGTCGCGCAGGCTCCTCAAATGGTCCAGCACGCCCATCATTTTTGATCTTGAGGATCACCCTGACCGCACCACTGCGATCGGGTGCTTGCCGATGTTGGTCTCACCAACCATCCGCAACCTCAAGGTCACCAAAATGTTGGTAGACGGCGGGGCCGGCCTAAACTTGATCTCCTCTGCTGTGATCAAGAAACTCCAAATCCCAGACGGCGAGCTCGAAGAGACCGGTTCCTTCCAAGGAATAAACCCGGGGAGGAGCAAGCCCAAGGGGAAGATTACTCTGCCAGTGACCTTTGGCGGGGAGCTGAACTTCAGGACGGAGAGGATAACCTTTGATGTTGCCGATATCCCATTGCCATACAATGGGATACTTGGACGTCCTGCCCTCGCCAAGTTCATGGAAGCTTCCGACTACGCCTACAATGTACTCAAGATGCCGGGGCCGATAAGCGTCATCTCTGTCCATGGCGACAAGAAGGACGCACTTATCTGCGCCGACAAGATCTACCGGGATGCAGCAGCCGCAGCGGAGAACAACACACTTGCCGCTGAAGCTCCCGGGGGGAAGAAGACCAAGACCAAGTCCGGCAAGTGCTCTGGGGCCCACTCCGGCAAACGCACCTCTTCGGAGTGCTGCGCTGCCGTCGAGGACGTTCCATCGAGCTCCACCGGCAAGAACAAGAAAGGAATGGCCGCTCCACCGGCAACCAAGAAGGTGTCCGCCAAGGAGGACGGCACTGGTGGTACCTTCACCATCAGTGCTACGCTTGATAGCAAATAGGAAAGCGCGCTCGTTGCCTTCCTGCGGGCGAATGTCGATGTGTTTGCCTGGCAACCATCTGACATCCCCGGTGTTCCCAGGAAGGTAATTGAGCACAAGCTTGCTGTTTGCCCTCATGCGCGGCCCATCAAGCAGAAGGTCAGGAAGCAAGCCATGGAGCGCCAAGAATTCATTGCCGAAGAAATCAAGAAGCTAGAAGCAGCGGGCCTAGTTAGAGGCGTGATCCATCCGACATGGTTAGCAAACCCAATTGTCGTGCGTAAGGACAACGGGAAGTGGAGACTGTGTATAGACTTCACCGATGTGAATAAAGCATGTCCCAAGGATCCGTTTCCCTTGCCGCGCATTGACCAGATTGTTGACTCCACTGCCGGATGTGAGCTGCTCTCCTTTCTTGATGCATATTCAGGCTACCACCAGATTTTTATGGCCAAGGAAGATGAAGAGAAGACTGCATTCATTACTCCATGTGGCACATATTGCTTCATTCGCATGCCTTTCGGATTGAAGAATGCAGGCTCAACATTTGCAAGGGTGGTGCACACTGCTTTTGAGCCACAGATCCACAGAAATGTAGAAGCTTACATGGATGACATAGTGGTGAAGAGCAAGAGCAAGGATACCCTGATTTAAGATTTGAAAGAAACCTTTGCAAATCTGCGCAAGATCCAGCTTAAGTTGAACCCCGAGAAGTGCGTCTTTGGAGTCCCCTCCGGCAAGCTTCTCGGGTTCTTCGTGTCTCAGAGGGGGATTGAAGCTAATCCCGACAAGATTAAAGCCATCGAGCAGATCGAAGCCCCGAAGCGTGTCAAGGACGTAAGGAGACTTGCAGGTTGTGTGGCTGCCCTCAGTAGGTTCATTTCAAAGTCTGCAGAACGCGCCCTGCCTTTCTTCAAAATTTTGAAGAAGGCAGGTCCTATGAAATGGACTCCGGAAGCGGAGGCAGCACTGCAAGACTTGAAAGGATACCTATCCTCCACTCCAATACTTGTCGCACCTAGGCCACAAGAGAAGTTGCTGATATACCTAGCAGCAACCAATCAAGTGGTTAGTGCTGCGTTAGTAGCGGAGAGGGAGGCCGATGAGGAGTCTACACCATCGGCAAGCGAATCCAGCGACAAACAGGGGGCTGCTCCGACAAGCTCGGGCCCCGACAAGGACGACTCTGCGCAGGAGCAAGGAGAGGTGTGGAAGAAGATGGTGCAGCGCCCGGTGTATTTTTTGAGTTCCCTCTTGCAGGGAGCTAGATCAAGATACTCCGGGGTGCAAAAGTTGCTTTTCGGTCTCCTCATGGCCTCGAGAAAGCTGCGCCATTACTTCCAAGCCCACGAGATAACAGTGGTCACTCGCTTTCCGTTGAAGAGGATATTGCAGAATCCGGAAGCAACAGGCAGGATTGTCGAGTGGGCACTGGAGCTGTCAAGCTTTGGTATCAAGTTTGAGAGTACTTCAACTATACAGAGCAGAGCTTTGGCAGAATTTATAGCTGAGTGGACCCAAACGCCCGACGAAGAAGTTCCAGAGACAAGCGTACCCGTACAAGAAGCGACAAGCGAATGGGTAATGTATTTTGATGGTGCCTTCTCGCTGCAAGGCGCTGGAGCCGGTGTGGTACTCATAGCACCAACCGGAGAACACCTCAAGTATGTTATCCAGATGCACTTTCCCAGGGAACAAGCGACAAACAATACTGCTGAGTATGAAGGTCTGCTTGCCGGCCTCAGAATTGCAGCTGAACTTGGGATTAAGAAACTGATTGTGCGGGGAGATTCTCAATTGGTGGTCCGACAAGTCAACAAGAGTTATCAGAGCCCTTTGATGGAAGCTTATGTAGATCAAGTGAGGAAGCTTGAAGAACACTTTGAAGGTCTGCAAATGGAGCATGTCCCGAGAGCTCTGAACGATATAGCAGATGGCCTTTCAAAGTGTGCTGCGATGAAGTTACCTGTGGAACCAGGGACCTTCTGCTTGATGGGCCGCGCATGAGGGCAAACAGCAAGCTTGTGCTCAATTACCTTCCTGGGAACACCGGGGATGTCAGATGGTTGCCAGGCAAACACATCGACATTTGCCCGCAGGAAGGCAACGAGCGCGCTTTCCTATTTGCTATCAAGCGTAGCACTGATGGTGAAGGTACCACCAGTGCCGTCCTCCTTGGCGGACACCTTCTTGGTTGCCGGTGGAGCGGCCATTCCTTTCTTGTTCTTGCCGGTGGAGCTCGATGGAACGTCCTCGACGGCAGCGCAGCACTCCGAAGAGGTGCGTTTGCCGGAGTGGGCCCCAGAGCACTTGCCGGACTTGGTCTTGGTCTTCTTCCCCCCGGGAGCTTCAGCGGCAAGTGTGTTGTTCTCCGCTGCGGCTGCTGCATCCCGGTAGATCTTGTCGGCGCAGATAAGCGCGTCCTTCTTGTCGCCATGGACAGAGATGACGCTTATCGGCCCCGGCATCTTGAGTACGTTGTAGGCGTAGTGGGAAGCTGCCATGAACTTGGCGAGGGCAGGACGTCCAAGTATCCCATTGTATGGCAATGGGATATCGGCAACATCAAAGGTTATCCTCTCCGTCCTGAAGTTCAGCTCCCCGCCAAAGGTCACTGGCAGAGTAATCTTCCCCTTGGGCTTGCTCCTCCCCGGGTTTATTCCTTGGAAAGAACCGGTCTCTTTGAGCTCGCCGTCTGGGATTTGGAGTTTCTTGATCACAGCAGAGGAGATCAAGTTTAGGCCGGCCCCGCCGTCTACTAACATTTTGGTGACCTTGAGGTTGCGGATGGTTGGTGAGACCAACATCGGCAAGCACCCGACTGCAGTGGTGCGGTCAGGGTGATCCTCAAGATCAAAAATGATGGGCGTGCTGGACCATTTGGGGAGCATGCGCGACTCCACGGGGGGTTCAGCTGCATTTACTTCCCGCACCCACTGCTTGAGTTGGCGGTGGGAAGTATGCAGAGAGGCGCCGCCGTCGACGCACAGGACTTCCGTGGCCTTCTGGAACTCCTGCTCGCTGTTATCTTCTTCCTCCATGTCATCGTCGTCGTCTTCTTCATCCTTGTTGCTGCCCCGGGGAGGTCGGTCACCTTGCCGCTGCTTGGCCTTGCCACGGCGTCCTCCCCGGCCATTAAATGGCCGCTTCTTGCTGGGCTCTCCTCCGCCACCTTGGGCCTTCTCCTTGTCGCGCCGCTCGTACTCAGCTTTCTGCTGCTCGACGAGGTACTCGACGCGTTTGCAGTTGGAGAGGTCGTGGCCCTTGGTGCGGTGGATCTTGCAATATTGCTTGTCGGAGCCGTCCTGCTTGTCGGCTGCCGCTACAGGGGCAGGCTCCTTGCCGGAGCCGCCAGCCTGTGTTTGCTTGGCGGGAGCCTCCTTGCCGGACTTCTCGACGGCAAGCACTTCCTTGCTCTTCTTCTTCCTATTGTTCCGCCGCCGGCTCTTCTTTGCCGGGGCGGCATCCTCGCTGTCGCTTCCTCCTGCGCCAGCATCCTCTCCGGGGAGTCTCCTCCTCTCTTCGGCGCGCGCGCACTTGTCAGCCAGAGCATAGAGCTCGCTGACATCCCGTATTTTGGTCATGGCCATCTCCTCACGCATGCGGCGGTTACGCACGTTCTGGTGGAACGCGCTGATAACCGCGGCAGGGTGGACGTCAGGGATATTGTGCTGCACGCGACTGAAGCGCTGGATGTACTTGCGCAGAGGTTCTCCTTCCTTCTGGGCCAAGATGTGGAGATCGCTCTCCTGGCCGTGGGGTTTGTGGCCGCCCGTGAAGGCGCCAACAAACTGGTGGCAAAGGTCTGCCCAAGAAGAAATGGAGCCTTCCGGCAAGTGCATAAGCCAAGAACGGACATTTGGCTTAAGCACCAGCGGGAAGTAGTTCGCCAGTATCTTCTCGTCGCGCCCCCCGGCAGCCTGCACCGCGATGGTGTAAATGCTGAGGAATTCCGAGGGGTGCGTCTTGCCGTCGTACTTCTCCGGTACGTCGGGCTTGAAGTTCTTCATGATGGGCCACTGGACATGCCGCAGCTCACGGGTAAACGCAGGGCAACCTATCGCGTACGGCAAGTCGCCTGGCTCACCGGGCGCGTGTGTGTCAACAGCGGTCCCAGCTCGCTGATCTGATTGTCGCCGGGCTTCTCGGCGGCGCTCGATCGTCGTTCGAGCGTCTTCTTGTCGTCGATCGTCAAGGACCTGGCGCTGGGACCGCTGTTGGAACACGCTGATAACCGCGGCAGGGTGGACGTCAGGGATATTGTGCTGCACGCGACTGAAGCGCTGGATGTACTTGCACAGAGGTTCTCCTTCCTTCTGGGCCAAGATGTGGAGATCGCTCTCCTGGCCGTGGGGTTTGTGGCCGCCCGTGAAGGCGCCAACAAACTGGTGGCAAAGGTCTGCCCAAGAAGAAATGGAGCCTTCCGGCAAGTGCATAAGCCAAGAACGGACATTTGGCTTAAGCACCAGCGGGAAGTAGTTCGCCAGTATCTTCTCGTCGCGCCCCCCTGCAGCCTGCACCGCGATGGTGTAAATGCTGAGGAATTCCGAGGGGTGCGTCTTGCCGTCGTACTTCTCCGGTACGTCGGGCTTGAAGTTCTTCATGCTGGGCCACTGGACATGCCGCAGCTCACGGGTAAACGCAGGGCAACCTGCCGCGTACGGCAAGTCGCCTGGCTCACCGGGCGCGTGTGTGTCAACAGCGGTCCCAGCTCGCTGATCTGATTGTCGCCGGGCTTCTCGGCGGCGCTCGATCGTCGTTCGAGCGTCTTCTTGTCGCCGATCGTCAAGGACCTGGCGCTGGTCCCGACGAGCCCGCGGATCCGACGACGCCGTGGAGTCGTCGTCGACGTTAATTCGGCGGGGAGGCGTCTTCTGCTTCCGCGGCGGGGAGTGCACGGTGGTTGCACCCCCGGCGGTCTTGTCGCCGTCGGCCTTTGTCTTCTCGACTTGCCGCGGCCGCGAGGTCACCGGCTGCTGCGGAGAGTCGTTGTTGGCGAAGGCGATCAGGCTCTGGATGGTTGCCCTCCAGTCTTCGGCCTTGTCTGCCGCTGGAGGGAAGTCGAGGAGCAGCTGCGCTCTTGCGAGCGCTTCTGCTGGAGAGGAGGGGAGCGGATGCGAGCGGTGCGAGGAGCGGGATATGCTCGGACTCCTAACATGGTTAGAAGGAACATGGTCCCGCCCCGGCGACCGCGCCTTGCTCGTGCCAGGGCGATGGCCCGGAGCGTCCCGCGAACCTCCAGTTTGACCTTGCCCCAGCAAGCGGATGGTACCTCCCGTACCACGGCGCTGCTGGGTCGTAGTCTGCTGAGATGGACGTGGCGCATCTACGGAGACCGAGGCCGCCGCCAAGGTCCCCAAGATCAACGACCAGAACGCTGAGGAACAGTTTGCTCCTGCAGACCTAAGGGTCTGTACAGTTGAGGCAATCGTTCCCGACAAGCCTCGCCCCGGCGAGCTTGCCGGGGGACCATCAGCTCCGGCAGAACCAGAGGTTCTTGCCGTAGAAGCTGGGGTTCCCGCAGCGGCCCTCATGCCTTTAGTCCTTGCCGTTGAGCCTCGGGCTCCGGCATGGGCACAGCAGATCGTCCGTTTTTTGCAATCTGGAGAACTTCCCGACGACCCAGCAGAGATAGAAAAGATAACCAGGCAGTCAAGTATGTACCAGTTCATGGATAATGAACTGTACAGAAGAAGGCTAAATGGTGTAAGGTTGTAGTGCATTTCCAGAGAAGATGGACAGAAGCTGTTGGCAGAAATACATGGAGGCATATGTGGCCACCACATTGGCACAAGGGCACTTGCCGGAAAGGCATTCCGGCAAGGGTTCTTCTGGCAAGAAGCCCTCCAAGATGCAACTGCACAAGTAACCAAGTGTGAAGCGTGCCAGTTCCATGCCAAACAAATTCATCAGCCAGCTCAAGCTCTCCAGACGATCCCTTTGTCCTGGCCCTTCTCGGTCTGGGGGCTCGATATCCTCGGCCCCTTCCCCCGTGCTGTCGGGGGCTTTGAGTACTTGTACGTTGCAATCGACAAGTTCACAAAGTGGCCAGAAGTGGAACCGGTGAGAAAGGTGACAGCACAGTCAACAGTCAGGTTCTTCAGGTCGATTGTTTGCCGTTTCGGAATCCCTAACAGGATCATCACCGACAATGGCACACAATTCACTAGTCGCACCTTCATGCAGTACGTCCAAGACCTTGGCACCAAGGTCTGCTTCGCTTCTGTTGCTCACCCGAGGAGCAACGGTCAAGCGGAGAGGGCAAATGCTGAAGTGCTGCGCGGACTCAAGACAAGGACCTTCGACAGGCTGCGCAAGTGCGGAAGAAACTGGATTGAGGAGCTACCAGCGGCTCTTTGGTCAATCAGAACGACACCAAGTCGAGCCACCGGACAGACACCCTTTGCTCTTGTCTATGGAGCAGAGGCAGTTCTCCCCATAGAACTCGTATACGGATCTCCTCGGGTGCTCGCTTATGATGAGCTCGAGCAAGAGCAACTGCGACAAGATGATGCATTGCTCCTCGAGGAGGAACGTCTCCAGGCTGCTGTACGAGCTGCTCGATACCAGCAAGCCTTGCGCCGCTACCATAGCCGCAAGGTCAAGGCCAGGAGTCTCGAGGAAGGCGACCTTGTTCTTCGGCGTGTTCAGTCCGCCAAGAATTCCAACAAGTTGACGCCGAAGTGGGAAGGCCCTTATCGGGTGAGACAAGTCACAAGGCCCGGCGCTGTCCGCCTTGAGACCGAAGAAGGCTTACCGGTGAGCAACTCCTGGAACATAGAGCATCTTCGAAAGTTTCACCCATAAGGCGCGGTTGCCGTGATCCGCTCCGGCAACCACCTTTTGTACGAGTCTTGCCGCTGCAGCATGTAAACCTTTGTACAAAGCCGGGCGCAGATCCCGTGCATGAGTAAAGCTTTGTGTTTTCGCACTATTTGCCATTCTCGTGCTTTTCTTTGTTATTTGCATGCATTATTTGGCATTTTGTGCAACACACATGTCCGGTGAGCATTACCATGCCGGGGAACCCTATGCTTGTTTTCCTCTTCTCCTTTCTTCTTTCTCCCTTAAGCAGAAGGACCATTCCTCGCGCACAAGTTTGCCGGGGGGGAAGGAGGTGGAGGAAACCAAGTGCTGTTCAAGAAAGAGAAGCTTACCGGAGAACAAATAGACTATGAAAGCTAAGTTACCAGAATTTGAGCAGTTCAAATTTTTAAGTTTTAGTTATCTTCCTTGAACAACCACACTTTGTATGGAAAACCTGTGCGCGGAGGAACCTACCCGTGGCTAGCCGCACCCTTATCTTGTTTTCGAGTGCGCTCAACGACTTAAGTGAGCTGCGACAAGTGTCGCGCCCTTGCTTCGTTTTCGAGTTCGCTCAACAAGCTAAGTGCGTCGTGACTAGCTGCGGCAAGGTTACTTGCCGATAAGACCTTGGCCAGCAGGCTGCTCAAAGTCCAGCACTCAGCGCTCGCGGCAAAGGCTCCTTGCCGGCAAGTCCCCTAGAAGCGTAGGGTTAAAAGCATACAAAGTGAAGGACCAAAACAAGGGAAATAACACTGCATCAATTACTCGAAAATAAGATAAATATATTACAGAGATAGCTTGTCGCAATGACTAATAGTTTCATGTTCACGGCACACTTTGCAGCAACAAAAGAAATAAAAAGGGAGGAGGCCTAATCCACGCGGTCGCCCTCGCGCCTGGAGATCTTGTTCACCTTGGCGATGATGTGGGCGACCTGCGCCTTCAGCGCCTCCATATCTGCGTCGGCCGGCAAGCTGCGGAGAACGTTGACGAGATTTATACCAGGGTTGCGGTAGACGATCTTCGTCAGGACGCGCTCCAGGGTTCCCGCGCAGAGTTGGCGCGACTCCTCGGCCAGCTGCGCGGGGAGTTTCTTCTGTAGACTTACAAGTGCCGGCGCGACCCCTCTGAAGAAGAGACTGAGCTTGGCGCTGTGGGGGAGATTTAGATCCGGAGAGTATATGAGATGCTCAACCCTCAGCGCCATCAGCTCCTTGTCGATGCTAGCTGCAGAAGCCACCAGATCTTCAGTCCATACTTCGACGGTCCGGCGGAAGTTCTCAGCTGAAGTGGCGGCGCTCTCCACTAGGCCTCGCTCCTTGCGGAGCTCGTCCTTCAGCTTGGTTTCACGGTCCCGGACGGCGTCGAGTGAATCCTTCAGCGTAGAGACTTTCAGCTCCAGATCTGCAATCGAGTCCTTGGCGGCCTTCAGCTCGTCGCCTTGCTTGGAGAGGCGTACCTGGAGTTCAGAATTGGTGTGGGCGTCCTTCTCGCGCTCTATGTTGAGCGCGGTGACCCTCTCCGAGCTCGCCTTCAGGTACTCCTCCAGCTGCACCACCTTAGCCTCGAGGTCCTTCTTGGCGGTCTCCGCGGTGGCTGCAGCGGCCTTCGCTTCCTTCAGCTCTCCGCCAAGGGCCTGCTCCCGGGCGGCAAGGTCGTCCTCGTGAGAATCGAGGTCGACTTTCCGCTGGTTGAGCGCTCCTTCTCGCTGGGATAGCGCTTCTCCGGCGAGTCGCTGCTGCTCCTCGGCCTCAGCCTTCTCCAGGAGCCACTCTTGGTACTCTCCAGCAAGCCTCTCGCGCTCCTCCGCCAAGTTGTGGAGGGCCTCCTGGTTGGCGGCGCGGAGTTCCGCGGCGTGTTTCTCCATATCTGCTGCGGCCTTGGCGGTGAAGGCTTCCCGAGAGTCAAGTTTCGCCTGCCTGGCCCGGTAAAGGGCCAGGAGCCGGTGAAGCAGTTTCTCCTCCTCGGGCTCGTCGTTCCCGCCAGGCGCCTCGACGATCTTCAGCCCCGCGGAGGCGAGGACCTCCCCATCGAAGGTCTCTCCCTCCTTGGGGGCTCGCGACGAGGATCCCCACGGCACCTGTATGAAGACGCCGTTGGGAGCCTCAAGGTAGAAGGCGGACAGCTCCTTCTCGGTGGAGGGATCGGCGGCCGGTGCAGCGCTGGACGCTCCTGCCGCCTCCGGGCCGGCAGTGTGGCCGCCATCCCCCTCCCCGGCCGCTGCGCCTGCAGCCGGAGCAGTCTCCTCGGCCGCAGGCTCGTCGGCTCCTGCCACGTCTTCGACGACAGGGGCGTTGCCACCGTCGCCCTGCGCGCCTTCCTCGCCGACGACCTCGGTCTCCATCCGCTCCGGCGCGGGAGGGTCTAGAAGAAGAAGAAAAGAAGAAAAGAAAAAGTTCAAGCAAATATCCAAAAAAGACGAGTCCAAGAAGACGAGGTTGCAAGACTGACCTTCGCGGGCTTCGTCGACGACAGGCTCCCTCGCCGGGGAGCTCTCCCTTGGCGGGGTGGCCGCCCTCGCCGGGCTGCTCGCCCTTGGCTGGGTACTCGCCCTTGGCGGAGTACCCGCCCTTGGCGGAGCGCTCTCCCTCGCCGGAGAGTTCGTCCTTGGCAGGGACGGCGGGGCCTGTGGCTCCTCGGGAGTGGTCTCCGGGCGCTCCTGCGGCTGCGGCTCCGTTTCTGCACAAGACAAGCAAGACGAACAGAACAACAAGATGTTAGTACAAGGCAAAAAACTTCAGGCGCGCCCGACGAGCGGAAAGTTCAAGACCAGACTTACGCTGGGGGCTGCGCTGGGGGCTGCTCCTCGGAGCAGCGCTTGGGACCGGCAAGTTCGTCGCCGGCGCGTCCCCTGTCGCCGCGACAGGCGAGTCGTCCTCGACCTCGACTACGGGAACCTTGGCCTTCTTCGCCGCTCACTGGGCCAGGGTCCTGAGATCAAAGCAAGAAGCAAGATCAGAATCGTCAACGAAAGAATCAAGACAGAATTGAAGAAGCTACAGAATACAAGTCCTTACTCTTGTTCCTCGTCGTCGTTGTCGCTCAGGGCGGAGAAGTCGAACTCCACCTGGGGCGCTTCCGCGCGAGGAGCGGGAGGAGAAGGCTCCCTTGGGCGCTTGGCGGTCCCCGGGGCTGGGGGCTGCGAAGCCCCAGCCTCTGTTGGCGCCGAGGCCCGGGGAGCAGGCGGAGCAGCCACTCCGCTTTGGGAGGCTCCTCCTCCGCTTGGCGCTGGTGCGCGGGGCGCCTCCGTCGCGGTCTGGCTCGCTCTGGTGGCGCGCGTCGCCTGGCGAGCGGATTGCTGTCGGGGCGCCTGCGTCCTCGTCGCCGTAGCCGCCTTGCGGAGGCGCTTCGGCGGTGTTCGCTTGGGACTTGCCCGGGGCGGGGAGCTCTCCGAGGACGAGGAGATGTCATCGTCGAGCCCCAGAGATCCGCCGGTATCCTCGTCGGCTCCGGCGTCCTCCTCCTCCTCCTCCTCGGTGGGCTCGCTGGGTCCAGCACCCTGCCCCGCGGCCTTGCTCCTTCCGGCAGCTCCGCCCCCTCCGGCACCTCTGCTTCCTCCGGCGACCTCGCCTCTTGCCGCGGCCTCGCTCACCACTCCGGGGATCCCGGCATGCCTCAGAGAAGGGACCCCGGCGAGCTCGTCGGCCGGAAGGTTGAGAAGTCTCCGGATCTCTGCCTCCTCGGCCTGGCACGACACGTCCTCAGCCTCTGCCTCGTCGACGGTGAACCCGAATTCTCCCACCGCTGCGGCTGCGGCGGCCTCTTCTACCCGGGTAGCGATATAAGCTATCTCCCGCTCCGTGGTGGCCCGGGTAAGACCCTTGATCTCATCGGTGTTCTTCGGCACCTCGACCAAGTTATCGAAGAAGCTCATAATGGCGTCCGGCGTGGGTACTATCCATGTTGGGTCGACACCATGTGAGTCACATGCGGGCATCATCGCCCGCAAGGCATCCCGGGCGGTGCTGTTGCATAAAGGTACTACTCCCCGAGGAGATCTAAACCACTCTGGGTGCGCTGGGTCATGCTTGAAAAGCTCCCGAAGCATTCGCTTCAGCTCCAGCGCCGTGAAGTTGTAATTCAGCCCCGGGCGCAACCTCATTACTTCCGCCGCATTGCCAAACTCCCACCCTGGCCTTTTCCTTTCCTGTAAAGGAGCAATGCGGCGACGGAGAAAGTCTGCTCCTACCTCTCCGATAGTCAACTTGGCTACCCGGAGGCGAAGAATCCTGACTAGGGCAACGTTGAGCTTGATGTCATCGGCGGCCAAGTCACTCCAGTCCCTGCCGCGCACTATAGCAGCTGTGCGCGGTGCAGTAAAAGGTTGCGGCTCGTCCTCCACTATCCAGCACCAGTCCGCGCGCCACTCCTCCCACTTGCCGCGGAGCTCCCCTTTCAGATAAGATTCCTTCTTGTTTAAGCGGAAGATCCAAGAGATCCCCCCGGAGAGTGGAGCGCCGACCTCTACTCTAGGCATAAAGAAGTGCCTAAAAAGTGCTACGTTTGGATAAATCCCTATGTAGTTTTCGCACAGATGTGCGAAAACCGCCATCGTGAGGATGGCGTTGGGGGTGAAGTCTAAAAGATGGAGGTTGTAGGTGTTCATGATATCACAGAAAAATTCAGAGAATGGAGGACAAAGGCCGCAGTGGAAGAAGGCAGCAAAGACGAAATACCCGCTGGGGTACAGATCTCTGGCGGCGGCTGGGTAGACTCGGGTGCGGGGATGCGCCTTGGTCTTCTTGGCCCAGAACAAATAGTACTTGTTCCAGAGCTCCCGCGCGCTGAGCCTTGGCGCGAAGACGACATTCCTCTTCCGCAGGAGAGCAAGCTTCGCCGCCTGCTCGGATTTCTCTTTCTTGGCCTTCTCCGCCTTCGCCTTCTCGGTCTTCGGGGCCATGGCGGAGGCGGCGAGGGAAGGGGACGAGGAGTCCGGCGGCGCCGCAGATGCGAAAGACGGCGGCGGAGGTGAGGAGGCGGGGCGCAGAGGGGGGTTTCTGGAGGTGGAAGAAGCAATGAAGACGAAGTAAGGTAACGGCCCCTGCTTCCTCTGCTTTTAAGGGGGAAGTGGGGGACGCTCCGCATTTCCCATTAAAGAACGTGGCCACGTTCCCTCCCACGACGCCGCAATCGACGCGTGCCGTTAGGGAGGGACGCGGCGGATGGGAAGAGGAGTTACGGCTCGCCGTGGGCCGCGCATGCCCGTGCACTGTTTTGGGCCTGGCCCAACAGCGCTCGGCACCGTGTGTGGCCCAGGCCCGGGGGCTCCTGTCGGTGTACTAAGATAGGGGTACTTTAGTACCCCAACTTGTGCACGGGCAGTGGCAGCTTCCCGCGGCAGGGTCTACCACGTGCTTGCCGGAAACCTCTCTGGTCCTTATTAAGCCATTCAAAAACAAAGTATACAAGACAGAAGATCAAGGCCCCGGCAAGTGGAGCTTGCCGGGAAGGCCGTCCCAAGCTGAAGACTACGTCATTGACGCAAGGCCCTGGCAAGAGGAGCTTGCCAGGAAGACCAGACGGCTGTATCTAGAAGACGAGCCTCGGCGCACTCTGCGCCCCGGCAAGGCCCGGGGAGCGACAAGCTTCCCGGCCCGACAAGATCAAGCCCCCGGCAAGCTGCTTGCCGGGGGAAGTTTGCACTGTGTGCCCGCGCTCCAGCTCATCGGCCCACGCGTCGCCCTGGGGCCCTTCCAGGGACGCGTGGCGGATGGCTGTGCAGCCTGGGGGACACGGTGGCACTCCACGGTGACGAGGCTACCACCGTGGCGAATGGAGACGCAAGGGCGGGCGCTTTTGGGGTCGACGGCGACGGGCATTTAATGCTCTTGTCCCCCACTGTCAAAGTAGGTGATGACCACCGTTCATGCACTGTTCATCCACTGTTCCCGCACTGTTACAACTACCATCAAAGTTACTTTTTTACCCCTTTCTCTACGTTGACACCTGTCGGTGACCCCTTGAGCTATAAAAGGAGGCCCATGCACAACGTAGAAGGGGTTCGGAACCTAGATCGCTCATTCACTCGGTGTAGCTAGCTCTTCAAGCTCCCGAGCTCCAACATTCATTACAATCTAAGCAGGAGTAGGGTTTTACGCGTCCATCGCGGCCCGAACCTGGGTAAACTGCCCGCGTGTGCTCTACGATCTGCTCTTTGTGCTCCCTCCGCTCCCTTACCGCACGAACAAGGGGCTCCGGTCCCATAGGTGCTCGTGGTGGACAGTTTCCCCCGACAACGCCATGAAGCTCCCGAGCTTGCGTGCGTGGGCGTGTAGGTCCACGGGTTCGTGGCGGAGCTCGTGGTCACGTCGGAGAGGCGAGGGGGTCACGGTGGCTACGGCTACGGCGACGGCGGCGACGGTGGCGCTCGGACTTGTGTGGAAGGGAGTGAGGGAGAGGCGAGGGAAAGGACTGAAGGGGCCGGCTCGATCCAAACGTCAGCGGCGAGACGATTCTCGGCGTCGCGCTGGCGAGGGGAGGGCCAGGCAGGCAGGTGGCGTGGAGGCACGCGCGCACGGCCACACGCCTGGCCGACTGGCGCCAGGAGGACGACGGCGCTGGTGGGCTGGGCCTGTGGGCCGCTACAGGAGAGGGCCAGGCAGGTAAGCCCAGGTACTTTCACTCTCTCTCTCTCTTTTCTAAAAATAGTTTCTGTTTTCTATTTTTCTGCTTTTGTTTTGATTTAGTTTAGCCACTAAATCATTTTGGTAAATTCTGACAAAATAATGGATGCACAAAGAACTATTCCAGAGACCCTCCACTATTTTCAGAATTTATTTGGAGCTATTTAAAAATATATAGCATTTAAATGGCCCCAATTCAAATACTTATTGATTTAATTAAAAGCCCAAAAATTCCCCAAAAATGTTCAATATTTTTGGTTTGGACCAAAACCCTTGCCAAAATTATCAAACATTACTGAAGGCATTTCTGGGTTTATTGAAAAGGATTTTAGGTTAAACCTAATTGCCTTGATTTGGTGCTAGGGTTTAAACAATCCCCATTTCAAGTTTCCTTTGAAAATAACCATGATGACATGATGCACTCAAGGGCAACTAAATACAAGCAAGACAGCAAGGCTGATCTAGGGCTGTGACAACTCACCCCCACTAAAACAAGAATCTCGTCCCGAGATTCAAGCGTAGGGCAAGAAATCAAAGGGGACACAAGCTAGCACAGTCTTCACGATCCAATTTTCCTTCTCGGAGATGTTGATTTATTGCATCATATTGATCTTGTCATCCTTGCTTGAGATCTTCGTCCAACCAGATGATAATAGAGTCATACTCTGTAGAAATTGATCTTCCCGGAGATCGAGGAACTCAAGATCAACTTATGGTGTGAGACATTGAAGCATCTCTTGAGCTGAGACACGGAACACACATCCAAAGGGATGGAGTGAAATAAACGATGAAGGTTCATTCGGTAGGCAATAATTCCACACCTAAAAAGATGGTGACCGAGATCACCGGACAAGGCACCTTAGAGAAGGTGACTCACAGAATTATTCCCTTAAGTGGCAAAAAGAATTACTTTTGATATAGAGGTCATTGAATTTCCATATACCAGCCTGAGGCGGATCACAATCGATCATTTGACAGATTCCGTAGGAATGACATTTTCGGGCCAGAATGGATGATGTGGACTACCTTGTTGAAGACAACACAAGGATGATTTTGCTTATCATCGGAAATGGATGGGACCCATGGTGAGATGGCACATTGGCGGTGCAAGCTGGGAACAAAATGCAAATGCTGGGAATGATTCTGGTAACTGGGAAGAAACCCATCAGTAGAGAGTAAATCTATTCTTTGAGAGGTTATAGCATAACCAAGAACACTGTGAGCAATCCCGGTTAGTACCGGTGATAACACCTAGTGCTTGGGCGTGCTCTCAAGAACTTGAGCATTCCCATATTCATCAAGGTTTTACCAATATCCGTGTCAAGGATCCCGGCAACACAACATACGACCATGATGAATAGCGATGGACGATGCAGATGCAAAGGAAGATAACACTTTCTCAGATTTCACCTTAGCGAGGCCAAGGGGCAAGATCTGGATGATCGACCGAGAGACATTTAGCACTCCGCTTCTAATGTTCTCCTTGATGTGCTAGGTACCACGGTCAATGCTTAAAAGCATCAACATGGCCATCAAGTAAAGGTCAGACTTCGGGAGCACAAAAAGTCCATAAGGAACAACTAGGGAGTAATTCCTACGAAGTCCTTATAGGGAGGTGGCCAACTTCTTCAATCAAGATACTACAACAATAGGTCTTCCGGCTGGGTGGGTTGGCCACGACATCCACTTTACTGGTAATCGAGAGACCAATATTATATTTCTTGGGAAATGCACCAACCATCATATCTGCCTGAGATTCAGTTCTGATTGGTGTCAGGATATTCCAGACTCATTGAGTCTAGGAAGAAAAATGAAGTTTTGCAACCCAAATCGACGAGACGGCGTTGCGAGATTCTCGGGAAATGGTCTGCGGTAGTAAGCTCCAGAACACGAGCTGGTTCTACTACAAACATGTGAACACGTTGTCAAAGACAAACATGACCACGGAGTAGTCTTATAATAAAACACTACCGAGTTCGGGTGGAAACCATCGTCTAGGATATCGAAGTCTCTAGGCTAGTCCATGGATTAGATCCCAAGCATAGACTTCTCTTCCTTGAACAAATCAATCGGTGGCTTGGTGTGCTACGGAATACATATGGAGTGGAGGTAATTAATCTACCAAACCATAGAATACTTTGCACGTATGCTTGACTGATTTGGGATGATTCCGGAGGAAGCAAAACTAACTTTCTTGAATTCATGGCGGCAACTTGCACCTAATGCACGTGAACTGGGAGAAAGTCACTTCTTGCACCAAACATATACTTCATGAACAGGACATGAAGATAACTCTTATAAAAGTTTCCAACACTAGATGGATGTTCAACAAGATCATGGAGAGGATAAGGAGGTTGTCGATGGGCTCAACAATAACTCATCCAGGTTTCCATATAGATGGAATTCCATGACAATGTGAACAAAAGGGATAGCATTGGTCAAACCCAAAGGATATAATGGTGTATGCTCAAGGGAATAACCATGAGTAAGACAACATTACGAATATCGTTGGTTCTGATTTGACTTGGCGATAACCCATACTCAAATCAAAGTCTGGACAAGACAATAGATCCACAATGATCAAGAAGATCAATTGAAGAGATATCATCTAACTTCATTACACACACAAGATATCCCTTTGAGGTGAGCTATGTGGATTAAGCTTTTATCTTCCAACTCTCCAAGTTGTTGTTTAGCTTAACCAACTAGTTCAGGGTATCCAACACAGATTCTTGGAGAAAAGGTGGTTTAGAGAGAAACCAGCTTGATCACGAACTCAACATAGCGGTCAGGTGACAACCTGGTAATACTTCCGAGAAGATATTCGGAAAATCACGAACCTCCGATATGTTATGAAGCTCGAGAACAATCTTGCTTTTTAGGGCAAGACGATATGATCAAAAGAGTGAGGGATTTATGCAATCCTAACTCATTAATCAAGGAGTGCACCAGGAAAGTGGACTAGGTAGCACGATCAATCTTAGGATGGTGATTCGGTAACCATCATGCTAAGAATGAGATTATCGTCCATTTAACTACCAAGCAACAGAGTTGCTAGGAGTATTGATTTCACACATCACAATTCACTTGTCAGTATTCCGGCTACAATAACACGGAAACTGAGGGATGAACAATGATGGCAAGAGGTATTACTACATCAAGAATTCATAAGAGATAGTGCAATTCTCACGACATTCTTGACGTAAAGATGGTAATACTCCAGGGTAGACAGATTAGAGGATGGATTAACATCCTTCATCTGCGGAGTACAACTACTTTGACCCAATCCTAAGAATGGATGAGGTACTGGAGTTTGTTTCCCTAGTCATTCCGAATAGAATGGCTTGATGGGCCACAAAAGTAAAAGGCATCGATGAGCACGAATGCACAACTACTCCTGACTATCAATTGATACACGAGGATCGGAATATAACTAAAGGGGGACAACTCGGGGAACATATGATTGTCTGAGTTGTAGATGCATAGATTAGTATGTCGAACGAGTTCAACATATTTCTTCCGGATAACCCATGCAGAAAGTAGAATTGGCAGAGTCACACATGAATGGAGTACTACTCAAGAGCACTCGGGTTGTGATCTTTTGGTTCGGAAGAACTTCTGCCAAGAGTGGTTCATGGTATTGAAAGAACGATATACCACGGACCTCGAGGACTATCACAAAGTTACTAATATCCTAAAGGGACGAGCAAACACTATCCACATAAAGTAAGTAGGGTGAAGCTCGGGTTCAAGAAAACAGAAATAGAATACCTACCAACTAAATAGCATCACGGGATGCTTTCGATAATGATGGCCAGAATCATCACACTGGAATATAAAACATTGCTGGAATACTAGGTGATCTTCTAAGATACTTAGGGTCATAATAATAAGTCCAACATATATGTCGAGGTAACAGAGTGCCTCAACACACCGACTAGCGTGGTTAATCTGGCCTAGAAGGACATTAGGAACAGATAGGAATGATTTGCAAATGCATCAGACTATTAGAAACCTGGGATGACTCGGACAGCATAACGGCAGTAAATGCTCGAAAATACTTTTGAGACTCATGCACAAAGATAGCATAACCACTTAACATTATCATGTCAAGGTTCTGAGACCAACAGATGAGCAACAGATGTAGTAGAAACTGAACTGAGGTTGAAACCACATTAACGTGATCCTGATAAATAGAATGAGAATCCTAGTTCTTAATCCCCATAGAAAGAAGAAGGTGACTCAGTTCAAAAGGTCATAAGGTAAGGGAGTAAAAAGAGCCTTACGTTCCCTTCCACAATCAATCCCCTTATATAACTAAAGAGTTTCTAGACACAACTTCGACCAGTTTGGCTTGCTAATCCTATAGGCAGTCAGGCTCTGATACCAAAGCTGTCGGGACCCCGATCCTAAGCCACACAGGTCTAGCCTGTAACACATCATATCACTTTGCGGCCTCACGCACGGTATCCCCACGGGTGCCACCTTACCTGGCTCGGGACCGTTTGCGCATTTTGGCACACGTATATGATAGTGTTGCTAGCATCCATATGACAGAGAACCCGGGCCGACATGACCAGTTATAAACCAAAAGTGGCACTAAATTACAGAGACAGGCATACATGACCCAGCAACGAACGTGTCGGTCATCAACGTATGAACCCAAGTCGTAGCAAGCTACAAGGACTTAAAGGAACAACGCGTGACATTTCCCCTAAGGGACAGACACAGGAACGAAGAAGGACACATGCCGGCCAGCCTAAGTGTTCCGGAGCAGTAGCAAGCTACCAAGGCTCAGTGGAAACACTAGGAGACATTTCCCTGTAAGATAGGCTACCAAAGGTAAACAACTAGGTGTCGGATCCCACACATAGCAATACACATTACACGTACGCATAACATGCAAGTATGTGCTGTACAACATGGCATCACAACATAACTCAACAACTCATATAGATAAGGCCCAGAAGAGCCATCATAGCATTTATTACAATCAGAGGTCACATGACCCAGCATACAGAGCATACAGGCAACGGAAGCATAACATGTCTGAGTACAGACAACTACAAATGAAAAAGGCTGAGAAGCCTGACTATCTACAAGACCCTCCTAAGGGCACAAGATCGTAGCTGAGGTAACAAGCTAAACGTCGAAGTCCACGCGGAACCACTAGCGAGACTGAAGTCTCTCTGCAAAACATAAATTAAACAAACGTGAGTACAAAGGTACTCAGCAAGACTTACATCAGAACTAACTACATATGCAATAGTATCAACAAGGGGGTAGTGGAGTTTGACTGCAGCAAGCCAGCTTTGACTCGGTGGCTATCCTAAACTATGACTGCAAGTAACTCTTTGAGGTGGCGCACACGAGTCCACATATTCACCAATCAATACATCACTATGGATCCGCTCCCGTCTCCCTACGAGAAGGCCATCCATAGCACTCACACTTGACTTGAGTATTTTAGAGTATCCACTTTCGATTGTCTATGTACCACGTAAGCATCCAAGAAGTCCATATCCGCGGACCCGGCTATTCGAATAGATCATGTTAACCCTGCAGGGGTGTACTTCTTCACACACGCTCTCGCCTCTTACCGCCATGTACACGTCGTGTATCTCGGCAACCTTCAAGCGGAAGCCTGGCGAGGGTGTCGGCCACGACCTGACTAACCACACAAGTCTCTCGTCCAGGTTTATCGCCTATTCGGGTTCCATCCGTGGGGAGATCCGGCCGGGGTGTCGCTCACGGCCCCAAAAGATGTGCGCAGGCTTCCCAAGCCCACCTCGTCAGATGGATCTACGCTTGGTACACCGTGCCACGGTGCCTAGTCTGACCCAAGCCCACATGTACCGTGTGCCACTTGGTAGACTACTAACACTACCTACAAACACCAGAAACTAGTTGCAACTCCTGGACAGTGATCTAGTTGATTAATAAGTCGAGAGGGGTCGAGTTACCGGAACCCAATGTGTGGTAGTAACTATGTCATTGGACAACTTACACAGAACACAGTTCTTAAGGACGGCTCCAGTGAGACAACCCATCATGTACTCCTACATGGCCTCTCACCGCTACCTTTACCAAATCGTGTTCACACACTTAGCTCACACACAGTAGGACATGTTCACCACATTCTAATTCATCCCCGATGAATCAGACCTGACTCAACTCTAAGCAATAGCAGGCATAACCAGAAAGCATGAATGAGTAGGCACAACATGGCTCAAACAACTCCTACTCATGCTAGTGGGTTTCAACTATTTACTGTGGCAATGACAGGTCATGCAGAGGAAAGGGGTTCAGCTACCGCAGCAAAAAGCAGTTCAATCGTTGTTGTCCTAATGCAGTAAAAGAGAGCAGGAGCGAGAGAGTGGGATTGTATCGGGATGCTCAATGGGGGTTTGCTTGCCTGGCACTTCTGAAGATATTAATAGCTCTTCATCGGTGTCATCGAATTCATCGTCGGAACGTCGTCTACTGAGAGGGGACAAAACCGACAAACACAGAAAGAACACAATCAATGCAATGCAACAATATGATGCATGAATGTGATATGGCAATATGATGTTTATTGAGCTAATGCAACTAGCAACACATTTAAATGAAGTTGGTTTGAACCAAGGTTCAAATTCAAACTCCATATGTGATTATTCAAATGCCATCTATTCAAAAAGTCCTAAACAGTGGCTGTAAATTATTCAAACATGCATGAAAATGCCATAAACAGATTCCTTGGATTTTTCTGATCAATTTTCATATATAAATTATTTTCATCCGAGCTATAGATTATTTTCTATGATTTTTAGAAGTTTTGGCTATTTTCTGAAATAAATAAATCATTTCTGATTTATTTAAAATTCCAGAAAATGCTTATTGCGTCAGCATGACGTCACTGTGAGGTCAGCAGTCAACAGAGGCTGGTCCAGTCAAACCTGACCAGTGGGGCCCACTAGTCAGTGACACTACTAGTTAACCCTAAAGATTAGTGCTAAATTAAACCTAACTAAAGTGTCAGGGGGGGTGGCCCACATGTCAGTCTCTCAGGCCTAATTAAGTTTAGTTTTTAAACTAAACTAATTTAAGAGATGCTGGCCCCACCTGTCATTGGGTTAGTGCTAAACTAAGGGCGTGGGGCCCATATGTCAGTGACTCGGGGGGGGGTCAACCCACCGGTTCAGAAGTCAAAAGCGCTGGCGGCTCGTCGCCGGCGGAGCCAGA
>LR738712.1:452312154-452372603 GCA_902687465.1 Secale cereale
CAACCCACCGGTTCAGAAGTCAAAAGCGCCGGCGGCTCGTCGCCGGCGGAGCCAGAGACGGCGGAGGGCGTCGGAAAACGCCCACAGGCGACCAAAATGGCTGCGGAGAGTATCTACGTGAAGCCCGCGTTCTCGCGCATCCGTTGCGGCAAGCGGCAGCTGCTGGGGCGGCCGGAGTTCACCGGAATCAAGCTCGCGGCGGCGGTGGCGTTCGGGCATCGACGGAGACGGTGCTACGGGCCACTCCAGGAGCAACGGATGGCCCTGCCCGATGCGCGGGAGTGCAAGGAGTGCGATGGCGAGCTCGGACGCGGGTGGCAGCAGTTGTGGCCGCGGCGGTGCCATGGCCGGCGGCGGGAGCTCACGGGTGTGACGACGGGGGGTCAGCTAGGGCTCGGGGGCGAGGAAGTATTTAGGGGGAAACAGAGAGGGGCTCACGGCGATTCAGACGAGCAGGCCGGCGAGGTCGGGGAAGCACGGACGGTGACGAATCGATGGTGAGGTCGACGGCGGCCGGAGGTTGAAGATGGGGTCGGGGAAGATGCCATGAAGCTCCCGAGCTTGCGTGCGTGGGCGTGTAGGTCCACGGGTTCGTGGCGGAGCTCGTGGTTACGTCGGAGAGGCGAGGGGGTCACGGTGGCTACGGCTACGGCGACGGCGGTGACGATGGTGCTCGGACTTGTGTGGAAGGGAGTGAGGGAGAGGCGAGGGAAAGGACTGAAGGGGCCGGCTCGATCCAGACGTCAGCGGCGAGACAATTCGCGACGTCGCGCTGGCGAGGGGAGGGCCAGGCAGGCAGGTGGCATGGAGGCACGGCCGTGCGCGCGCGCCGGCCACACGCTTGGCCGACTGGCGCCAGGAGGACGACGACGCTGGTGGGCTGGGCCTGTGGGCCGCTACAGGAGAGGGCCAGGCAGGTAAGCCCAGGTACTTTCACTCTCTCTCTTTTCTAAAAATAGTTTCTGTTTTCTATTTTTCTGCTTTTGTTTTGATTTAGTTTAGCCACTAAATCATTTTGGTAAATTCTGACAAAATAATGGATGCACAAAGAACTATTCGAGAGACCCTCCACTATTTTCAGAATTTATTTGGAGCTATTTAAAAATATATAGCATTTAAATGGCCCCAATTCAAATACTTATTGATTTAATTCGAAGCCCAAAAATTCCCCAAAAATGTTCAATATTTTGGTTTGGACCAAAACCCTTGCCAAAATTATCAAACATTACTGAAGGCATTTCTGGGTTTATTAAAAAGGATTTTAGGTTAAACCTAATTGCCTTGATTTGGTGCTAGGGTTTAAACAATCCCCATTTCAAGTTTCCTTTGAAAATAACCATGATGACATGATGCACTCAAGGGCAACTAAATACAAGCAAGACAGCAAGGTTGATCTAGGGCTGTGACAAGGGTGATCCTCAGTGTCGAAGATGATGGGCGTGCTGGACCACCTCAGGAGTTTGCGCGACTCGACGGGTGGCTCTGCTGCATTAACTTCCCGAACCCATTGCTTGAGTTGGAGGTGTGAAGTATGCAGAGAGGCACCTCCATCAACGCACAAAACTTCTGTGGCCTTCTGGAACTCCTGCTCGCTGTTGTCTCCGTCGTCCATGTCCTCGTCGTCGTCTTCGTCTTCGTCCTTGTCGCAGCCGCGGGGAGGTCTATCTCCTTGCCGCTGCTTGGCCTTGCCGCGGCGCCCTCCTCGGCCATTGAATGGCCGCTTCTTGCCGGACTCTCCTCCGCCTCCCTGGGCCTTCTCTTTGTCGCGTCGCTCGTACTCAGCCTTCTGCTGTTCGACGAGGTACTCGACCCTTTTGCAGTTCTGGAGATCGTGGCCCTTGGTGCGGTGGATCTTGCAGTACTGCTTGTCGGAGCCGTCCTGCTTGTCGGCGGCGGCTACAGTGGCAGCTTCCTTGCCGGAGCCACCAGCCTGAGCTTTCTTGGCGCCGGCCTCCTTGCCGAACTGCTCGACGGCCAGTACTTCCTTGTTCTTCTTTTTCTTGTTGTTCCGCCGCCGGTTCTTCCTTGCCGGGGCGGCATCCTCACTGTCCGTTCCTCCTGCTCCAGCATCCTCTCCGGGGAGTCTCCTCCCCTCTGCAGCGCGCGCACACTTGTCAGCCAGGGCATAAAGCTCGCTGACATCCCGGATCTTGCACATCGCCATTTCCTCCCTCATGCGGCAGTTACGCACGTTCTGTTGGAACGCGCTAATAACCGTGGCAGGGTGGACGTCCGGGATGTTGTGCTGGACGCGGCTGAATCTTTGGATATACTTTCGCAGGGACTCTCCTTCCTTCTGGGCAAGTATATGCAGGTCGCTCTCCTGGCCATGAGGCTTGTGGCCGCCCGTAAAGGCGCCGACAAACTGATGGCACAGGTCGGCCCAAGAAGAGATGGAGTTCTCCGGCAAGTGCATGAGCCAAGATCTGACGTTCGGCTTGAGCACGAGCGGGAAGTAGTTCGCTAATATATTCTCGTCGCGTCCCCCGGCAGCCTGCACCGCGATGGTGTAGATGCTGAGGAACTCTGAGGGATGGGTCTTGCCGTCGTACTTCTTGGGTACGTCGGGCTTGAAGTTCTTCATGCTGGGCCACTGGACTTGCCGCAGCTCATGGGTGAACGCAGGGCAACCTGCCGCGTACGGCAAGTCGGCTGGTTCTCCGGGCGCGTGCATGTCGACAGCGGTCCCAGCGTGCTGGTCGGACTGTCGTCGCGCTTCTCTTCGATGCTCGATGCAGGTTCGAGCGTCTTCTTGTCATCTGTCGTCGAGGAAATGGCGTTGTTCGCGGCGAGCTCGTGGATCCGACGACGCCGTGGAGTCGTCGTCGATGTTGATCCGGCGAGTCGGCGACTTTGGCCTTCGGGGCGGGGAGTGCATGGTAGTTGCACCCCCGGCGGTCTTGTCCCCGGCGGTCTTGTCTCCATCTACCCGCGCCTGGCTGACCTGCCGCGGCCGTGACGTCGCCGGCTGCTGCGGCGTGTCGTTGTTGGCGAAGGCGATGAGGCTTTGGATGGTAGCCCTCCAATCTTCGGCCTTGTCTGCCGCTGGAGGGAAGTCGAGGAGCAGCTGAGCTCTAGCTAGAGCTTCTGCTGGAGTGGAGGGGAGCGGTGGCGAGCGGTGCGAGGAGCGAGATATGCTCGGACTTCTAACAACGTTAGAAGGAGCAGGTTCTTGCCCCGGCGACTGCGCCTTGCTCATGCCAGCACGTTGGCCTTGAGCGTCCCGCGACCCGCCAACTTGTCCTTGACCCAGCAAGCGGATGGTACCCTGCGTACCACGCCGCTGCCGTTCCGGCACTTCCTGAGAGGGGCGCGGTGCATGTACGGACGCCGAGGTCTTGGAGTGCGCCCGGTCGTCCGTCTTGTCCTTGGATTTGGCGGCGCCGTGAGTTTCCTCGCCGGCGTCCATCCTTCCGCCAGCATCTACCCCACCAACCGTTGGTTCTGGTGGTGGTGGGATCGACGCGGACGGGCCTCCTACTTCTGAAGCTTTCTTCTTCGGCGGCATGTCGATGAAGTCAACGAAGTTGATGAAGTTGCTGAAGGTTTCGCCCGCGTGAGCGCCGGATCAGGTCCACACAACCTCGACGCCCCCCTACCTGGCACGCCAAAGATGTCGGGGAAACTGATCGCCCACGAACACCTATGGGACCGGAGCCCCTTTTCGGTACGGCAAGGGAGCGGAGGGAGCACGAAGAGCAGATCGAGGCGAGCACGCGGGCAGTTTACCCAGGTTCGGGCCGCACGGATGCGTAAAACCCTACTCCTGCCTTGGTTGTATTGTGTTCTTGGCTCGGGAGCACGAAGAGCTACAGAGCTGGTTGCAAGCTACACCGAGCTTGAGAGTGATCAAGGATCGGAACCCCCTCTACTTTGCGCATGGGCCTCCTTTTATAGGTTGAAGGGGTCACCGACAGGTGGCAACGTAGATGAGGGTAAAAGTGTAAAAATGGTGGTAGTTGGAACAGTGTATGTACATTGTATGTACAGTGGTCTATACCTAACCCTGACGGCAGGGGACAAGGGCATTGAATGCCCGTTGCCGTCGCCCCCAAAAAGTGCCAAAAGCGTCCGTCAGGGCGTCTCCGTTCGCCACGAAGGTGGCCTTGTCATCGTGGCTCGCCATGGAGTACCCCAGGCTGCACAGCCTTCCGCCACGTGCACCTGGAAGGGCCCCAGGGCGACGCGTGGCTGGATGAGCTAGAGCGCGGGCACGTAGTGGGAGCTTGCCGCGGCAAGCGCCTTGCCGCGGTCGCTACCTTGCCGCGCCCGGAAGCTTGTCGCTCTTCGGGCCTCGCCGGCGCGCGCGATGCGGCACGGCAAGTCTTCTGAAATGCCATGTTTGGCCTTCCTGACAAGCTCCTTTTGCCAGGGCCTTGTGCCAAAGGGGTGGTCTTGAGCTTGGTACGGCCTTCCCGGCAAGCTCCTCTTGCCGGGGCCTTGTTTCTTTAACTTGAATACTTTGTTCTTGAATGGCTCTAAAGGATCCAGAGCGGGCGCGTGGCAAGCCCTGCCACGGGACGCTGCTACTGCCCGTGCACAAGTCGGGATACTAAGGTACCCCTACTTTAGTACACCGACAGAGAGGCACCAATGGAAGTGGTGAACCCCTCCGTGATGGTGTCTAGATTGGATCTGGTGGTTCTGGAATCTGCGGCGGCTGGATGAATACTTCGACGACCCTCCTAGGGTTTCTGGAATATTGTGGTATTTATGGAGCAAAGAGGCGGTGCGGGAGGCCACCGAGGTGGGCACAACCCACCGGGGCGCACCAGGGGTGCTGGCACTCCGTGGTGGGTTGTGCCCCCCCTCCCTGGGCACTCCCCAGGTGCTGCCTTGGCCCATCAGGTGTCTTCCTGCGTAGAAAACATGCAGAAAACCAAAACTGCCACTTGGTACTATGTCAATAGGTTAGTACCAAAAAATGATATAAAATGACTATAAAATGATTGTAAGACATCCAAGAATGATAATATAACAACATGGAATAATAAAAAATTGTAGATACGTTGGAGATGTATCACATGTCATTAATTACGTGAGATCACAAAGTATACTTTGAGCGCATGTGTATGCATGAATCCCTTCCACAAGATCAAAGTGGGTGTGTGGGTGGGTGGGGAGGGGGGTTGGCGAGCACGAAACACGTCATGAACCTCTGTGTGTGTGGGGAATGTCCGATTTTCGACGCATGCATGTGCCACATCAAAATGTTGTGCTTTTGTTATTCAAATATATGCATGCATCATGCATACCCATACATATGTCCGAGGCACGTGCATTGTCTTGGGACACTCTCCCCCTCTTGGTTATCATAAACAGTCTAAATATTCATGGGCCCGCGTGGACGTCCATCACGTCGACCAACAAAGAGAGAGGTTAATTACCAGGGTGGCTTCTTCTTATCTTGGTCCACATTTTCGTATAGTTGTACGTCTATCATGGTGGGATTCTGGACCTAATTTAAGTTTGAGCGCATGCATACACACGAATCCCTATATATATAGTATACGCGTCGTGACCCCTCACTCCGTGTGGGGACATTTCGGTTCCGAAAGCATGGTGCCACATCAAAGTTGTGGGTATATTCAAACTCCACATGTATAACACTTCATACATATGTTTGGGCTACATGCAGGCAGTGGTTGACTTCAGGCACTCCCTTGCATGGTTATAGATGACAAGCTAGCCTATTTGTGGGGCCGCGTGTGGACGTCCATGCCGTTGACCCAGCAACGAGAGAGGTTATATGACCAAGGTGACGATTCTTCCTGGACAATGTTACAATACGCCTTGGTGAGATGCCCCCTCCCACCGACTCAAAGTGAGTGTGTGGGGAGGGGGGGGGAACACTACATGTACATCGCACTAGATGATCCTCTCCGCGGGGTCGGTGATGTCTAGTTAATTTGCAATGACACACATGTGCCACATCAAATTTGTGATTTGGTTATTTAAATATCACACCATCCATTGTTTTCACATGCGCGCGCTCACACACACAGACACACACACACACACACACGCACACACACACACAGAGACAGGTCGGGCAACACACATGTATGGTACGTATTTGGTCTCGCCCATCTCGCGCCACAAGCACACATCTATGGGCCCGCACATGGTCCATGTTAGTTGATCGGAAGAAGTGGGGTTGACCATGATGTACTCGTTTCAGTTTGGTGTGACGGTAGGGTGAGGTGTCAGACCTAGCTATTTGGGGGCATGTGTTCATAGCAAGGATTCCCCTCCCGCCAACATGAAGTGTGTGTGTCGGGATGGGGGGCTAGCAATAATAATGTGTGCTTTTTTGCAACATGTGCGACATCAAAGTTGTGCGTTGGGTATTTGAACATCAAACCATCATTTTCATATTCCCACTGTTCCTAAATATAAGTCTTATTAGACATTTCAAATGCACTACAACATACGGATGTATGTACACATTATTTAGAGTGTAGACTCACTCATTTTGCTCTGTATGTAATCATTTCCTAGAATCTCTAGAAATACTTGTATTTGGGAATGGAGGGAGTACATATATTTGGTCCATATGCAAGTGTGTTCATGTACTGACCCTTTCCCGCATTTTTTCTCCAAATTTATAGACAACAGACAAGTCGGACGCAGTAACCGTCTGTGATCGTGTACGCAACAGACACGGTTCCCTAGGACTACCCATGTGGAGTGCACCTACCCCCGTCACCCTCGTTATCACAGTAGATTGGGCTCCATGAGGCTTCCCTCCCACTCTTGAAAATATCTACTCCCTCGCAATCTCGAAAATATCAACCCGCGTAGAGGGTTTTTCTGTTTGTTAGCACACGATCAGTATGTGTGGGACTGTGTGCAATTTCTATTCAGTAGACCCGGCATTTTTACTCCCGCATGCATCCCTTGCAATCTCAAAAATATATGCTTGACTGGATTGTTATTCTGTTTGATAGCACACGATTATTAAGTTTTAACCGTGTGTGATGTTTGTTACTCCTGCCCCGCTCTGCTTCAATCACATGGTCCAAATTTTTGGTACCCCTGCCATTTTACTCCCGCCTAGTAAAATTTTCAGTACCCATGGCATTTCCTCAAACACCACCAAACCCCCCCCATAAATCATGCGCTCACACCAAATCCCCCGCTCAGACACATACACCACCCCTCCCTATGTTGAAACCCTAGCTAGGTCGTCGCCGCTGCGCCGCCTCCATCATCAACCTCTTCCGGTCTGCCCGTGCAGGTTACACACCGGTATACATACCCTTGCTGCCCTGAGTTTTTTAGATGATGCCTATGAAATGCCCCCTTTCCCACAGATCCCCATCCGCACCACTCCAGAGCATCGCAGCCTAAGCCCGTCTACAATTCCCAGGGAGCTCGAGAAGCTAATGGCCCAAAAGATGTATAACACGGCCTCTTTGACCGACATCGGTGAGGTGTCCGCCGAGAAAGCTGACGACGATGACTGGCCGCAACCTTTCAATCAGGGGGCTTGAGTATTCTGGCATGTCACGGACGCCAGCTATGACATCGAGGTCTTTGACAAAGAAGGCTTGCTATGGGCTATGTCACAGGTTAAGTTGCCCACCCCAACCCCTCGGGTTCAACAGACGTTGATCTCATCGATGGCCCTGCCACTGATCTCATGCGGCTCGTTATGAAAATTTTGCCATCCTTCATCACCATGGAGCCCCTTTTGTCATTTCTAAAGGACATGTTCTGCGATGCTGGCTTGGGATCCTCGCTTGCCAAGTCAGACCTCATCGACGGCGACCATGACGAGGAGCACATATGTGACATGTGAGTAAACCCGTGATTTGTTTTGCCGTCCCTCTTCACTGAGGGAATCCCAAGATTTGTTTTCTCGAACCCCTTTTGTAGTGATAACCTATCCAATACTTATTGCTACATTTGTTTTTTTGCATTAAGCCTTGTTTATTTCAATGGTTTTTGGTTGTTCGGTTGTTTGTAGTTAGCCTTGTTTTTACTTCCCAACAGTGAACCGCAACGTGGTAAGTAAGAACTCAGCAGCCTTCTTTTTATTTCCCATAATGAGTTGTCTTAGATGACAATGTCCGAATCTTTTCCTTTATAGTGGTTCTCGAAGCAGTTTACTCAAGATTACCTCTCAAACTACATGATTGGTGGGCATGAAAAGGTGAAAGTATTTCTACCAGAACAAAATACTATCTAGATGTTCTCATGAGTCATGAAGACAGTGAAGAATGGGCGGTCGTTCATCACAAGGGGTTGGACTAGTGTCATGTGTGACTTCTGCATGGAGGAGAGCACAATATGGGCATTCCGCCTCACCTTGTTCAGCAACCAGAATCTATTTTGCATCTTTCTTTACCATGTTTAATAGTACAAGTACACAACCCCGGTTCATCATTCTTTATTTGCTGCTTATGTAATTCTTGGACATATGCATATGTGAATCGATATTACATTGGTTGTTTAATCTGATGGATATGAATAAAGTTACAACGAATATTCAATTTCAATTCCGGTACAATTTTAAATAGTAGCGATTTAATTAGGGTCAAAATATGCTCTGGCTGTCGTTACGGGGCACACGGTCTGTGAAAAACAACCGTTTGTGACTTACATCACATGACACGGTTTGCAGAGAGAAAACATGTGCGAACATGCACACAGTTACCGTTTGGGAAGCGTGTGTGATATCATACAATATCAGAAATGTTGGGGGCAAACTAAATGTTTGCGATAGTTGGCCTATCATACACAGTTATAATCATGAACTATTTCGGATGTCGTAGGCATCATAAACGTAGCGCCAGATAATAGCTTTTGTGATAGTTATCCTGTACGACACTGGTATGACGGTCCTACATTTCGTAATCCTATCCGACACTCGTACGATGATTACCTAATCTTCTTAATAAGAGATCACATACAGTTCGGTTGAAGCAAATGTGTGATAGTGTCCTTATCACACACGCTTGACAATCATTAACTTTTGTGATGGGGAGCATATCCTAAATGTTGCACCACATAATAGTGTCTGTAATGGTAATGCCAGCACACACGAGTAGCAAGGATGGATCGTCTAGGATAGTCCATCTATCACAAACAGTTGTGTGACAAATCATGTTTGGGATACATGCCTGCAACACATACTCTTAGTTATCCAAAACATATGCATTGCTACTCCCTATCCCCGCCGGTTTCTGGGTCGTGTGGGAAGGACCCCTCTATCACTCACCCTCACTAGTTGACGGTTTAAAATGTCATCGCAGAAAGGGGTTAACAAATGTTTGTATATCACCTCGCTGTACCAGTGCCCGCTCTAAGCTTTCCTGGTTCTTGGCGAGGTTGTCCAGACTTTGCTCAATCCTCAATATAGCTTCCAGCAGATATGTCATCTGGTCATTCTTGGGCTTGAGGTTGGCAATGGGAGCATCGGGAGCAGAGGCCTAATTTGCTTCATTTGCTGCTGCAACTGCCTTAATCTCCTATTGAGCATGAGGAGACGAAGGATGTGAGGGGCCCATCACAGCAACATTGTCCTCAAACTCAGGCTGTAATGGAAGATGCTCATGATCAATTAGGTATGTGCTCGTTCCAACCTTGGAGTTGATGAGAAACTGAATGTGCGCAGCAAATCCGCATGATAACTTCTGGTTAGCTGCGGTTCTCTTGATAGGTTCAACTATGAGGCTCATCACATAGAATTTTTGTGGTGAGTCAAACAAGTGTAACAAGTTGATGGAGTGGCCACGGATCATCTTGTCATCTTGAGACTTGGGAAAAAGAGTGTGCCTCAAGATAGTGTTGGTGGTGGCCAAACCAGCAAGCAAATGCTTCACTGAACCAAGCTTGTGGATCTTTCTTGGGAATCGGCTTCCACATGTTATCCATAGAATGTGATCCATCCTGGGCTTACCATAGACATCTATATCGTCATCCTCCTCTTTTGGAGCACCACGATGTTCATCCCATTATCATATAGTTGACTGGTATCTGGATCCCTTATTCATCCAGACAATCCCACCATCTGGATAAAAGTGTGTAGTGGTGTGGAATTGCATGATCATCTCATCATTACACTTTGTGAGCTTCTTCCCACAAAGGCATCAACTAATGCAAGCTTGAAGCTCTCATGAACATGGGGGAAGTAGTCTTCATTTGCATCAATATACTTCTAGTCCACCCACTTCATATCACTGACAATTAGCTTCTTGTCAAACAACACAGTTTTACAGAAATCATGTTGCTTTCTGTTCTGAAAACGATAATCACAGTCAGTACTCCTCATGACATAATATGGATCAGACATCCTCCACTCTCGCAAACCTTTATCCTTCCTAAGCATCATGTTCTCTGCAACTAGATGTGTGTTGTCATGGTCTGGATCCTTTGGCTTCAACTTCCTGAGCACTAGAGGCTCATCATCAGCATCATGCACTAGGACCTTGTTATTATATAAAGCAGGTAAATTTCTAGTTGACCTTTTGGGCTTTGATGTAGGAGCCTTGGGCTTGGACTTAGAAGGGGAAGCGGTCCTCATGGCATCAGACATACGTTTTTGACTCTTGGCGGGAGGTGCATCAGCTTCTGGTTCCTCCTCTCCCCCCCTCATCAGCAACCATGGAGGATTTGCCAATGGCATAAACAGTAGTATTGCTACGCATCTTCTTCTTATTTCCTGCAACAACCTTTGTGTCACTTTTCTCCTCAAGTGTGAATGTCATGCATTCCTTTGGAGTTGTGGCCATGTCTGCCTTGGAGCATGGGACTTTCCTCACTACAGTTCTCTCCTTGGCACTTCTAGAATGTCTTGAGCTAGCTGTTGTGCCATACTCCTTAGCAAGCATGATGACCCACAAGTATAGGGGATCGGTCGTATTAATTTCCATAAGTAAGTGTGTCGAACCCAATGAGGAGCAGAAGGAAATGACAAGCGGTTTCCAGCAAGGTAATTTTTGCAGGCACTGAAATTGTGGTAACAAGTTGTTTGATAGCAAGATAATTTGTAACAAGTCACAAGTAGAAATAATTACAATAGCTGCACAAAGATATCCCAATCCTTTTGTGGCAAAGGACAGGCCGAAACAGTCTCTTATAATAGGAAAAACGTTCTTGAGGACACATGGTAATTTCATCTAGTCACTTTCATCATATTGGTTTGATTTGTGTTCACTACTTTGATAATTTGATATGTGGGTGGACTGGTTCTTGGGTGTTGTTCTTACTTGAACAAGCCTCCCACTTATGATTAACCCCCTTCGCAAGCATCCGCAACTACGAAAGAAGAATTATGATAAAATCTAACCATAACAGTAAGTGTATGGATCCAATCAGCCCATTACGGAGTAGCGTGTAAACTAGGGTTTAAGCTTCGGTCACTCTAGCAACCCATCATATAATAAATACTCCACAATGTATTCCCTTAGGCCCTAAGATGGTGAAGTGTCATGTTGTCGACGTTCACACAATACCACTAAGGGAATCACAACATACATATCATCAAAATATCAAACACATATCAAATTGACATGATAACTTAAGACAAGACTTCTCCCATGTCCTCAAGAACAAAAGTAAATACTCACAAAGCATATGCATGTTCAATATCAGAGAGGTATTAAGTAGCACAATGGATCTGAACATATTATCTTCCACCAAATAAACCAACTAGCATCAACTATAAGATGTAATCAACACTACTAGCAACCCACAGGTACCAATATGAGGTTTTGATACAAAGATTGAATACAAGAGATGAACTAGAGTTTGAGATGAGATCGTGTTGGTGAATATGTTGATGGAGATCGATCCTCAATGGATGAGAGGGTTGTTGGTGATGACGATGGCTTCGATTTTCCTATCCCGGAGGGAAGTATCCCGAGCGAAATTGCTCCGCCGGAGAGCAAAAGTGCTCCTGCCCAGGTTCCGCCTCGAGAAGGAGGTGCTCCATCCTGAAAGTCATATGTTTACTTTTTCTAGGTCAAATTTGAGTACATACCAGAAGATGGTCATCAGATGTGGGACAGGTGGACCACTACCCACCAAGGCGCCAAGGGGGATGGTGCGCCCTGGTGTCTTGTGGGCACCTGGGTGGCCTCCTCTAGAATCCCTTTTCCCCGGTATTTTTTATATATCCCAAAATAATTCCCCATAAGTTTTCAGCCCATTTGGAGATGTGCAGAATAGGTATCTCTGATGTAGCTTTTTCATGTCCAGAATTCCAGTGCTTGTATTCTCCCTCTTTGCGTAAACCTTGCAAATTATGAGAGAAGTCATTAGAATTACTGAAAGTACAGTATATCGACTAGAGGGGGGTGAATAGGCGATTTTTATGAAATGCTTCAAAACATGGTAGTTTCGAAGACAAACGATAAGCTCAAGCCTATTAGTATGCAGCGGAAAGTGGACTACACTAGATAAGCCATAGTCATGTATTCAATGAAGTGAAAGCATGAAGACTGATAGCAACTAGGCAGTAGTGATTACAAAGGAAGAAGGAATGAAGCCAATCACAACAAGTAGATACTCAGTGAAGACAATCAGATAAAGCAAACATGCAATGTCTTCACAACATAGAGCAGTAAGTAAAGGGAAGGAAAGGATAGAACCAGTAGCTCGGGGAAGACAGTGATTTGTTAGACCAGTTCCAGTTGCTGTGACAACTGTACGTCTGGTTAGGGAGGTTGAGATTTAACTCAGAAGACCGCGTCTTCACCTTGTTCCCCTTGAGATAAGGACACCTAGTCCTCGCCCAATCACTCTAGTAAGTCTTCAAGGTAGACTTCCAAACCTTCACTGACTTCGTTCACCGGCAATCCACAATGAATCTTGGATGCTCAGAACGCAATGCCTAACCGGCTGGAGGAAACACAGTCCTCAAGTGTAATAAGTCTTCATGTCACACAGACAGAAAGACTTCAGTGATGCCTAACACTCTTTGGCTCTGGGTGTTTGGGCTTTGTCCTCGCAAGGATTTCTCTCTCAAATGCTTCTGAGGTGGGTTGCTCTCAAACAACAAAAGCCGTGCAATAACTCTGAGCAGCCCCAATTTATGGTGTAGGGGGTGGGCTATTTATAGCCACTAGGCAACCCGACCTGATTTGTCCGAAGTGACCCTGGGTCACTAAGGAACTGACACGTGTTCCAACGGTCAGATTTCAAACACACACGGCAACTTTACTTGAGCTCCAAGTAAAGCTGACTCATCCGCCTCTGGATAAGATTTGCTCTCATAGTCTTCGCTCGAAGACATAGGATTTGGTTGAGCATCACTTCAATCACTCTAACTTAGTTCACCTAGACCCCACTTAACAGTACGGTGGTTCCTATGACTCAGCAAAGAAGAAAAGGAAACAACGAAACATCTACGTCTTCGCTCTCCATAGTCTTCACACAATGTCTTCTCATGTCATAGTCTTCAATATGATTATCTTCATATACCACCACTGTTATCAATGTCTTCATACATTTTTAGGGGTCATCTCCGGTAGGTTAACCGAATCAATGAGGGACTACTACCTGTGTTATCCTGCAATTCTCACAAGCACATTAGTCCCTCAACCAGATTTGTCGTCAATACTCCAAAACTACTAGGGGTGGCACTAGATGCACTTACAATTACCACCCAAAGTGTTATAATGAATAAAAACATTAAAAAACAGTAAGAAAACATGATGCAAAATTGAAGTATCAATGCCCCCAAGCTTAGACCTCTCTTGTCCTCAAGTGAAAACCAATATCGAGAATCATATCCACATGTTTAGAGAGAGAGAGAGAGTGAGAGAGGTGCCGATAAAAACAAAATACAGACATAGTAGCATCATGATCATTATTATAACAACAATAAATTTTATCATAAGACTTCTCATGAGCAATTAACTGTTCACTACAATGGAAAAGTATAAGGGATAAGCTTTCTTGGAAACTAACAAACTATGTTCTGAGTCAACATTGCAATCGCAATTAATTATATTTTCAGGAAGAGTCGTGTGTCGGAGATTTTTAGCAAGTCCACATACTCAACTATCATTTATTCTTCTATGATTTCTAACACTCACATCATATATATTGATTCAAAAGTTTCAGCCAGACATATAGAAAGAGAGGGGCTTATAGTTTCGCCTCCAACCTTATTCACCTCAAGCGTGATGTCAACAATAATAACTCATGATCACTCACATTCAACTGGGTATATGTGCCTCAATCTTTCCCCACCACATGATACTAGCAAAAGAGAAAAATAAAAAGGAATACAGGAGAACACTATTGTATCAAACATAAGGAGTAAAATACTTAAAAGTAAAAGATAGGCCCTTCACTGAGGGAAGCAGAGGTTCTCATGCGCTTTTATTCTTGGATGAACAATCCCTTGATGCAAAACAACGTCACACTATATTTCTCCATGTGATAGCAACCTTTATTATACAGTCCGTCATTTTTATTACTTTGCCATCATAGGTTTGTACAACGCTTATTTTCCCTTACAATAAAAGATCAAACATATTTAGAAGAAATTTTTATTTCCTTATGCACCAATATCAACTTACTTGAAGGATCTCGTTCAATCCATAGGTAGGTATGGTGGACTCTCATGACATGAAATTGGGTTTAAGGGTTTTGGATGCACAAGTAGTATCTCTACTTAGTGCAGATTTTTTGCTAGCAAAGATATTTGAGCAAGCACCACATGTTAGAGGATCTATGACAATATAACTTCTATGTGAATATGAACAAACATAATTACATTGTCTTCCTTGTCCAACATCAACAATTTGGCATAAAATATTTAATGGGGGCTCACAATCATAAAAGATGTCCAAGATAGTATATTTGGATGTGAATTTTCACTTCCCTTATTAATTCTTTCATGAATTACACCATTGAACAATGCTATGTTTGTCAATTTTCAATAAATTTTACCACTTATACTCTTTCTTATGTAATTGCATTACTTTCCATAAGATTAGCATATGATCTTTTTCATTATTTCCTTTATTTTGATTGAGACACTAAAAGTAAAGAAGCAAAAACTCAAACTAATCTTTATTATATAACTCTCAACTCGATTACATAGATAGATAGATCATGAACTAAGACACGAGAGATATATCACACTAAACTTTTATTCAACTAGATCACAAAAATACTAAGGATCGAACTAAAACTTTTATTCAATTCAATATGAAATCGGTGAAATCCCCAACTCTCTCAGTGGGTCCTTGAGTTGCTTTGAATTTCAAGGATCGCAACACACAAATGCAAATAAAATATGATATGCAAGATGACCTATGTATAACATTGCAAATTGAATATTTGGGATGTTACATTTACGATGAGTGATGTGCAAGTAAAATTCTTGCACCAAAAGAACCCACCTAATAAGTCTAGGTTCAACATCTTTCTTCTCCATAAGTTATTTAATAGCAACATGATCGGTGTGAATAATTACTTTGGAATCAACAATGTAAGATCTGAATTTCTCACAAGCAAACACAACTACTAAACAATCTTTCTCAGTAGTAGCATAATTTCTTTGGGCACTGTCCAGAGTTTTACTAGCATAATGGATAACATTTAATTTCTTATCAACTCTTTGTCCTAGAACAGCCCCAACAACATAATCACTAGCATCACATATAATTTTGAAAGGCAAGTTCCAATCAGGTGGTTGAATAGTAGGTGCGGTGGTTAAGGCTTTCTTAAGTGTTTCAAAGGCTCCTACACAATCATCATAAAAATAGAACATCCTTATGTAATAAATTGGTAAGAGGCCTAGAAATTTTTAGAGAAGTCTTTAATAAACCTCATATAGAAACTAGCATGAGCAAAAAAAACAACGAATACCTTTAATATCTTTAGGAAATGGCATTTTCTCAATTGCATCAACTTTAGCTTTACCCACCTCAATACCTTGTTCTGAAATTTTATGCCCCAAGACAATACCTTCATTCACCATAAAGTGGCACTTCTCCCAATTTAAGACAAGATTATTTTGCTCACACCTCTGCAAAACTCGATCAAGATTTCTTAAGAAATCATAAAAAGAAGTTCCATAAATGGACAAATCATCTATTAAAACCTCAATAATCTTTTCATAAAAGTCAGAGAATATAGCAGCCTTACATTTTTGAAAGATAGCAGGTGCATTGCATAAACCAAAATGCATACATCTATAGGCCTAAGTTCCAAAATGAGAGGTGAATGTGGTTTTCTCTTGATCATGTTGTGAAACAGGTATTTGAGAGAAACCATAATATCCATCAAGAAAGCAAAAGTGTGTGTGCTTTGAGTATCTTTCTAGAATTTAGTCAATAAAAGGAAAAGGATAATGATCTTTCCTAGTTGCTTTATTTAATTTTCCAAAACAAATCACCATCCTATCGCCAATCACAATTCTTTGTGAGATAAGTTCATTTTTATAATTGGGAATAACAGCAATATCTACTTTCTTAGGAACAAATGAACGGGACTTACCCATTTACTATCAGCTATAGGATAAATTATACCTGCTTTTAGAAGTTTTAATATTTCATTTCTTACCACTACAATCATTTTGAGATGTAATCGATGATGATCAACAACATGTTTAGCATCTAGTTCCATATTAATCTTGTGCTGATAGAGAGTGGGACTACTGCCCTTAAGGTCATCAAGAGTATATCCAATAGCACCACGATGCTTCTTCAATATTTTTAACAAACTCTTTTCTTCATGCTCTGTAAGGTTGGCATTGATAATAACTGGATATATCTTATTTTCATCAAGATAAGCATATTTCAAAGTGTCGGGTAATTGTTTTAATTCAAACACAGGGTCACCCATGGGTGGAGGAGGACCTCCTAAGGTTTCAACGGGCAAGTTGTGCTTGAGAATAGGTTGTTGTTCAATGAACATCTTATCTATTTCATTTTTTTCATGCATATGCATATCATTTTCATGGTCTAGCAAGTATTGTTCTAATGGATCCGTAGGTAGAATAGCAACATAAGCAATACCAATTATTTCATCCTTACTAGGCTATTACATATTATGAGGTTGCCTACAAAATTTAGATAAACTAAACTCATGAGACACATCACCAAACTAACACTAAGGTTTTCTTTCTCGCAATCTATTTTAGCATTGAAAATGTTCAAGAAAGGTCTTCCAAATATTATGGGACCAAATTCATCTCATGGAGAACTTAGGACTAGGAAATCAGTAGGGTATTTTATCTTCCCACAAAAGACTTCTACATCTCTAACAACCAAGTGGTGTGATGGTGTCATTATTTGCAAGTTTAATAGTAAAATCAATATCTTCTATTTCAGCTGGTGCAATCTCATGCATAATTTCTTGATATAAGGTAAAAGGAATAGCACTCACGCTAGCACCCATATCACATAGACCATGATAGCAATGATCTCCTATTTTGATTGACACGATAGGCATGCATACAACAGGTTTATTCTTATCTCTAGTATCGGGTTTGGCAATATTCTAGCAGTTTCATCACAGAAATAGATAACATAGCCATCTATATTATTGACCAAGAGATCTTTAATCATAGCAATACTAGGTTCTACCTTGATTTTCTTAGAGGACCTATGTGCTCTAATATTACTTTTTGTAATCACGGTTGAGACTTTAGCATGTTCATTCATCCTAACATGGAAGGGTGGCTTTTCAATGTAAGTAGTAGGCACAACTGGTTCAACATTAGAAATAATAGTTTCTTCTTTAACTTTAACTTGTTCCTCAAATTTTTCTTTAATAGGTGGGTGGTATTTAAACCACTTCTCCTTAGGGATTCACAAAATGAGGCTACTATCTTGGAGTCAATTCCATATTTAGTGCTAAAATCATTGAAAGCATGGTAATCATAAATGTTTTAACACAATCAAACTGAAGTTTTATACCTGACTCCTTGCCATCGTCGAGTTGCCAATCTTCAGAGTTGCGTTAAATTCTTCCAAGAAGATCCCACCTGAATTCAATAGTCTCGTCATAAAGGATCCAGTACAAGAAGTATCGAGCACAGATTGATCATTACAACAAAGCCGGGCATAAATTTTTTGTAAAATAATTTCTCTCGAGAGCTCATCATTGGGGCATGAATATAACATTGAATTAAGCATCCCCAAGTTTGAGCAATACATTCTCCTTCACGAGGCCAAAAATTATAGATATAATTCCGATCACGATGGACTTGATGCATAGGATAAAACTTTTGGCGAAATTCCTATTTCAATCGATTGCAGCTCCAAGATCCAGTATCATTGCATAGACTATACCATGTCAATGCTTAACCCCCCAAAAGATAAAGGGAAAACCTTCTTCTTAACTTCATCTCCAGGTAAACCTGTAAGCTTAAATAGTACACAAACTTCATCCACATAGATTAGATGCATATCAGCATGTAATGTTCCATCACCAACATAAGGATGAGCTAGCCATTTCTCTATCATACCTGAAAGAATCTCATAACCAATATTGTTAGTAGGTGCACTAGGTTGAGAGGCTAATCTTTGTGCTTTCGGTCGAGCTGAAGATACCCCGAACAAACCCCTCAAAGGATTGTTTTCCATAGTGACAAGTGACATTAAATTTCAGTAAATAATATAAAATTTTCCTTACCAAATTCCTCTTACCAAATAGCTTCACTCCCCAGCAATGGCGCCAGAAAAGAGTCTTTATGACCCAAAAGTATAGGGGACTAATTGTAGTCCTTTCGATAAGTAAGAGTGTCAAACCCAACAAGGAGCAGATGGAAATGACAAGCGGTTTCCAGCAAGGTAATTTCTGCACGCATTGAAATTGTGGTAACAAGTTGATTGATAGCTAATGTCTACTACACAACTTTTTCTTGTTGACTCGTGTTGGGCCTCTAAGCACAGAGTTTTTTAGGAAAGTAGCAAATTTCTGTCAAGTGGATGACCTAAGGTTTATCAATCCGTGGGAGGTGTAGGATGAAGATGGTCTCTCTCAAACAACCCTGCAACCAGGTAATAAAAAGTCTCTTGTGTTCCCAACACACCCAATACATTGGTAAATTGTGTACGTGCACTAGTTCGGCAAAGAGATGGTGATAAAAGTGTAATATGGGTAGTAGATAATGATTTTTGTAATAGGACCAATAAAAAACAGCAAGGTAGCAGTGAACAAAAGTGAGCACAAACGGTATTGCAATGCTTGAAAATGAGGCCTAGGGTCCGCACTTCCGCTAGTGCAATCTCTCAACAATGCTAATATAATTGGATCACATAACCATCCCTCAACGTGTGATGAAGAATCACTCCAAATTTCCTATCTAGCGGAGAACATAAGAAGTAATTGTTTGTAGCTATACTTTCCGATCGATCTATCCAAGAGTTCGTACTAAAATAACACCAAGTTATTCTTTCTGATCGATATATCAAGAGTTCGTACTAAAATAACACAAGTTATTCTTTCCGATCTATCTATCAAGAGTTCGTTCTAAAATAACACCAAAATAAATTTAGATTCATAATACTCAATCCAACACAAAGAACCTCAAAGAATGCCCCAATAGCTCTACCAGAGAAACAAAGACAAGAACGTGCATCAACCCCTATGCATAGATTACCCCAATGTCACCTTGGTTATCCGCGAGTTGAGCGCCAAAATTCACATCAAGTGAATCAATATGATACCTAATTGTCACCTCGTGTATTCATAGCAGGACATACATCATGTCTTGACAAATCCAAAAAAGTATTCAATCCAAAGAAATCTCAAAGCGAAAACTCAATCCAAAAAAATCACAACAAGATAGAGAGGGGAAAGCACCATGTGATCCGACTATATTAACAAAGCCCGCGATTCATCAAGATTGTGCATCTCAAGAACACGAGAGGGAGAGAGAGATTAAATACATAGCTACTGGTACAACCCTCATCCCCGAGGGTGGAATACTCCTTCCTCATCATGGTGGCTGCCGGGATGATGAAGCTGGCCACTGGTGATGATTTCCCCCTCCAGTGGAGTGCCGGAAAGGGTCTAGATTGGGTTTTCATGGACTACTAAGGCTTGCGGCAGCGGAACCTCTGATCTAGGGTTACCCCAAAGAGTTTTGGAATATTTGACGATTTACAGGGCGAAGAGGGGTGCGGGAGGCCACCGAGGTGGGCACAACCCACCTGGGCACGCCTGGGCCCCCAGGCGTGCCCTGGTGGGTTGTGCCCCCTCGGGGCGCCCCCCAGGTGGTTCTCAAGACCACTGGATGTCTTTTGATCCATAAAAAATTCCACAATTTTTTTAACGGTATTTGGACTCCATTTGAATTGTTCTCCTACCAGCACTCGGCACTGGGTCAATAGGTTAGTCCCAAACAATGATATAAAGTTGCTAAAAATGATTGCAAAACATCTAATAATAATAATATAACAGCATGGAACAATAAAAAATTATAGATACATTGCATAAGTATCAGCATCCCCAAGCTTAATTCCTGCTCATCCTCGAGTTGGTAAATGATTAAAACAGAATTTTTGATGTGGAATGCTGCCTATCGTGTTCATCATAATTTTTTTCTTTATAGCATGGACAATTGGACTTTAATACTCAAGAATATAAACAAACAACCATGTCTATCAAAATATCAATACTAAAGCAAGTTATCCCTAGCCCATCATGCTCAATCATTGATCCATTCATGAAACACACTCGCATATTAGCTACATCAAATGCTCAAGTATGATCATAGTGCCCCTTAGTTGGTGCTGTATAAGAGAAGATGGAGACTCAAATAAAAATAAAAATTGCATAAAGTAAAAAAAAGGCCCTCCGCAGAGGGAAGTAGGATTTGTAGAGGTGCTAGAGGTCAAAGCTTAAATTGAGAGAAAAAAGAGTTTTGGGAGGCATACTTTTGTTGTCAACGAAAATGACTTAGAGATCCCAAATACTTGCCATGCTAGATATATCATAGGCAGTTCCCAAACAGAAATTAAAGTTTATTCCTTTTTCCACCATTCTTTCACAATCCAGGGCAAATAGATTGAGAAGCAACCAACCAAGAAATGAAAAATCACAAAAGAGAGCATTGAGCATATCTAACACCGAATAATGCACCACAAGTAGGATGTAATTTCACTGCATAACTATTGACTTTCATGCTTGCTTAGGGCCTTAACATCAATATTCTTACTATAACATAATTACTCATTAACATGAATCACATATCACTATCATCATATCTCAAAACAATTACAACGAACCAAGTTTACTTTCTCCAATGATCTTCACGAAAGTTTTTATTATATCCCCCTTGGATATCTATCATATTGGGACTAATTTTATATGTTGCTTTTGATAAGCTCAAACAAATATAAGTGAAGAACATGAGCATAATATTTTCTTCTCTCAAATTAATCTAAGTGAAGCATGAGAGATTTTCTTCAAAAATAATCACTCACACCTTGCTCAAAAAGATATAAGTGAAGCACTAGAGCAAATGACAAACTACTCCAAAAAGATATAAGTGAAGATCAAACGAGTAGTTATGTAAACAGGTAGCTATGTGAAGACTCTCTTTTATTTAAAACATTCAAATTTAAGTATTTTATTTTAACAGCAAGAAAAATAAAATAAAAAAACATTTCAAGAATAGCACATCTCATGTGAAGAAGCAAAAACTTAAGATTAACCGATACTAACCGATAATTGTTGATGAAGAAAGGTGGGATGCCTACCGGGGCATCCCCAAGCTTAGATGCTTGAGACTTATTGAAATGTTAACTTGGGATGCCTTGGGAATCCCCAAGAATGAGCTCTTGTATCTTCTTCATTCCTCTTATATCATGGTTTCCCTAAATCTTGAAAACTTCATCCACACAAAACTCAACAAGAACTCGTCAGATAAGTTAATATAAATCATTACAATAACCTTATCATCATCAACTGTAGCAAATCACTAAAATTAAACTTTAACATTGCATACTAAATGCCTCTACATATTTAATATTCATATCCTTAAATAGAATCATAAAACATGCAAACATATGTAAACAATGCAAACATAATAGCAATCTGTCTAAATAGGACAATCTGTAAACAATGCAGGAGGATCCATACTTCCCTAACTCAAAAAATTCTGAAACTTTAACATGTTGTAGGAAATTTGTCATAGCTTGCTATGCAAAACGTTTCAAACTTTTATCACATTATGACATTTCTCTGGAATTTTTACAACAACGACAAACTTTCTGTTTTCAAACAGCAACAGATAGAGTTGCAAAATAAGCATGGTAAAGGCTATCCTTGACACTTTTATTGATATAAAAGATACAAAACATTATTCTAAATAAGAGCAAGCAAATCCTAACAAAATAAAATTACACTTCAAGCAAAACTCATATCATGTGCCGAATAAAAATGTATCTTCAAGTGAGGTTACCGATGATGTTGGCAACGAAAGAGCGGATGCCTTCCGGGGCATCCCCAAGCTTAGTTGCTTGGTTGTTCCTTGAATATTACATAGGGCTGCCTTGGGAATCTCCAAGCCTAGGGTTTTGCCACTCCATATTCTCCTCATATCGACATCTCACACAAAACCTGAAAACTTCAATCACACAAAACTTAAAAAAGCTTCGTGAGATGGTGTCGGAGTACAAAAGTAGGGGCTCTCCTTTGTACCCCTTACTTGTGCACGGGCAGTCAGAGCCACTCCTGCGGCCACACATAACAAGGCAGAGGAGGGAAGCCAGAGACACAAGGTGTCGGTGTACAAAAGTAGGGGCGCTCTATTTTACCCCTTATTTTTGCACGAGCAGTCAGAGCCACACCTGCAACTACGCATAACAAAGTAGAGGAGGGAAGCCAGAGACACAAAGTTACCAGAGCAATGCCAAGACGGTGGCACAAGAAGACCAAGCAAGAAGACAGGCTCTCCCCCAACAAGGACTCTTGCCGGGGTGGCCTGCACGCCCCCGGCAATAACCCTTGCCGGGGAGATTCATCCAAACGCCTCTGTCGCAGCCACCCTTGAGCCTAGGAGGTCCAACGTCATCAACAGCATTGGAACCAAGGCTCGAGAAGCGCCCATGTGATGGCATGCAGTTCTTTGTGAAGACAAAGGTCTATGGCTAAGGAGATGAGAACCAGACGACAAGGCAATGGCAAGGCTCCTTGCCGAGGGTGCCCACGAGGCCCCAACAAGACTCCTCGCCAAAGACAACGCAAAGCCTCGGCATTCCTCTTGTCGAGGACACTCACAGGGGCCCCGACAAGGACCTTGTCAGGAACAATCGCAGGACCACGGCAAGCCCTTGCCGCCCCATCGTCGCTCAGCTCAGGGGCCGACCCACTAGCCCAGGCAGGTACCCACATGGCGGTATGTGGTTCCTGGTCCAGCTAGTCAAGCCCTGTGCGGTGGCATGCAGATCTTCGTGAAGACCCTACCACCACGCCACCTCAGTTGCCTGCTCCGCTGGCCTGGACGCGCGCCGCAACCAGATGGAGCAACTACGGACGGGACGGGCCTCATCTCCGTCCCCGATAAAGCAAGTGGACACCTAAGTAGCGCATGTAATGCGTCTTGTCCCGTAATGGCATGAGATAAGCCTATGCACTGTACACCTTTCCACATCCTTTGTGCCACTGTGGTGGCCCCTTTGGACTATAAAAGGAGGCCCGCGGCATACTTGAGAAGGATTCGGATCCTTTGGAGCTGGACATGCATCGTAGCTAGTTCAAGAACTCAAGAACACTCGAATATACACCAAAGCAGGTCTAGGGTATTATGCATTCTCGCGGTCCGAACCTGGGTAAGCGATCCTTGTACTGACTCTTATACCCGCTCTTTGTATAACCTCGCGCCCGCCAACCGTAGAAGGGATTCCAGTGATCCCATAGGTGTCGTTTCATACCGACATCTTTGGCGCACCAGGTAGGGGCGCAGTTGTGAAAATCCGGTCTAGCAGTTAGTGTAGCAATTCTCCATGGCCATGATTTCCAAGGAAGAGAATGACCAAGTGCGGGGCATCATCAGCAAGTGCGGTGGCCGCCCACGCAACAATAGAAAAGATAAGTCACGCAAAACTTTGAGTAATTCCTTTTTACATAAGGTTATTCTCCTCGAAGATCTTGCTCTCTGTATGATAAACCTGTATGCAATGGGACCCTTTCCACTATTGGCAAGGCCCTCGTCCTGTTTCGAGTCTGCTCAACAGTTCGAGTGGCCACATCAAGAATGGTAGGGTAGCCTTTCCCCTACCGGCAACACTTTTGTCCTGTTTCGAGTCCGCTCAACAATTCAAACAGCCGCGCTGAGAACGGTAAGGCGGTTTGCCCGGCAGCAAGCACACCCGGCAGGCTATTGAGGATCCGTCCTCAGAGCGCCACGGCCTGGGTTTACGCGCTGGCAAGCCTATCCAATTAAGCATAGGGTGGACATACAGAGAGAAATCAAACAGGAAAGTAGCGCGCATTACTTCAAGGTACTGCAGAGTTATGTTACATAAACTGTTACTGCGGTTCTAACTAAAGATAAAAATTGTCTTGGTTGTGAACCTGCAGCGGCGGTAAGAAACGGGGTGCCTAATCCTGGCACTGGCCCTCTATCCTCTGAATTCTGTCGACGCAACTGCTGATGGGCTTGATACGCTCCTTGAGCGCCGTGAGATCTACATCATCCAGCAAGCTATCCAGCGCGGCGTCGAAGTCGAGGTCGGGGTTCCAGTAGGCCACCTTGGTGAGGACCTTGGTCAAGGTGCCCCGGTAGAGCCTCCGGGACTCGACGGCTATGACACCCCGAAACCGATGCGCCAGGTGTCAGCCAGTTATTCGTCGCCGTTGCCTTGTCATCTGCTTGCGTGTTGCATCTTGCCATGTCATCATGTGTGTTGCATCATCATGTTTTCAAAACTTGCATCTGCCCGAGTCCCCTCGTCCTTTCCGTTGTCCGTTCTGAGCCCAGACTCACTTGCACGCGCCCGCGGTGTCTCCGAAAATTTATTTTATGAGTGGCCGGAAAACATTATCAGAATGGGTTGAAACTTGGCCTGTGGTCTTATTATAGTGTAGACAGGCCTCCTGCCAAATTTCATCGCATTCGGAGCTCGTTGGGTAGCCCAACGGTTATATATAGCGACACTAGTGGCCAGTTATTTAGTCGGACGTTTTCGGTCTCCGAAAAACCCCAGCGGGCCTCTCTCCCTCTCCTCTCATCTCAGCCGAACTAATCTACACAGCCCACTAGGCCCAGCCTACTCCCCCTCCGCTCCGGTGCCATTGGATCGTGATCCGATGGCTCCGAAACGGCCTCAAACCCCCAAACCCTAGGCTTTCCATATATAAACACCCCAACCTGCCATTTTTGGGCATTCCTAGCCCTCCACCTACCTCTAGCCCCCTCATCCTCAAATTCTGTGCAGCTCCGTTCCACCTCCGCCACTTGGCGGCCAGCCAGCCAGCCCGCGCCGCCGCCACCTCAGTGCGGGACCCACTGTCAGCCTCCCGCGCCTGCCTCCCTCCCGCTCCCACCACGCCGGGCCCTTCCGGCCCAGATCCGCCGCTCGCCCCAGGCCGCACCGGGCCCCGCGGGCCTGAGCCCCGCGCTGCTCCCCGCGCAACTCTCCGCTCGCCTCTGGCCTCCAGCGCGCTTCGCCGCTGCCCAAGCCCTTCCGCGCCGCTGCTCACCTCCTCGCCGGCCAGCCGCCGGAGGGCCCTACCCCTGCCCCGCCGCCATCTGCGCCGCCGCAGTGACCCGCCTCCGCTGCTCCTCCTCGGCGGATCCACCGCTCTGGCCTAGTTCTCCACCACGCCATGCTCGCACGGGAGCTCGTCGCCGCGGCCAGATCCCGGCGGCACGGGTGCCGTCGGCCACCTCCAGCACCAGATCCGGGTTCTCCGCTACCGGACCTATCATTTCCTGGAGTCCGCGCTCGCCGTCATCGCCGGAGAGGCCTCCTGCGCTGCCGGTCTTCTTCCTCCATCGGAACACGACGAGCCAGCCGCGCATTGACCTCGGTCGCCCTCCGAGCCGCTACCATGTGGGCCCCGCGCCACCGTTGCCCACGGACATGTCCGTCCGGGCACGGACATGTCCGCCCCTCTCTCTCTGTCCCGTTGGGCCCCGTGTCCAGCCGCCGGACATGTCCGTCTGGACTGGACATGTCCGTTTCCCCGAAGTCCTTTTTTCCTCTAAGTCCCTAAATCTGTCATATTTTTATTGCATCTTTGCATGCCTATAAATATTTGTGTGTATGTCCAAATTGAGTGAATCATATGTCAAAATGACCGTGGTGATATGCTCTACACTTTGTTCCATTGTGCCATGCTTGTTTGACTTCATCTAGATGCTCTAATATTTGTTGCAAGAGTGCTACTTGATATAAACTGCTGTAACTTGTTATTTTCATGCCATGTTTGAGATATGATAACTTGGTGCATGTTTATCCAAATGATGCATATGATATGTCAAAATGTCCATTATGAAATGTACTACATGATGGTTGCTGTAGCATGCTTGTTTGATTCCATATTGCCATGTTAATCTCTGTTGCAAAAGTGCATTTGGCAGTTATGTGCTGAAACTTGTTATGAGATGCTGATTTCACTTGGTCTTTGCTAGTGATGTGTTTGCCTTCATGCCACATGTCTAGATGTTTTAGAAGCACCATTATATGGTCTTTGTTGTGGTGTATTTAACTTTCCATGATATGCCTTGAGGTGACTTAAACATGCTTGTAATCATGCCATGTTGTTATTGTAGTTTTATACTTAGTGAAAATTCTACTAAGTCTGGAATCGATCATATCCTGATGCTATGTTTGCTTGATGCCCTAGACAAATCCATGCTTTTTTTGGAGTGGCTATTGATCATTCCTTGTTGTACATGTTATTGTCTATCCATTCATGCCCTTACTTGATCATATGACCTGCTGTAGCTTATTTATTTCTTGCTCTCAAGTTGCTATAAATTATATCTGTCAGGTTTTTAACGTCATGATCAAAATGTTGTAGCTTGTTGCTATTGATCCAAGCCTCCTATGGAGTTGCTCCAATGGAGTTGTTTGCTGTAGGAGATGTCTACTACATGTCCATGATCTTTATGTTCTTATTAGAGTTGATATGCATGTTGTTTTGTGCCTCCGAAGGCAGCATCGTGATGATGTTTATGCCTTCCCAGATTTTGGCTAAGTCTGGATAATTTTATTGCAACTTGCCATGCTTGGTTAAATGTGTTACAACCAGCTTTTGGGTGTGTTCTAAGTTCATGCTTGTTGAGTATCATGTCTACTTCACATCCATGCTTCTTGTTATCATGTTTGGGTGATTTAGCTTATATTTATCTTGCTCCAAAGTTGCTATGTGGCTGTTAACTTCAGCTTGTTGTTATATCTTGTTTCATGTGTATCTTTTAGCCCGTTGCTCCGTTTTGAGTGTGTCCTATATGAAACTTGTGTGATTTTGCATGTAGAATCATAATATCATGTTGTTTTAATGTTTGGAGTATGTTTTCTTGATGTTTGGGTGCATCTTGTAGCATTGCCATGTTTGTCTTGTTTTGCTCATATCTTCTAGGCCGTAGCTCCGAATTAAACAAACTTTATATGAAACTTGACTAGAATTTCATGTAGATCATCATGGTGCATGTTAATCTGCAGTTTAACCAGTTTAACTTAAGGTTTGTTCAGATCTGGACTAATTTCAAACTATGCATATGAGGACTTACCGGTTTTATTATATGTAGTTTCCGGCCTCATTTAAACTTGTTGACTTGTGTTGTTTTTTAGTGCTTCCTGCCTTGCCATGTTTTGCATCATATATAGAATTGTCTTGAATCCTACTTGGTTGAGCATATTGTCATGTTCTTGTGTTGTTTTTCTGTGCTTCCTGCCTTGCCATGTATTGCTTCCTATATAGACTTGTCTTGCATCATACCTTGCCATGTATGGCATCATATATAGACTTGTGTTGTTCTTGTGTGCTTCCTACCTTGCCATGTATTGCATCATATATAGACTTGTCTTGCATCATACTTGGTTGAGCATATTGTCATGTTCTTGTGTTGTGTGTTTACCGTACTGCTTGCTTCTTCTCGTTAGTGCTTGTTCCGTTGCGATCGTGAGGATTCGTTCATCTACCCGTGGTTCTTCTTCAAGGCTTCTTCTTCGTCTTCTTCATGGACCCGTTCTTCTTCCTTGCGGGATCTCAGGCAAGATGACCATACCCTTGGATACCTTTACTACCATTTCCAGGCTTAGTTGTCTCGATGCTATCGTTACATGTCGCGCTACCCATCATTATTGTCAGCCTCTCCTTGTTGCCATGAAACCTCTAACCTTTGAAACCTTCCAAGGAAACCATTGTTTGGCTATGTTACCCGCTTGCTCAGCCCCTCTTATAGCGTTGTTAGTTGTAGGTGAAGATGAAGATCGTTCCATGTTGGAACTTGTTGTTGGAATATCACAATATCTATTATTATTATTAACACACCTATATACTGGGCATGGGTGGAAGGCTTGGCCTTTTGCTCGGTGTTTTGTTCCACTCATGCCACCTTAGGCGCCGATAAACCGGCATTATGTTCCTTGATTTTGCGTTCCTTACACGGTTGGGTATATGGGGGCCCCTTGACACTTCGTCTTTGAATAAAACTCCTCCAGCAAGGCCCAACATTGGTTTTAATTTGCCTCATAATAACAACTTAATTAATTATTTAAATTTGCATAGGGGGTCGGGTCCCCGAGTATTCTTTCTACATAGCAGGGGGGCCAGTGCTGATGGTGTTGGTCCCAAACGGGGAGCCTGCAAGGCCACCTTGGGGAAACCCGACGGCTGGTTTTACTTGTAGCATCGCCCATCCGGACGTGGCCTGAGATGAGATACGCGCGGCTACTATCAGGGTGTCGGCACGCCGGGAGGTCTTGCTGGACTTGTTTTACCATTGTCGAAATGTCTTTTGCACCGGGATGCCGAGCCTGATCGGATTTCCCTAAGATAATGGGTAATTATTATTATTACTTCAGCTGATCGTGAGAGCTTGTGATGGGCTAAGTTGGGACACCCCTGCAGGGTTATGATCTTTCGAAAGCCGTGCCCGCGGTTATGTGGCAGATTGGAATTTCTTAATGTCCGGTTGTAGAAAACTTGACAGAGGATCCGAAGTAAAACACTCAACTGTGTGAGTAACCGTGACTGTCTCTTTTCACTTTGAGAAGATAACACGGTGGGGTTATGTTTGACTCGTAGGTAGTTCAGGATCTTTAGCGACCACAACTAGTTGCGACCGTTTGCATAGATGTTCATCTTATTCTTGTACTCGTAAGTTAGCCACCATATATTGCTTAGCTGCTGCTGCAACCTCACCACTTTACCTCTTCCTACCCATTAAGCTTTGATAGTCTTGTTACCCATGGTTATGGGATTGCTGAGTCCTGATGGCTCATAGATACTACAAGAGCAGTTGCAGGTGCAGGTTTCCGATGACTTGACGTGAGAGCGTTGTTCGTTGTGTTGGAGTCCTTCTTCTTCTTCAGTCTTGGGTTAGATTCCGAGTCGGCAGCCTGGGATAGCAGATGGATGTCTTTGTGCTTTTCATGTTTGCATCCGTAGTCGGATGCCTTGTATTGATGTTGTTGTATTCATGTGACTTGTATGTATTGTTGTATCCCCTATGTATGTATGTAATGGTATGATGTAAAGATATCCATCTTGCTAAGCGCCCGAAATGTGGTTGTGCCCCAATCACGTAAGTGTCACGTGATCGGGATAGAATCGCATCTTGGGCATGACAAGTTGGTATCAGAGCCTCGACCGACCATAGGAGCCCCCTTGATTGATCGTAGTATGAGTCTAGCAGAAAACTTTTTTTCGGAGTCTAGTTATATCGGAGAGTATGAATTCTTTTTACTCCCCTGCCCCTTCCTCGCTCTGGTGAGAAATCTTGACGTAGGTGTTTTGAATTACTCCTCTTCCCCTTCAATTTTTTTTTAGGATCATGTGGTTAGTTTTTGTTCGTTGTGTTGTCAGTTCTTTCATCTGGTTCATCTCTCGTCAAGTGTTTTCGACCCTCCTCTTCCCTTCAAGTTCAATCCTCAGTTCTTTGCAACCGACGGTGTTTTCCCCGTCTGATGTGGTGTTTTCTTTCCCACCCTCCCACCCTTTTGCTTCTCGGAACCGGAGTCCTTAATCGAGTATCCATCCTACTCGTGTGAACCTTTGCATTCTTTCCTCAATTATTTCAACTGGTGAATTCTCGTCTAGCTCGTCATCGTTATTCTCCTTTCTTCTCCCGATGAATTCTCCTCTCGTTTGATATTCTTCACCTCTTCTTCTTTTCCGGTGGATTCAATTCAAGTTTTCGGTGTTCATCATATTCCTTTTCCCTCGGCTAAATTGTTTCCTTTTGCTCATTCGCCTCTCGCCATTTAATTATTCCGGAGTTCCGAAGTCATTCCAGGAGAATCGACCGTGTTCTAATTAATTCGAGGTTGCCACCTCATTCGAGTCTTTCAATCGTTCCGGTGCATCATCTCCTTTTCAATCCGTTTTCAACGGTGTTTTCTCTTTGATGGGCTCATAACTCACATGTCTTTTCCCAGGATCTTACCCGACTCTTTTAATTTCCCGGAGTATTCTCAAATTCTTTTTAAGTGTGACGTAAGTATGGATTCCATCGGTCTTATGCCTTCTCCAAGATCGCTTTCAATACTTTTCATCGTTGACCGACCTTCTTCATCCGGAGTATTCATGAATTCTTTTCTTGTGTTCCTCCGAAGGCCATCTTTCAGAAGATTTCTTCGTTCTCAGTTTTCAACTTCGTCCTCCAAATATTCTTCATTCATGCCTCTTCGTTCGTGTCACATTCTTCCGGTGCTTCATTCAAGTATTCTTTAATCAGTTCACGATCTCTTCGTTCTCTTGTATCTAAATTCCCTCGAGTACTTATCCTTTTCCCGGCCATTCATTCTCTTGTGTTCACTCAATTTCAATTCTTCACGGTGGCTTGTCCTCTTGCATCGTTCAATTTTATTCCTTACGGTGGTCATTCTCGTTCTTCACTCGATTTTAATTCTTCCCGATGGTTCATTCATTTTCTTCACTCGGCTTTAATTCCTTATGGTGGTTTGCTCAGGAGTTCTTTTCCGTTGTGATCATTTCAATCCATTCATTTTTATTCCAATCCTACCGGTGGTTCATGAAGATTCTCGCAAGTCCGTGATATATCCCTCTTTAATCATTCCAAGGAGAATAAGTAGTGTGCGAATCCATTGCTCCGCATCAATTTAATTGATGGAGGATGAGCATACCATAATTCTTATTTTCTTTGTGAAGTTGATTATTCCTTCCTTCGGAGTTTATTCTTGATGAATAAATTCTAGTTCCAAGTGCTTCCATCTTTTCTTCCGGAGTTCAAAGTTTTTCTCGGCTATCTCATCGGTACCCCGTCTAATCATCGCAAGGCTTTATTCTTATTCTTGAATCCTTCACTTCATTATCATCATCCTTTTCGCAACCGGAGTTCTTCATGATGGTTCTTCATCATTTAATTCATTCTTCAAATATTCATCTAATTCTTCTGGAGCAGGTCAACCATTCTTATTCTTGCCTCTCGAGAGCAATTAATTCTTCGTATTCTTTGAAGTGGAGTTTTGCAATTCTTCAGTCTCAGCTAGTCCTTCTTTTCGTTGCGGTGGTAATTCACCTCAAGTTTTGAGATGTTCTCATAAGTCCACGACAAGCTTATTCTTTTGTTGTTGATTTTCTCAACAACTTCGTTCAAGTCTTTCTCTTGTAAATTCTCGTTCATATCACTCGTGCTCAAGCTGTCATATTCTTCTCCGTTCTTTTCTTTCCATTATTTCAATTATTCCGGAGGCATTGTCTTGTTCATTTTGTCATGTTTTTATTCCATCTTCTCAGGTTCTTTTCCTATTCCATTCATGTTTAACCGGTGTGCTATTTTCTTTCAGTTTTAGCCGGAGTGCTGCCTGAATTCCTTCGTGGAGATTTCTTTTCTATATCTTTTAACCGGAGTTGTTTCTTATTCATTATTATTCTTTCAACCTTTTCGTTCTCGTCATATTCCTTCTTCCTCTTATCTAACGAAGTTTTTTTGCAACTTCGTTCATCTCCGTTGTACCTTCGCCTATATTGTTCAACCTCTCAACGTTCTTTGGTTTCACTCTTTTGTTCTCGAAGAACTTTGTTCTTCCTTTTGCATCTCCCATCTCGTTCCTAAGATCTCGGGACGAGATCTCTTGTTAGTAGGGGCGTGTTGTGACACCCCGAGACCGATGCGCCAGGTGTCAGCCAATTATTCGTCGCCGTTGCCTTGTCATCTGCTTGCGTGTTGCATCTTGCCATGTCATCATGTGTGTTGCATCAGCATGTTTTCAAAACATGCATCTGCCCGAGTCCCCTCGTCCTTTCCGTTGTCCATTCTGAGCCCAGACTCACTTACACGCGCCCGCGGTGTCTCCGAATATTTATTTTATGAGTGGCCGGAAAAGGTTCTCGGAATGGGTTGAAACTTGGCATGTGGTCTTATTATAGTGTAGACAGGCCGCCTGCCAAATTTCATCGCATTCGGAGCTCGTTGGATAGCCCAACGGATATATATAGCGGCACTAGTCGCCGGCTATTCTCTCCCTCTCCTCTCATCTCAGCCCAACTAATCTACACAGCCCACTAGGCCCAGCCTACTCCCCTCCGCTCCGATGTCGTTGGATCGTGATCTGATGGCTCCGAAACGGCCTCAAACCCCCAAACCCCTAGGCTTTTCCCTATATAAACACCCCCAACCTGCCATTTTTGTGCATTCCTAGCCCTCCACCTACCTCTAGCCCCCTCCTCCTCAAATTCCATGCAGCTCCGTTCCACCACCACCACATGGCGGCCAACCAGCCAGCCCGCGCCGCCGCCACCTCAGCGCGGGACCCACTGTCAGCCTCCCGCGCCTGCCTCCCTCCCGCTCCCGCCGCGCCGGGCCCTCCCGGCCCAGATCCGCCGCTCGCCCCGGGCCGCACCGGGCCCCGCGGGCCCTAGCCCTGCGCTGCTCCCCACGCAACTCTCCGCTCGCCTTTGGCCTCCAGCGTGCTTCGCCACCGCCCAAGCCCTTCCGCGCCACCGCTCACCTCCTCGCCGGCTGGCCGTCGGAGGGCCCTGCCCCTGCCCCGCCGCAATCTGCGCCGCCGTAGTGACCCGCCTCCGCTTCTCCTCCTCGGCGGATCCATTGCTCCGGCCTAGTTCTCCACCACGCCATGCTCGCACGGGAGCTCATCGCCGCGGCCAGATCCCGGCGGCACGGGCACCGACGTCCACCTCCAGCACCAGATCCGGGTTCTCCGCTGCCGGACCTATCCGTTCCCGGCCTCCGCGCTCGCCGTCGTCGTCGAAGAGGCCTCCTGCGCCGCCGGTCTTCTTCCTCCGTCGGAGCACGACGAGCCAGCCGCGCGTTGACCTTGGCCACCCTCCGAAGTGCTGCCATGTGGGCCCCGCGCCACTGCTGCGGACGGACATGTCCGTCCGGGCACGGACGTGTCCGCCCCTCTCTCTCTGTCCTGTGGGCCCCCGTGTCCAGCCATCGGACATGTCCGTCTGGACCGGACATGTCCGTTTCCCCGAGGTCCTTTTTTCCTCCAAGTCCGTAAATCTGTCATATTTTTATTGCATCTTTGCATGCCTGTAAATATTTGTGTGTATGTCCAAATTGAGTGAATGATATGTCAAAATGACCGTGGTGATATGCTCTACACTATGTTCCATTGTGCCATGCTTGTTTGACTTCATCTAGATGCTCTAATATCTGTTGCAAGAGTGCTACTTGATATAAACTGTTGTAACTTGTTATTTTCATGCCATGTTTGAGATATGATAACTTGGTGCATGTTTATCCAAATGATGCATATGATATGTCAAAATGTTCATTATGAAATGTACTACACGATGGTTGCTGTAGCATGCTTGTTTGATTCCATATTGACATGTTAATATCTGTTGCAAAAGTGCATTTGGTTGTTATGTGCTGAAACTTGTTATGAGATGCTGATTTCACTTGGTCTTTGCTATTGATGTGTTTGTCTTCATGCCACATGTCTAGATATTTTAGAAGCACCATTATATGGTCTTTGTTGTGGTACATTTAACTTTCCATGATATGCCTTGAGGTGACTTAAACATGCTTGTAAACATGCCATGTTGTTATTGTTGTTTTATACTTAGTGAAAATTCTACTAAGTTTGGAATCTGTCATATCCTGGTGCTATGTTTGCTTGATGCCCTAGACAAATCCATGCTTGTTTTGGAGTGGCTATTGATCATTCCTTGTTGTACATGTTATTATCTATCCATTCATGCCCTTACTTGCTCATATGACCTGCTGTAGCTTATTTATTTCCTGCTCTCAAGTTGCTATAAATTATATCTGTCAGGTTTTTAACGTCGTGATCAAAATGTGGTAGCTTGTTGCTATTGATCCATGCCTCCTATGGAGTTGCTCCAATGGAGTTGTTTGTTGTAGGAGATGTCTACTACATGTCCATGCTCTTTATGTTCTTATTAGAGTTGATATGCATGTTGTTTTGTGCCTCCGAAGGCAGCATCGTGATGATGTTTTTGCCTTCCCAGATTTTGGCTAAGTCTGGATAATTTTATTGCAACTTGCCATGCTTGGTTAAATGTGTTCCTGCAAGCTTTTGGGTGTGTTCTAAGTTCATGCTTGTTGAGTATCATGTCTAATTCACATACATGCTTCTTTTTATCATGTTTGGGTGATTTATCTTATATTTATCTTGCTCCAAAGTTGCTATGTGGCTGTTAACTTCAGCTTGTTGTTATATCTTGTTTCATGTGTATCTTTTAGCCTGTTGCTCCGTTTTGAGTGTGTCCTACATGAAACTTGTGTGATTTTGCATGTAGAATCATAATATCATGTTGTTTTCATGTTTATAGTATGTTTGCTTGATGTTTGGGTGCGTCTTGGACCGTTGCCATGTTGGTCTTGTTTTGCTCATATCTTCTAGGCCGTAGCTCCGAATTAAACAAACTTTATATGAAACTTGACTAGAATTTCGTGTAGATCATCATGGTGCATGTTAATCTGCAGTTTAACCACTTTAACTTAAGGTTTGTTCAGATCTGGACTAATTTCAAACTATGCATATGAGGACTTACCGGTTTTATTATATGTAGTTTCCGGCCTCATTTAAACTTGTTGACTTGTGTTGTTTTTGAGAGCTTCCTTCCTTGCCATGTTTTGCATCATATATAGACTTGTCTTGCATCCTACTTGGTTGAGCATATTGTCATGTTCTTGTGTTGTTTTTCTGTGCTTCCTGCCTTGCCATGTATTGCTTCCTATATAGACTTGTCTTGCATCATACCTTGCCATGTATGGCATTATATATAGACTTGTGTTGTTCTTGTGTGCTTCCTACCTTGCCATGTATTGCATCATATATAGACTTGTCTTGCATCATACTTGGTTGAGCATATTGTCATGTTCTTGTGTTGTGTGTTTACCGTATTGCTTGCTTCTTCTCATTAGTGATTGTTCCGTTGCGATCGTGAGGATCCGTTCGTCTACCCGTGGTTCTTCTTCAAGGCTTATTCTTCGTCTTCTTCATGGACCCGTTCTTCTTCCTTGCGGGATCTCAGGCAAGATGACCATACCCTTGGATATCGTTACTACCATTGTCATGCTTAGTTGTCTCGATGCTATTGTTACGTGTCGCGCTACCCATCATTATTGTCAGCCTCTCCTTGTTGCCATGAAACCTCTAACCTTTGAAACCTTCCTAGCAAACCATTGTTTGGCTATGTTACCCGCTTGCTCAGCCCCTCTTATAGCGTTGTTAGTTGTAGGTGAAGATGAAGATCGTTCCATGTTGGAACTTGTTGTTGGAATATCACAATATCTATTATTATTATTAACACACCTATATACTGGGCATGGGTGGAAGGCTTGGCCTTTTGCTCGGTGTTTTGTTCCACTCATGCCACCTTAGGCGCTGCTAAACCGGCATTATGTTCCTTGATTTTGCGTTCCTTACACGGTTGGGTATATGGGGACCCCTTGACACTTCGTCTTTGAATAAAACTCCTCCAGCAAGGCCCAACATTGGTTTTAATTTGCCTCATAATAACAACTTAATTAATTAATTAAATTTGCATAGGGGTCGCGTCCCCGAGTATTCTTTCTACATAGCAGGGGGGGCAGTGCTGATGGTGTTGGTCCCAAACGGGGAGCCTGCAGGGCCACCTTGGGGAAACCCGAGGGCTGGTTTTACTTGTAGCATCGCCCATCCGGACGTGGCCTGAGTCGAGATACGCGCGGCTACTATCATGGTGTCGGCACGCCGAGAGGTCTTGCTGGACTTGTTTTACCATTGTCGAAATGTCTTGTGCACTGGGATGCCGAGCCTGATCGGATTTCCCTAAGATAAGGGGTAATAATTATTATTACTTCAGCTGATCGTGAGAGCTTGTGATGGGCTAAGTTGGGACACCCCTGCAGGGTTATGATCTTTTGAAAGCCGTGCCCTCGGTTATGTGGCAGATTGGAATTTGTTAATGTCCGGTTGTAGAAAACTTGACAGAGGATCCGAAGTAAAACACACAACTGTGTGAGTAACCGTGACTGCCTCTTTGCACTTTGAGAAGAGAACACGGTGGGGTTATGTTTGACTCGTAGGTAGTTCAGGATCTTTAGCGATCACTACTAGTTGCGACCGTTTGCGTAGATGCTTATCTTATTCTTGTACTCGTAAGTTAGCCACGATATATTGCTTAGCCTCTGCTGCAACCTCACCACTTTACCTCTTCCTACCCATTAAGCGTTGATAGTCTTGTTACCCATGGTTATGGGATTGCTGAGTCCTCGTGGCTCACAGATACTACAACAACAGTTGCAGGTGCAGGTTTCCGATGACTTGACGTGAGAGCGTTGTTCGTTGTATGTATGTAATCGTATGACGTATCTTTTTGCTCGAGAGTCGGAATCAGGTGATTCAAAATCCCAGATCTTCGTCTCGACGCCCTCTTTCCTTTTAACCAACTTGAACAAGGTTTTCTTACTGTAAAATTTGACTCTAGATCAATCTAGTAAACAAATCTTGTTTCTTTCGCAGTTTGAGTTTCTTTGCTTCGTTCGATTTGATTCATTTTGCAAACCGGAGTTCATAAGTTGATCTTTCTGGTTAGATCTTCTTGTTTGGAGTTTTTTTGTGCATCATTGGTTGATTGCTTATGTATGCTATTGTTTGCTTGCAATAGAATACCCGGACTGTGAAGCGTGCTACTACGAGTCTCTAGGTTTTGCGAATCATCAGCAAGTCAAGTAACACTTTGATCATAACCCTTTTACCCAGTTTTTATACATTAGATCAAGCCCTTACAAATTGCATGAGTAGGATCTCTTAACTTGTGGGACTGGGAAGTAGATTGAGGTAGAACCTATTACCTGCATTATTTTCAAACCATTGGGAGTTACTTCTACGCTATGCTTAGGTTATCATGCTATGCTCGTAGACGTGGTTTGGGTTTGAGTGAAATACATGACAAATGTGAGTTGTTAATTAATGGTTCAACTTAAGGTGGCAATTTGAATACACATCTGGGTGGATTGGTTGCAGGGCACCTGGAGAATCTAGTGTTGTCCTAGGAAATCCCGGTGTTCCGTGTGATTGTCCTATGGAATGCCACCCAGGCTTAAAGGAATCATAAAACTATTCATGCTAGAAACTTCCGTGTGCAGCCACAATGCCATTATGGGCTCTGGCATAGTATGAGTAAGTTGTCTGAGCTCTTTCTCTGGTGGACTAGCAGATGTAGGGGAAAGTAGGTGTACCGGTCCACCCGGGGTAAAGAGTAAATGCTTCTGAAAGACTGTGTCTCAGTCATCCGTTTCTCAAACACCATGTAGTGCGAGAAAATACAACGGAGGGGATCGAGTCTTGTGGGAAAAGTGCCCAAACCTCTGCAGAGTGTACAAACTGATCATGATTAGTCGTGACCCCGGTTATGGACAATCTTGAGTATCTGGTACTTGAGTTATTGGTTGATCTCATCACTCTAAAGTAAATTTGTTGGGTTAATGACTACTTTTAATTGGGATTGAGTTGGAGGTACCTTCTCAATGATGTTTCAACTACCATGATAGTTAAAAATAAAAGTTATTCCTTTGTTGTAGGGAAAAATTGGATTTATGCAAAAACTTTAACCATAGAGCCTCCACCAGCCAAATATGCATATAGTGTTAGCCTTTATTCTGTTACTTGCATCTTCTGTGTTATCTTGCCAGCATATTTCATGTGCTGACCCGTTTCGGGATGAAACATGTTACGTTGCAGACTTTTCAGACGAGGAGTAAGACGTTCTAGGTCGTTTGTCATGTACACAGCTATGCCGTTGGAGTTGATGGACTCACTTATCTTCCAAGCCTTCCGCTGTTATTTTGTTAGATGGCCTTAAGCCATAGACTTTTGTAATAAGTTCTCTTTGAAGACATTCGATGTAATAAGTGTGTGATTGCCACTCTGTTATAAATCCTTCAAGTACTGTGTGTGTCAGCATTACCGATCCAGGGATGACACTGAAACACAAAGACTTTGGTCCATTTGGATCGTGGTCGCTACAAGATGGTATCAGAGCACACGCTGAATGTAGGACACGACCACTAAGATAACCCCTAGGTCACTCTTCTCTACTCATTTCTGACTCCTCTCCATTTTCTACTTCTTTAGGATGGTGGACCCAAAGATCAAGTTCACTCAACCAGATGAAGACACATCTTTTGGACGACACTTGAAGGAAGTCACTAGGTGACTGAACATAGGAATACCAAGCTTTACCGGGACCTACACCGCCACTTTACCAGAAGAGGAGCGATGGAGTATACAAGTTCAAATTCCCGGGAGAACCTTCGCACCATCCACTCAGCCAATAGAGTTTTCTTTTGATGCACCAACCTGGAGCCTAGGCAAGAGTATGGCAGCCCACATCAATATGGGAAGGATCGGAGAAGTCTACAAGCAGAAGCTGAAGGACACCATCTACCAGATTTGTGGACGCCGAGATGAGCGATGGGACATGATCGGCACCCGTAAGGACAGGTCCATTGCAACGTTCATCCAGGAGTTAAACAAGCACATTCGACGACAGGAGCACCAAATGTGCGCAGGAATGATAGATTTGAAGAAGGCACTAACCAGAAATTTGGGGCTAGAAGAAGAACTCAAGTCTACACGCGACGGATACGAGGAGGAGATGTTGATACTTGTGGAGAAGAATGATGATTTGACAAGGAAGCTAGGAGTATTCATGGGAGATCCAACACCAGGGAGAGAAGAAGAGGAAGAAGAACCCAAGGAGATTCGTTCTGAAGATTACATCATCATCGACGACACAGATTCAGACCCCGATGATAGTGATGACGAAGACTATGAAGATGAAGCTGGAGCAGACATCATGGAATCTTCCGCCGATCAAAATTTCTAGATAACCACCTTATGACTAGTAGTTTTCCCCACAAAGTAGTATTTAGAGTACTTTTGTAACGTTAGTTAGATCTTTGTAAGACCTTGATTGAAATTGATTGGTGTGATATGATTGTGTTTGTCTCATGTGCATATGGGTAGTGGTTTTTTCCTTAGACCTCATTTCTATTCTAATCTCTTCCATCTATACCCATCAGATGCCTCCAAGACGTGAGCCCGAATTTGAGTTTCTCCCTGAGCTCACTCAATTTTTCCAGCACCAGAACACTTTGATGCACCTTCTTGTCCAAAACACTCAGAACAACCAGAACAACAACAACAACCCTCCACCATCACCCGTGGACAACCTGACACGTTTCGTAAGGTTCCAACCACCTGTGTTTGCAAGCAGCATTGAACCAATAGTTGCTGATGACTGGCTGTGCAAGATTGGTAGGGATTTGACCACCGCCAATTGCTCGGATGCTGAGATGGTGCGATTTGCCGCACATCAGTTGTCTGGACCAGCCGCGGCATGGTGGGAGAGTTACACAGCCACTTTCCCTATAGCCAATGTCACTTGGGAGCAGTTCCAGCAAGCTTTTCGCACCGCCCATGTCTCAACTGGAGCTATGAGTATGAAGAAGTGGGAGTTTCGCAATTGCGCCAAGGAAATCGTACTGTGGCTCAGTACGTAGATGAGTTTGGTACCTTATCTCGTTATGCCCCAGATGATGTGGCCACAGATGCCGCTAAGCAGGAAAGATTTATGGAAGGGCTAAATGATGATATGAGCATACAGTTGACGGTGGCAACTTTCAACAACTACCAGGAGTTGGTAGATAAGGCTCTTATGATTGAAGGGAAGCGACAGCAGATTGAGATTGAGAGCCGCAAGAGGAAGTATGGACAAGGATGGAATAATTCGGGAGCCCAGCAGAAGCCCGGATTCACTCCGAATTCGGGAGGATACACCCATAACCATGGAAGCCACGCCCACACTAGAGGAGGTTCTCACAACCACAATGGCTCCAAGAATGGGAATGGGAATGGAGCAAACAATAATCACAACCACTCTACTCCATCCACACCCGCCAAGAGGGATTTAAGACACATCACCTGTTTCAAGTGCGGAAAGAATGGACACTATGCCACGGAGTGCCCTGAATCTAAGAATGGGAACGACAATGGAAGCGCCGGGAAGAAGCCAAACCCATTCAATAAAGGACAAGTGAACCACGTGACTGTGGAGGAGGTTGAAGAGCAACCAGATGCTGTTGTCGGTAAGTTCTTGGTTAAGTCATTTACCACAATAGTTCTTTTCGATACTGGTGCATCACATTCATACATTTCAAGGGGATTCGTAAATAGACATAAGTTGGCCACCCAAGTCCTTAAGACCCCCATGTTAGTAAGTTCACCTAGAGCAGAGTATATGGCACACCAAGGATGTTTTCAGATGCCATTAGTCATTGGACGCCATGTTTTCCCCTCAGACCTTATAGTTTTGGAGTCACAAGGATTGGATGTGATACTAGGTATGGATTGGCTGTCGATGTATGGTGGGAACATCGATTGTGACAGTAAGTCTATTTTGCTTACCACCCCAGAGGGAAAAAGGATCAAGTATGTATCTAGGCATTCGCCTACAAGGACATAAGTAGATTCTCTCATGGGAGTTGTTCAGGAGGAAGTGCCTGTAGTAAAGGATTCCCCGAATGTTTTTCTAGAGGAGCTACCTGGCATGCCAAAGGATAGGGATATTGAGTTTTTGATAGAGTTATTGCTTGGCACCGGACCAATATCAAAGTGACCATACCAGATGCCAGCAAATGATCTGGAGGAGATCAAGAAGTAGATTAAGAAGTTACTGGAGAAAGGATATATCCGCCGGAGTTCATCACCTTGGGGAGCCCCAGTGCATTTGGTCGGGAAGAAGGATGGATCATTAAGAATGGTCGTTGATTATCGAGCTCTGAATGAGGCGACGATTAAGAACAAGTACCCACTACCGATGATCAATGATCTGTTCGACCAACTCCAGGGAGCAAAGTTATTCTCCAAGATCGATCTAAGATCGGGATACCACCAGTTGAAGATCCGAGAGAAAGATATACCTAAGATAGCCTTCACCACAAGGTATGGCCTATATGAGTATACGGTTATGTCATTTGGATTGACTAACGCCCCTGCCTATTTCATGAGTATGATGAATAAGATGTTCATGGAGTTCTTTGATAGGTTTGTCGTGGTATTCATTGATGATATTTTGGTGTACTCGAAGAACGAAGACGAACACGCGGAGCATTTGCGTTTGGTACTGGAGAAGCTTAGAGAACATCAGTTGTATGCCAAGTTTAGCAAATGCGAGTTTTGGTTGAAGGAAGTTGGATTCTTAGGGCATGTTATATCAGGAGAAGGTATAGCAGTGGACCCCGTCAAAGTGTAGGCAGTCACTGAGTGGTTGGCACCCACTTCAGTTGGAGAGATCCACAGTTTTCTTGGACTCGCGGGATATTACCGGAGATATATAGAAAATTTCTCCAAGATTGCAAAGCCAATGACTGCATTGTTGAAGAAGGAGACAAAGTTTCAATGGACTGAAGAGTGCAAAGAAAGTTTCCAGGAGTTGAAGAAACGGTTGACGATAGCCCCAGTGCTGATCTTGCCAGATATACGCAAGGAGTTCCAAGTGTACTGTGATGCCTCACGCTTAGGATTTGGAGGAGTACTCATGCAGGATGGAAGAGTTGTTGCCTATGCATCTTGTCAACTGCAACCGCACGAGTTTGAATTATGTGATGCACGATTTGGAGTTAGCAGCTATAGTGCACGCACTCAAAACTTGGAGAGATTTCCTTATTGGAAATCGCTGTGATGTGTACACGGATCACAAGAGTTTGAAGTACATTTTCGCTCAGAAGGAGCTGAACCTCAGACAAAGGAGATGGCTGGAGCTTATAAAGGATTACGATATGAAGCTGCACTATCACCCAGGAAAGGCCAATGTCATTGCAGACGCCTTGAGCCGAAAGAGTTATGCGAATACCCTAGTAAAAGGGGGATTGCCACAGGAGTTAGCAGAAGATCTCAAGGAGCTTCGTTTGGAGATAGTTCCTAGAGGTTTTATCGCAACATTGGAGGTTCAGTCAATATTGCTGGGAAAGATACGCAAAGCCCAGAAGGATGATAAGGAGATTTACGAGATGAAGAAGAGGATGAGTGAAGGAAAAGCCAAGGGATTTCGTGAGGATGAACACGACACCTTGTGGTTTGATGATCGAATCTATGTGCCCAACGACCCGAAGATCAGGAAGTTAATACTACAGGAAGCACATGATTCGCCATACTCGATACACCCCGGAAACACTAAGATGTATTTGGATTTGAAGGAGCGTTTCTGGTGGACAGGAATGAAGAAGGATATTGCTGAGTATGTAGCCGTATGTGATGTATGCCAGAGAGTAAAGGCCGAGCATCAGAAGCCAGCAGGATTGCTACAGCCTATGCTGATATCCGAATGGAAGTGGGAGAAGCTTGGCATGGACTTTATCACTGGATTGCCCAGGACCAAATTAGGATATGACTCAATCTGGGTAGTAGTGGATCGCTTGACCAAGGTAGCCCATTTTATCCCCGTGAAGACCATGTATACCAGTGCAAAGTTGGCAAAGATATACATGACCAGGATCGTATGTCTGCACGGAGTTCCGAGGACCATTGTATCAGATAGAGGAACACACTTCACCTCACAGTTTTAGCATCAGCTACACCAAACTTTGGGAACGAGGCTGGAATTCAGTACAGCTTTTCATCCGCAGACGGAAGGACAGACCGAGATAGTCAATCAGATTCTAGAGGACATGTTGAGAGCCTGTGCAAAAGATTATGGATCTAGTTGGGATGACAATTTGCCCTACGCGGAGTTCTCTTACAACAACAGTTAACAGGCGAGTTTAAAGATGGCACCGTTTAAAGCGTTGTATGGAAGGAGATGCCGAATGCTATTGATGTCGGATGAAGTTGGAGACCGTCAGTTATTTGGACCAGATCTGATCAAAGAGTCAGAAGAGAAGGTTAAGCTGATTCGGGATAGACTGAAGGTAGCTCAGTCTAGGCAGAAGAGTTATGCATACTCGAAGCGCAAGGAAATAGCCTATGAAATCGGAGACAGAGCATACCTGAGAGTATCGCCTCTGCGAGGAGTTAAACATTTCGGGGTGAAGGGAAAGCTAGCCCCGAGATTTGTGGGACCTTACCGTGTTTTGGAACGAATGGGAGAGGTTGCCTATAAGTTGGAGTTACCCGAAGGATTGTCAGGAGCACATGATGTGTTTCACGTTATGCCGCTTAAAAAATGCCATGCGGAGATGGCCGATATTCCGCTAAGAGACACAGTACCCCTAGAAGCAATTAAGTTGGATAGTGATCTGACTTACGAGGAGAAGCCTGTCAGGATTCTCGAATTTTCGAGCAGAGTCACCCACAGTAAGGTTATCAAGTTTTGCAAAGTTTAGTGGAGTCACCACACCGAGGAAGAAGCCACCTGGGAACGAGAAGATGATCTACGCAAGGACCACCCACAACTGTTCTCTAGCCAAGCCGAATCTCGAGGGCGAGATTCATTCTAAGGGGGGTAGGTTTGTAACATCCCAAATTTTCAATTTGGAATGTTATACATAGATCATGCTGCATTCATATTTCTTTGCATTTTATGTGTGGCAATCCTCGAAAATTCTAAGCAACTCAAGGACCTACGAAGAGAGTTGGGAATTCTACCGTTTTCGTATTTGAGTTTACTCGAATACTGGTAAGAGGATTGCGTTGGTTTTAATTATTTTTCTCTCCTAAAAATATTTCTAAATAAAATATATGAGCGGAGATAATATGACTTCTCCAAAATAATAGAAATATTGGAGGAAAAATGTTAAAATCACTTTTGGTATTTTTTTCGGATTTATTTGTGATTTTATTTGCATAGGAAAAATAGCGTTTTTCAAAATTCCGTTTAGGCCCGGGAAAAATGTTCACTTTGTCCTAAATATTACTAGAGGACGGTGAAAATTTATTTCGGAATTTTTGGAGTCCGTTTAGTATTTCTTTTGTTAGTTTTCGTACGTCAGGACTCTTTTAAAAAAAAGTGGCGAACCGACTTTGGGCCGTGTTCGGCCAGGACTCCCCTTGGCCCGGGCCTTTATAAGCCGGTTTAGCCGCCCCGCCACAGCCGCCCCGCCCCTCCGCTCCGCCCATAGCGGCGAACCCTAGCGCCGCCGCCGCTGCCAGCCGCCGTGCCGCCGCCGCCGCCGCCTGCTGCCGCCAGCGCTTCCCGCCGCCGCACCGCCGCACCGCCGCCCGTCGCCGCCGCCGAACCCGCCCGCCGCCAGAGTTCGTGAGGTAGCCACCCGCCGTCCCGGTAACCGACCCGGGTTTTTTAGCAAAACCCTAGTTTCGTTTTTAGATTAGATCGGTTTTTTTTTTGGTTTAGCTATTTAGTGAACGTTCGCCCGTTCGTTCGTTTTAACGAACGAATTCGTCGTTTAGTTTCAGTTAATGAACGTTCGTTCGTTAATCTGTTCGTCAATTTTCTTTTTCGGGGTTTTTATCCGTGATTATTTCGATCGCGATTTCTGCCCTGAACTTGTTTTTCGTTTTTCTTTTCGCTCGAGAGTCGGAATCAGGCGATTCAAAATCCCAGATCTTTTTCTCGACACCCTCTTTCCGTTTAACCAACTTGAACAAGGTTTTGTTACTGTAAAATTTGACTCTGGATCAATCTAGTAAATGAATCTTGTTTCTTTCGCAGTTTGAGTTTCTTTGCTTCATTCGATTTGATTCTTTTTGCAAATCTGAGTTCTTAAGTTGAACTTTTTGGTTAGATCTTCTTGTTTGGAGTTTTTTTGTGTGCATCATTGCTTGATTGCTTATATATGCTATTGTTTGCTTGCGATAGAATACCTAGACTATGAAGCGTGCTACTACGAGTCTCTAGGTTTTGCGAATCATCAGCAAGGCAAGTAACACTTTGATCATACCAATTTTACCCAGTTTTTATGCATTAGATCAAACCCTCACACATTGCATGAGTATGATCTCTTAACTTGTGGGACTAGGAAGTAGATTGAGGTAGGACCTATTACCTGCATTACTTTCAAACCCTTGGGAGTTACTTCTACGCTATGCTTAGGTTATCATGCTATGCTCGTAGACGTGGTTTGGGTTTGAGTGAAATCCATGATATATGTGGGTTGTTAATTAATGGTTCAACTTAAGGTGGCAACTTGAATACACATCTGGGTGGATTGGTTGCAGGGCACCTGGAGAATCCAGTGTTGTCCTAGGAAATCCCGGGGTTCCATGTGATTGTCCTATGGAATGCCACCCAGGCTCAAAGGGATCAAAAAACTATTCATGCTAGAAACTTCCGTGTGCAGCCACAAGTCCATTATGGGCTTTGGCATAGTATGAGTATGTTGTGTGAGCTCTTTCAGTGGTGGACTAGCAGATGTACGGGAAAGTAGGTGTACCGGTCCACCCGGGGTAAAGAGTAAATGCTTCCGAGAGACTGTGTCTTGGTCATCCGTTTCTCAAACCCCATGAAGTGCGAGAAAATCCAACGGAGGAGATCGAGTCTTGTGGGAAAAGTGCACAAACCTTTGCAGATTGTACAAACTGATCATGATTAGCCGTGTACCGGGTTATGGACAATCTTGAGTATCTGGTACTGTAATTATTGGTTGATCTCATCACTCTAAAGTAAATTTGTTGGGTTAATGACTACTTTTAATTGGGATTGAGTTGGAGGTACCTTCTCAATGATGTTTCAACTACCATGATAGTTAAAAATAAAAGTTATTCCTTTGTTGTAGGGAAAAATTGGCTTTATGCAAAAACTTTAACCGTAGAGCCTCCACCAGCCAAATATGCATATAGTGTTAGCCTTTATTCTGTTACTTGCATCTTCTGTGTTATCTTGCCAGCATATTCCATGTGCTGACCCATTTCGGGCTGCAACATGTTACGTTGCAGACTTTTCAGACGAGGAGTAAGACATTCTAGGTCGTTTGTCATGCACTCAGCTATGCCGTTGGACTTGATGGACTCACTTATCTTCCAAGCCTTCCGCTGTTATTTTTCTAGATGGCCTTAAACCATAGACTTTTGTAATAAGTTCTCTTTGGAGACATTCGATGTAATAAGTGTGTGATTGCCACTCTGCTATAAATCCTTCAAGTAATGTGTGTGTCAGCATTACCAATCCAGGGATGACATTGAAACAGAGAGACTTCGGTCCATTCGGATCGTGGTCGCTACATTGCCGGCGTGAACCCGAGCCTGAGCATTGAGTGCCTCAATGTGCCTCTGTTCCAGCTCCCGGGTCCGTTACACGACGAGCTTGTCAACCTCCCCGTCCTTGCCGCGGAGTGCAGCGGCAAGTGCCTGCTCGCGGGCGACGATGTCCTCCTCCTGAGAGTCTAGTTGAACTTTGCGCTGGTTGTGGGCGGCCTCATAATTGGCGGCCCGCTCCTTGGCCTTCTCGAAATCGGACTGCGCCAGCATGAGTTCTCGGGCGCGCTCGTCTAGCTGATCATGGGAAGCCCTCAGCTCACTCCGTGCCTCGGCAAACCAGAATTTCGTCTGGGCGACGCACTCGTGGAAGTCGTCCTCCGCCTTATCCACCACTACCGACCTGGACTTTGCCTTGTCCAGGCGGGCGCGGTGAAGCGCTTGGAGCTTCTGGAAGCTGGTGCCCATGGTATGAAGGAGCTCCTCCTCTTGAGAACCGTCGCCGCCAGCGCTCGTGTAACACCCCATATGTGATACCTTCCATATATGGCAATAAAGCATTATCAATTTTATCCTTGTCCTTTCCTTGGGGGTTCTTGTCAATTATGCATTCTTTTGTTATTGCATTGTCATTTTATTTTTCTTATGCATCCATGCATTGCTTCATCATCACCATGGCATCATGTTCATCTTAGCATCCTTTTTACTTGCCTTTGTGTTTGTTCTTTATTGCATATGTGATGATCTTTCATATGTGATGATCCTTGTCCTAGCATGCCAAGTGAGTGCTTCTTGTTTTAATGGTGGTGGCAAGCCATGCCCATGCTAAACCCTAAACCCCCTCTTCCTTTTTGCATCACCTCTTCTCCTTCCTTATTTTCTTTCCTTTCTTTAATCCATTTTGCAAGTGACTTCTTCCAATAATGTTCATCTCCACCCCACATCTAAGTTACACTGTCATGAGTCACATTGCAAAGCCTTGCCTCATTTTTAATTGATTTGGTTAGGTTAAAAAATGACAGCAGTTTGAACCATATTCAAACTTGTTTTTTCTCTACCTCTAAAAATGCCCAAGTCATTTTTATAAAATAGGGCATAAATCCAGGAGCATGGGGATATTTAATTTATCTCCGAATTCCTTTTCCTTGAGCATGTGCTTTTTCTTTTATTTTTTGCCCGAGGAAAAAGGAAAAAGAAAAGGTTCCAACAGCAGCAGCCGCAGTAGTGCAGCCCAGCCAACCTGGGCTTCCTTCTCCCCCTCGGCCTAGCTCCAGCACGCGCCCGCAGCCCAGCAAAGCCCGCAACGCGTCCCTCTCTCCCTTTTGCACCCGCGCCCCACTTACCCCCGTTGTTTCGCGCCCACGTGAACGCCCAGGGCCCACTTGTCATCGACTACACCAGAAACCTCACCCACCTTTTCTTCCTCCTCCCGCGACGCCATGGGGACCGCGAGCACGATGCCGTCACCGCACAGTCGTGGCTCTGCCCCTCCTTTTAAACCCTCTCCATGTCCAACCCATCCTCTAGGGTTCCCTCTTCCTCTTCCCACCGCCTGGTGAGCTGAGAGCCACCAGATCCAGCGCTCCGCAGCTATCCCGAGCGCATCTGAGAGCGCGAGATCGTCACCGGCGTACTTCCTGTCCTCCTCTGCCTCGCCAACCTTGCCGGTCTTCTTCCTCGACGTCGTCTACGTCGACTATGTCCACTACACGGAGCCGATCGCCTCGCCTGCGACTTCTTCTTCCTCTTCTTCAACTCCGGCAGCCGCGGGTGTTCGATCGTCGCGGCCGTCGACTCCGTCCACCTCCAGTCTAACCAAGCACACCTCCGTGCTTGTGGTACGTGCGTGCACCTCCCCGTGCCCTTTTCCCCTCCCGTGGTGCCGTCTAGCATGTAGTTCACCGTGCACCCGAGCTCGTCGCCGTCGGGCCTCGTCTTTGGCAAGTGTTCCGACCACCTTAGCTCCTCCGCTGTTGCCCGCCGTGTTGGCCATGTCGCGTAGAAGCTGCTAGTGCTTTCGCCGCTCCGTTTAGCCCCTTGCTTTGTCTCGTCGAGGTCCGCCGTCGCCGCTCTATTTGATGCTCGCCGCCATCGTTGTAGTCGACGCTAGGTGCTGCAAGTCCACGTCGTGGGTGCGGAGTTCCCCCAGGAACAGACCATACCACTCCGCCGCCAGTTTGGGTCACTGGAGCAGCTCCGACGAGCAGCTCCGACGTGCTCTGTTTCCCTCAGTTGTCTTCTTATTCAGTTAACACATAAGGCAATGTTCACCTTCTCTGTCAGCAATACATGCCTAACCCAATGGCTCGTCTCTTCGTCAGTTAACCAGGAGGTCGCGGGTTCGATCCCGTCGGGGGCAGTGGATATTCCCCCTTTTTGCATTTCCCTGTGAAGCTGACAGGGCCGCCCCACCTGCCAGCCTCACAGCGCTTTTCCACCCACACGCGCACCTGCCGCTGCCACCTCAGCGCCTCTGGACCCACGGGTCAGTGGTTGCGGCTAAATCCAGTCTGGGTCAGCCTGCCCCTTTTTCTTGTTTTTCTTTTCTGTTTTGTCTTTCTTTTTCTTTTTCTGCATTATCTTTGCATATTTAATATCTTTTAAAATATGCATCTATTGAAAATAAGTTATATATGACAACTGCTTAGTTTTTCATGTAGAATATTAATATGTTGTTTGTTGCCATGTTTAAAACATTTAAAATGCTGTTTGAATTAATTGCGTTTAAAATATGCTTAAACTTGTAAAATCATAACTAAATATCTACAACTCTAAATTTAACAAACTTTATATGCTTTTGGGGTTGACAATTGTGTAGATTAATGTGGTGCTGTTACTTTGCATGTTTAACAACTTTCAAAGATGAGTTTCTCAGATCTGTCCTAATTGTATTTTTTTGAATATGGGAGTTTCCGGAAATTGTTGTTTGTTCTTTCCGGCCCATTTAAAATGCTAGCATGTTGCTGTTAGTCCTAGATGCACCCCTTGCCATGTTAAACAACTTTTAAAACTTGTTGGGTGCTTGGTTAAATAATCTACATAACCACTTGTGGCCATGTTAGTTTTGTTCCTTTTGCTTGTGATCCACATGTGTGTGATCTTGTCATTGCCATGTTGCATGTGCACTCTTCTTGTTCCTAGGAGTTGCATTATGTCCTACCCATGTCCATATGCATCATATTCATGCATCATTTGTTTGAGCATTGCATGATGATTGATTGTCGTTCCGGTGTTTGCATTGTTGTGCTGGTTAGAGCCTGGTGACGATTCGGAGATCGAGGTTCCTTTCGAGGCTGAGTTTGAGGAGCAAGGTTATGATCCCTCCGTGGAATCAGAATGCAAGATGACCATTCCCAGATATTACTCCTACCTTTGCCTATGCTAGATGTCTCGTTCTTTAGTTATTGCCTCGATGCCTATTCCTGTTTGTCAGCCCCCCTATTGTTGCCTTGAAACACTCTAACCACCGTCCTAGCAAACCGTTGTTTGGCTAAGTACGCATCGCTCAGCCCCTCTTATAGCGTTGTTAGTTGCAGGTGAAGTTTTTGAAGATTTTGCTCCGTGATGAAGTTATTGTTGAGACAACACAATATAAAATACCTGTTAATCTGATGCACCTATATATTGGTAATGGGTGGAAGTCTAAGCCATTCTGCTTGGTGTTTTGTTCCACTCATGCCACCCTAGGATATGATAAGCCGGTGTTATGTTCCTTGATTTGCTTTCCTAACACGGTTGGAGTTTATCGGCCCCCCTTGATAATTCGCTCTGTTTAAAGCTTTTCCAGCAAGGCCCAACACTGGTTTTACATTTGCTTAATAACTAAAATTTGCATAGGGTGTTGCAAACCCGAGTTCTTAATTAACAACCCGGGCCAGTGCTCCTCATGAGTGTTCGTCCAAACTGGGGGTCCTGTAGGGCCACCTTGGGGAAACCCGAGGGCTGGTAAAAACCTGTAGCATCGCCCATCCGGTCGTGGCCTGAGATGAGATACGCGCGGCTACTATTAGGGTGTCGGCATGTCGGGAGGTCTTGCTGGATTAGTTTTACCTTTGTCGAAATATCTTGAGCACGAGATTCCGAGAATATTGGGGTCTTCCCACTTTGGAGTTGCGACTCCACGGATCGTGAGAATGTGATGGGCTAAGTTGGGACACCCCTACAGGGTTTGATCTTTCAAAAGTCGTGCCCGCGGTTATGTGGCAGATGGGAATTTGTTAATATCCGGTTGTAGATTACTTGACACCTTATTCATGAATACACTACCTGTGTGAGCTACCGTGATGGCCTCTTTCCGAATGGCTTCGTGAAGTGAACATGGTGGGGTTATCTTTGATCGTGAGTAGTTAGGATCACTTCTTGATCAACTTGGCGATCGTTGGCACTTGTTCTCTTCTTGCTCTAAACTCGTAAGCTAGTGCTTAGTGCTTGTTGCAACCCTTGTTTATAGCCTTTCCCCACCTAAGGCTTTGGGAGTTTTGATACCCGGGAACGGGATTGATGAGTCCTCTGTGGCTCATAGATTCAACACACCAGATGCAGGTACCGTTGAGAACTATGCAGGAGATAGTTCAGAACTTCACTAGGAGTTCGATGAAGAGCGTGGACGTTACTATGTGTCTTATCCCGACGATCAGTAGTGGTTCTTGCTAGGAGGATCCGGGCTTGTGTTATTTATGGTATCTTTCTCTTTTGGATTTCGTCCGTAGTCGGACCCTGATGTTCTTTGGATGATGTATGCTATTGTATTCATTGTGTGACATGGCGAGTGTAAGCCAACTATCATTTAACAATTTCATCCCTGAGTTTTACATGATATGTGCAAAGATACCATACTTGAGATCATTCTAGTATGCGTTTATGTCCTTACGTCGTACCTCGACACGTGGGGGGACATAGCCGAATACTGGGCATGACAGCTCGGCTCGTCAACGACCTCAAGCTCGGCGGCAGCGAGTGCCTCGTCGTCGAACACCTCCCCCTTGGTTGGCACCCTGCTGCTTGCCATCCATGGGAGGTGGACGAACAAGTCATCACTCACCTTCAAGTAATGACCCGAGCCCGAGGCGGCAGAGGAGGAAGGCTGGTCTTGAGCAGCAGCCTTGCCGGCCTCCTCGGCGGCAGCCTTGCCGGCCTCCTCGGTAGCGGCCCTGCCGGCCTCCTCAACGGCAGCCTTGCCGGCCTCCTCGACAGCAGCCTCGCCGGTCCCTCCATCATGCCCCTTGCCGGCCTCCTTGGCAGCAGCCTCGCCGGTCCCTCCGACGGGCCCTTCGCCGGCCTCCTCGACGCTGGCTTCGCCAGTCCTTCCGACATGCCCCTTGGCTTCCTCCTCAGTAGTAGCCTTGGCGGCCTCCTCGACAGCGATCCTGTTGGCCTCGGCCTCAGCGTCCTTGGCAAGCTCCTCGATGGTGGGATCGACAACTACCCGGTTTGTCGAGGGAGGGTTTAAAAAGTTGAGAAAAAGTGAGGCAAGGACAAAGTCGAAACTCAACTTACAGAGGACAAAAAAATTATCCGTACCAGGTTGAGAAGGAGTGGCGCTCTCCCTACTCACGATCGTTGCCGGGGGAGAGTCACCGGCGCTCAAGTTCCTCTCCTCCTCCTCCATGGGCGTGGGCTCGATGGTCGGTGCCCTTGCCGGAGACACCCCTCTGGGCTGTGTAGTGGAGGGGGCGGCGTGTTAGGGGTTGCCCCCTGTGGGCCATCCTGATGTCGTTCTGCACCTAAAAACCTGGCAAGGTCAACATCAAGGATTCACGCCCCGGTGTTTGTCCATGAAAGAGTAAGTAGTGGACTTATGCTGGGGGCTGTTGTCTGGGCTGCTCTCCACCAACAGCGGCATACCTAAGGTACCCGCCAGGGGCTTATCGGCGGATGAAACCTTGGCCCTCTTTGTCGCCCTTTGGGCCAGCGTCTCCATATCCCTATGGGGACATCATCGGATCAAAGAGTGATAATGAAGAAATGGAGTCACGAGATAATATGAGGAGCAAAATACATACTCATCCTCCGTCTCCTCCTCCTCCTCTGGGTTCCTCCTCTTCCTCCTTGGGCTAAGAGACCCAAGATCAAAGTCGACATCCATGACGACATCTGCGGGAGGGGGAGAAGGAGATGGGGTCCGGCCACGCCTGGACAAAGAGGAGGCTGATGCCGTCCTCTTCTCCACCGCGGTCTACCGGCCTTCCTCTTCGCCGCGGCCGCCATCGACCACGTCTCGTGCACGAGTTGCTCCGGGGGCTACTACCGCCGCAGATGCTATCGGGCCGGACCGGCTAACCCGAGCCAGCTCGCCGCAGGACGCGCTGCCTCCCCGTGGCAGGAGGGTTGGCAGCCTTGGCCTCCTCATCGGTCGACTCCTCGACCACGTCTTCGACAAGGGGAGTGTCAGCGTCGGCACTAGCACGGCTGGCCTCCCCGGCGGACTTTGCCTACCCGGTGAGCTCCTCTTCCTCGGTGGCCACGTTGGCCTCGTCCTCCACGTGGTCGGCGCTGCGGGCCTCCAGGTCAAGCGCCCCCTCCGCCTCCCTAGCGGTAATATAATCTAGTTCCGCCTGGGTGGTATCGTGGACGAGCACCGGCTCTTCGCGGACATGTCTCTCTGACAAAGTGTCGAAGAACTCCTGCACCCCATCCACCGGCGGCACGACCCAGGCCGGGACGAGGCCGTGCGCGTTGAAATCCGGCATCATGGCGATGATTGCGGACTAGCAAGAGTTGTGTCTCAGCGGACCACTCCCGCCAGCAACCCGAACAGGGGCCCCTTGACGGCCTTGCCGATCCTCTCGGCCCTGCCGTCGCGGTCCACGTCAAGACGGAAGAGTGTTTGGCAAAGATGAGCATGCTCCATCATCGTGAAGTTGTGCTTCAGACCTGGGCGGAGCCTCATGATGTTGGCTGCGTTCTGGAAAAGCCAAGCCGGCCTCCCTTTGTTGTGCAGCGGCGCGATTTGGCGGCGGCTGAAATCTGCCCCAATCATCTTGAGGGTGAGCCCGGCCTGAGCAAGACGATGGATCCTGGTGGTGGCGATCGAGAGCTTCTTGTCGTTGGTGTCAATATACCCCCAGTCCTTGTGGCGGACCGGCGGGCTCTGACGAACTCGGCAGAATTCGGGTGGGTCATCCTCCTTAATCCACAGCCACCGGCTCCTCCACTCATTCCACCTCTCCTTTTGCGCACCGTCCAGAATACGTACCCTTCTCCTGGGCCCGTGGAATCCAGGTGACGCAGCCGGAGATGGCGTCCCCCTGGATGCGAGGGAAAAAGTAATGGTGGAAGAGGGCCGTGATGGGAACCACCCCGGCGAAACCCTCGCAGAGGTGGGCGAAGAAAGCCATGCACGCCACAGCGTTCGGCGTGAAATCAAGGAGATGGAAGCATTAGGTATGCATGATATAGTTGAAGAAATCAGAGAAAGGGGGACAGAGGCCACAATAGAAGTAGTCGACGAAGAAGGGATACCGATTCGGGCCTGCCTCTGCGAATTGAGCGGGGATGACGCGCGTGGCTGGATGCCCCATCGTCTTGCACCCCCATAAGGGCTGGAAGTAGTCCCTGAGATGGACCGCGTCGACCGTCGGTGGGAAGTAGGCGTGCTTCATCCAAAGCACCAGCAACTCACTCTCCGGTAGCTCCTTCTCCCCCACGTCCTCAACCGCTGCCTTGCCCTTGCTGGACTTGGGTGCCATTGCGGCTGGGGAAGAGGAGAGGAATCGGAGGCGAAGGGAAGCACGGCAGTGGCGAGCGGAGGCTAGAGCTTTGGCTTTTCACTTGGAGAAGAAGCAGAGGAACAGCGAACCAAAGATTGGAGGAGCGCGGGAGGTAAATGAGCGGCGTGGCCATGGTTTTCCCCCATTTTATGGGGAAGGCATGAGCCACCGCCTTTACCATTTTACTGCGACGTGACACCAGCATGCAGCAACCGCCCCATGCACGACCCCCACGTCAGCGCAGATCGTGGGGAAGTGCAACCACTGGAGGAGTTACTGCGGTAAAACGGGTCAAACCCCACTGCCCGCGCACCGTTGTGGGCCTAGACCAACAACGCGTTGCGCTTATGTATGGCCCAGGCCCCGGGTCTCCTGTCGGTGTACTAAAGTAGGGGCGCTCTGTTTTATCCCTTATTTGTGGACGGGCAGTCAGAGCCACTCCTGCAACCACACATAACAAATTAGAGGAGGGAAGCCAGAGATACAAAGTTACCGGAGCAACGCCAAGGCGGTGCCGCAAGAAGACCAAGCAAGAGGACAGGCTCTCTCCCGACAAGGACTCTTGCCGACGTGGCCTACATGCCCCCGGCAAGAACCCTAGCCCGGGCAATTCACCCAAATGCCTCCGTCGTACCCACCATTAAGCCTAGGAGCTCTAACGTCATCAACAACATTGGAACCAAGGCTCGAGAAGCGCCCATGTGATGGCATGCAGATCTTTGTGAAGACAAAGGTCTATGGCTCACGAGATGAGAACCAGACGACGAGGCAATGACAAGGCTCCTTGCCGAGGATGCCCACGAGGCCCCGACAAGACTCCTCGCTAAGGCAAGGACCTTGCCGGGAACAGACGCAGGACCACGACAAGCCCTTGCTACCCCATCGTTACCTCAGCTCAGCGGCCGACCCACTAGCCCAGGCAGGTAGCCACGTGGCGGTACGTGGTCCCTGGTCTAGCTAGTCAAGCACCTATGTGGTGGGATGCAGATCTTCCTGAAGACCCTACCACCACGCCACCTCAGCCGCCTGCCCCGCTGGCCCGAATGCGCGTCGCAACCAAACAAAGCGGCCACGGATGGGACGGGCCTCGTTTCCGTACCCGATAAAGCAAGTGGACACCTATGTAGCGCATTTAACGCGTCTTGTCTCGTAATGGCATGAGATAAGCCTATGAACTGTACACCTTTCCACCTCTTGTGTGCCACTGTGGCGGCCCCTTTGGACTATAAAAGGAGGCCCACGGCATACTGGAGAAGGATTCGGATCCTTTGGAGCTGGACATGCAATGTAGCTAGTTCAAGAACTCAAGAACACTCGAATATACAACAAAGCGGGACTAGGGTATTACGCATTCTCGCGGCCCGAACCTGGGTAAACGATCCTTGTGCTGACTCTTTGACCCGCTCTTTGTACAACCTCGTGCCCGCCAAATATAGAAGGGATTCTAGTGATCCCATACGTGTCGTTTCATACCCTTGCCGGGGCGGCCCGCAAAACAGTGGTGCAAGAAGACAGGCTTCCCCCGACAAGACCCTTGCCGGGGCGGCCCGCACGACCCCAGCAAGAACCGTTGCCGGGGAAACTGAACCAACGCCTCCATTGCAGCTACCCTTGAGCCTAGGAGCTCCGACGTCATCAACGGTGTTGGCACCAAGGCTCGGGAAGCGTCTGCGTGATTGCATGTAGATCTTTGTAAAGACAAGGGTGTATGAATCCTAAGATGAGAACCAGAAGACAAAGCAATCGCAAGGCTCCTTGCCGAGGATGCCCACGAGGCCCCGACAAGGCTCCTTGCCGAAGACACCCCAAAGCCCCGGCAAGCCTCTTCCCGAGGACGCTCACAGAGGCCTTGGCAAGACCCTTGCCGGGAACAGACGCGAGACCGCGGCAAGCCCTTCCTGCCCCATCGTCGCCTCAGCTCGGCAGCTGACCCACTAGCCCAGACAGGTACCCACGTGGCAGTACATGGTTCCTGATCCAGCTAGTCAAGCACCTGCGAGGTGGCATGCAAATCTTCATGAAGACCCTACCACCGCGCCATCTCAGCTGCCTGCCCCACTGGCCTGGACGCGCATCGCAACCAGACGGAGCGACAACGGATGGGACGGGCCTCGTTCCCGTGCCCGATAAAGCAAGTGGACACCTAAGTTGCGCATTTAATGCGTCTTTTCTCGTAATGGCATGAGATAAGTTTGTACACTGTGTACCTTTTCACCTCCTGTGTGCCACTGTGGCAGCCCCTTTTTTACTATAAAAGGAGACCCGAGGCATACTGGAGAAGGTTTCGGATCTTTTGAACTAGCCATGCACCGTATCTAGTTCAAAATTCAAGAACACTCAAATACACACCAAAGCACGACAAGGGAATTACGCATCCTTGTAGCCCGAACCTGGGTAAACGATCCTTATACTAACTCTTAGACTATTCGTTCGGGCGCCGTTGGATTCCCAGCGTTATAGTATGACGACCATTTTGTGGACAAGCCTTTGCCGGCCACACGACCAGCTGACGACGGCTTACTGAGCTTATCCTTTTTCTTCATTACATTCAACGCCCTATTTAGAGTGGTGTCCCAAGGGTTGCTCTTAGTCGACCCCACGCTACTGCTTTCAGTCGCCTGCGGAAGGAATGTGAACCATTTAGAAATTTGGCTTCATTAATTAGAATGCAACCATATGGAGCTAATTACGCAGGGGTGTATTCCTTACCAGAACAAGCTCAAGCGCCCTGGTCTTTGGAGAACTTCTATCGTTCGTGCAGCTTCGTGAAGAGGAGGTTGTGCAAATTCCCTCGGTCAGGATGCCTCAGGTTCTCGGTGATGATCGAGACGGTGCTCCAGAGAATGCACCCGAGCTGAAGCGAGTACCCCTTGACTATTCGTTCGGGCGCCGTTGGATTCCCGTCGGAGTCCACTTCAGTAAATTCCTCCTTGAGGGTGCGGAGCACGGTCGGGCGCCGGTCCTTCGGTTGCCTCTTCGGTTGGCTGCCATCTGTGCGTGCGCCACCATCATCAGTGGTGGCATCCTCGGCGGCACCATCAGTGGTGTCGTCCCCGATGGCACCATCAGTGGGGTCATCCTCGGCGGCACCATCAGTGGTGTCAGGATCGGTGGGGAAGGCGGCGTCCTCATACAAGTGAGGTTGTTCCTCCATCTCCTGGGACAGCTCCCAGAATGCCTTGCCGCCCGAACCCCCGACCTCATCGTTGTGGGCCATGTTTCTCTCTAAATAGGAAAAAAGTTTGGTCAAAAAGTTGGTTATTGTCAAGGAACAAGATCATGGTCTCATCATTTAGGGTTTGTCAACACCGAGGCATCCTAAAAGCTGAGCTTTTATCATTGAGGGTTTTTCGACGCTGAGGCACCCTAAAAGCCTAAGCTTTCATCATTTAGGTTTTTATCGACACTGAGGCACCCTAAAAGCCAAGGTTTTATAATTTATGGTTTGTCGACACCGAGGCATCCTAAAAGCTAAGCTAGGAAGGAGAATTCTAAGTTGGGCCTAATCACTTGGCTCTATTGCCGCCTATGGTTTAATGCAGCAAGAATAAAGGGGCAGTTGATCCTACTTAATTAAGTACTAAGATACCCCGGCCCATGCATTAGTCACAAGTACCCCATATGTCCTATTTTTAGCAAAGTCATGCTAAAATCCATGGAAAATTTCAGCATGACCTTTGCTGAAAATAGGACATATGGAGTACCCGAATTTGCCGGAACGGAAGTTAATCGACATTCCAACAAACTCAAGGGCCTCTCGGGGTACCTGCAAAATCATCATGACACGATGGTCGGAGATAAAACCCAGCAAAAAGCTGCTCCAGGTTCACCAATTGACTGATACTCATGGATAAGCAAAGCAAACTACTACTACCTAAACAAGAACCAGACAAACTGATATATAATGTCAAGCATGTCTAATACCAGCAGTTAATTGTAGCTTTTGCTTTTCAGTGCCAAATTCTATCTAGTACCAGCAGTTAATTAGGTTAATTACCCGCTGTTAATAACAACACATATTTTAGCTAGCTAGTACCAGTGCTATTACCCAGCAGTTAATTAGCTTTTGCTTTTTCTTTTCAGTGCCAAATTCTAGCTAGTACTAGCAAATTAACATCTAGCACCAATCATTTTCAAATATATATACAAGACAGTAGGTAAAAGGAATTTATATGTGCCCACTAGACATTTCTATAATTCATCATGCATATATAGGGGACAAAGCATTCAGAGATGGCGTCCTGCCCTGTATATTGATCTTTGCCTGATGGGAGGAAGAGTTGAGGCACAAGTGTGTAGCAAGCATCAGTGAAACAGAGGTTAGTAACAGCTCAAGATTCAGTTTACATGTCATATACTCTTCAGCAACACTGCTTGCGAAAAAGAATTGCACTAACATGAGCACTTGACATGTACCAGTAATTAATTTCAAAAGATAAATTTAGACATGTCAGCAAGCTACCATATGCAGAAACCCACCACCAAATGGCCTTATCAGCAGTTTGACATGTCGCAACACGACAGAAACCACTAGCTCTGCACATGTCCTCATCATCTGTGATGTACCTCTTTTGGCAGATGAACTTAGAGATTGGATAAAAGCTGGTAGTAAATTCTAGAGTTTTTAAAGTAGGGACACTAGGATATTGTGCATTTTCAAGGAAAATAAACAACATCACACATAACTAACGGTGGAAGAAATTAGAAGGTCATTTGCGCATGCCAACATCACCGGGAAATTGTTCTGGATAAAGCCAGAAACAGCTAATACCTCCAAGTTTATAGGATTTAAAATGAAAGAATGGTGCTCAGTTGCTGCATTTAAAAACTATAGAGCAGTTGTCTTCTCCTCAAGAATTGCATAGGATGTATTGTAGTTAATTAACAACTTGTGAATCCCCGCAAAAACAGTTAGGTTGCGTTTGGCAATGAAGTTTTTCTGCAGTTTTACAAAAAATACCGTGGTCTTCAATAAAGCCGCAGTTTTAAATACTTTGATGTGTTTGGCATGAACAAATACATCAGTTTTAGAAACTGTAGTTTTCTTGAAACCACAATTTTTTTGCTGTTTTGGAAAAATAGGTTGGGACCTCTTTTTCGTAAACAGAGAAACGTGTGCGTTACTTTGCTCTCTCCTACAATTTTTTCTGGTGAGCCTATCTTCCAGCCATCGTTGTGACGTGCAATTCATCCACCTTCTCTCCTATCATGGACAAATGAAGCTCACCACTTGGTTGGAAGAAAGGAAGTATGCGCTACCCTGCTTGATTGATTGAGCCCGTCAATGCAACTTCATGCACGCATGTAGTATGATTGATTGCATTCATGACTTCCTAGGTCAGCGATCAGCTAGGCGTCCTTGCAGACACTGATTGAACTGGTCATGTAGCTCCTTAGGTATAGCTAAGTCAGGTTCAGTTGTGTAGCAATCATTCAAAACTACGGTAAAACAGCATCGGCCAAACATATCTGTAGTTTTCCGAAAACTGAGAAAAATGCAGTTTCTAGAAACTGTAGTATTTGTTGTCCACGCATTGCAATACCAAAGTTTCGGAATACTGCAGTATTTTAAAAACTTTGCTGCCAAACTAGGCCTTAACAACTTGTGAATTGTTAAAGCGGGGAACACTAAGAATCAGAGTTAACACTAACAAGGATCCTATGCAACTAAAGCAACAGAGCAAAAAAACTAGGTCTGTATTAATCGCGAATCTAGCGCCGGCGATCGATCTAGGGCAGGCCGCGATCCATCCATCAATCCATCCAGGGGGAACAGAGAAGAGCAATCGTGACGTGGCAGTAAGGAAGCGAAGAAGGGGGGAAATAAGGGAGAGGAGAATACCTTGACGTCGAGGGACTGGACGCGGGTGGAGAGGGTGCCGACGACGAGCTCGCCGGCGCAGGGGTTGAAGAAGTGGAGGCCCGGCTCGGCGAGGCGAAGGAAGCGGCCCCACTTCTCGACCACGTTGGCCTGCTCCACGCACCCGCAGAAGTCCGGCGGGGGTCGGGGCGGCGGCGGGGGTCGGGGCGGCAGTGCGCGGGGGTC
>LR738712.1:452373243-452443324 GCA_902687465.1 Secale cereale
GGGGGGGGGGGGGGGGGGGGGGGGGGGGGGGGGGGGGGGGGGGGGGGGGGGGGGGGGGGGGGGGGGGGGGGGGGGGGGGGGGGGGGTGCTCGGCGGTGAGGGGTACCGGATCTGGCAAGGTGGGATAGCGATCGAGATCAAGATCGAGTGTCCATGAAATTTAAAAACATTCAAGAGTTCAAAAAGTGCCCATGAAATACAATCGAGAAATGAAGGCTACGATTTCAATACAATCGATCTTAGCTAGCTATTGATACGTCCAAAATGCATCACTATTTTATATCGTAATTCATCCTTATTCATTGATATATTTCACATTACGTTGATGTTCTTATGTTGTTTTGGCCTATTTTACATAGTTTGCAAGTTTCCGGTGCCGAAGCAGCACACGCAGGATTCAGCGGTAAAAAGTGGACGCTGAGTTGCTGAAGAAGAATACCTCCAAATTACCTGAAAATCGACGGAGGGTATTTTCCAGAAGGATTACGAAGACACGCAAAAGAGCAACCAGAGGGGCGCCACAGGGCGCCCAGGCGGCCACCTGGCGCGGCCCCCACCCTGGCCGCGCCGGGAGGGCGCCTGGAGCCCCTGGCCCACTCCCGGCTGCCCCCTTTGGCATATATACTCCTCGTCATCCAAAAATCCTAAAAAAAGAGTTTTGACGGAGTTCCGCCGCCGCTCCGTGGCGGAAACCTACAGAGAAGAAAAAGCCATCTCCGGCGGGCAGATTCCGCCGGGGAGATCACCTCCAGGAAGGGGAGATCATCGCCATCGTCATCACCATCGTCACGGGCATCATCGAGATCATCATCAACGTCATCCCCAACATCAGCACCATCTCCATCTTCATCCAATCTCATCTCACCATAGCAACTTGTGTTGTAATCCGTACTATCTATCCTCTCTACACTATCGGTGTTGATTACTACTTTGTGGTGAATGCTATTGAGTTTTATTGGAGAAATATCATTATGTCCAGATTGTTTATCACCCATCTATCTCCACTGATCATGATCTCTTTTATGTCTTATGAGTAGTTACTTTAGTTCTTGAGGACATGGGAAAAGTCTTGTTGTTAGTAGTCATATGATGTTGAAGTAATATGTGTTGTTTGATACTTAAGTTGTGTTGATATTTTCCTAGTGGTGTTGTGTGATTCGAACACTCAACACTCCGCCTTATTAAGGACCTAGGGGAATACATTGTGTACAAAGAATGCTTATGGTGGGTTGCCGGAGTGATAGAAACCTGAACCCCAGTTCGCACGCTTTTGCACAAGGGAACAACGGATCATCGATCGTATTGCTATGGTTAGGCTTTTGCCTTAAATACTATCTTGTATTTGAGGATGCTTGCAAGGTGTTTAATCATAAGAGTTCACTCATCTTAGTCTAGAGAGTGTACTAGCATAGATCCACCCACTCAACACTTATCAACACATCACATAGTACCGATACGAAATATGGCGAAAGCACATGACTACCTCTCCCGTGTGTCGTCAAGAACACTTTAGCCTTTATAAGTTCAGTTGCTAGGCCTCTCCTTTGCTCAGAAAGGATTGGGCCACTTGTTACTCTCCAGTGCCTTTTACTTTGCTCGCTTTTACTTTCCTGTTGCTTATATCAAGAAAACCCCTAAAAGTTATCTTTCAGTGCTTGCAGTTATTCCTTGCTCAGAATCATTTATCAATACCTTCTGCTCCTCGTTGGGTTCGACACTCTTACTTATCGAAAACGCTGCAATAGATCCCTTACGATTGTGGGTCATCAAGTAACGTTCTCTGGCGCCGTTGCCGGGGAGTGTAGCGCTATTGGTAAGTGAAGCTGGTAAGGAAGTTTTTATATATTTCTGTTTTTATTTTGCTGTTGCTGCTCTTTGTCCTTATGGACAACCTTGCTATTGGATCGTTGCTTGAGGGAAGACGCCCCACACCTGTGGTGGTTGCTCCTCCCCCTACTGAAATTGTGCCCTATAAAATACCAGCTGGTATTATCGATTATGTTTTGGCTAATCGTTATGCAGGAGACAGACATCCCTGTGAACACTTGCTATATCTGTCACAACTATGTTCATTATTTAAGCTTGCAGGTGTATCAATGGAGTTTGTCATGAGGAAATTGTTCTCCGTATCGCTTATAGATAAAGCTTCAGATTGGTATAAGCTTCTCGATAATTCACACTTGCTTGATTGGCAAGAGCTTATGTCTCTATTTTATACCAAGTTTTATCCTCTTCATGAAATTCATCGAGACAGGAACTATATATATAACTTTAGGTCTCGTGACGGACAAAGCATTGCTCAAGCTTGGGGGAGATTAAAGTCTCTAATGCTCAAATGTCCTATTCATGAGCTCCCCAAGGAAATTATACTTACAAATTTTTATGCCAGGCTTTCTCGTCGGGATAAGGAGATGCTGGATGCCTCCTCTAGTTGGGTATTTCAGACGAAGAGTGTTGAAGAAAGGTGGGATCTCATTGAAAGGATCCAGAGGAATACCGAAGATTGGGAAATCGATAAAGGTATTGAACCCGCTATAAATTATGAGCATGATTATATTGAGAGCTATGTGAAAACTGATTACTTCAATACGTTTTGCTCTAAGATTGGTCTTGATTCCTATCTAATGATTGATTTCTGTAAGGATTTTGCCTCTCACGTTGATTCTTTTAAAAAGAAGAGAGATCAGCATCAAGAACCTTTCAAAGAGTTAACTATTGATATTCATGTTGCTGACCCTATTTTGCCTGCAGTTATATATGAAAAGCCTCCTTTTCCCGGAAGGATAAGGGAGCACTCTCTTGTGACAGGCATAATAAATAAAAGTGAGAGAAGAATTGATGAGCCTGAGGACCAGATCAAGGTCGATCCTCAAGTTGCATTGGTTAAAGACCTTGTTACTAATGATGTTTTGGATTCCAATGTAAATTTTTGTGCTGTTTCCACTAACCTTGTCACAGCCAAGAATAAAGGCAAAATTTCAGGTACTCCAGTAGTATCTGTTAAAATAGGAGATCACAATTATTATGGGCTATGCGATTTGGGATCGAGTGCTAGTGATATCCCCTATTCACTTTATCAAGAGATCATCGGTGAGATTTCACCTTGTGAACTTGAAGAAGTTGATGTTACCATTCATCTTGCAAACAGAGCAACTATCTCTCCTATCGGAATTGTGAGAGACGTTGAAGTCCTATGTGGAAAGGTAAAATACCCTACCAACTTTCTAGTACTTGGTTCAGTGAGGGACAATTTTTGTCCTATTATTTTTGGTAGACCTTTTCTCAGAACTTGTGGAGCTATAATAGATTGCAAGAAAGGTAAAGTTTCTATTGAATTCAATGGTGAGCCATATGAATTTAACTTTTCTAAGTTCTCTAAGCAACCTCGTGGTACCGACTTACCCAGTGATGGTAAAATTATTGAAAGTATTGCTTCTATTGCTATTCCCCCTAATGATCCTTTGCAGCAATATATGGAGGACCACCAGAATGATTTGCATATGCAGGAAAGAAATGAACTAGATGAAATATTCTTGAGACAACCTGCTATCCTGAAGCACAACCTTCCGGTTGAACCTTTGGGAATTTTATCAAAACCAAAAGAAGACCCGGTGTTCGATCTTAAACCTCTTCCCGATACGCTCAAGTATTCTTATTTAGATGAAAAGAAAGTATATCATGTTATTATCAACTCTAACCTTTCAGGATATGAAGAAGAGCGACTATTGGAAGTACTTCGTAAACACCGAGGTGCAATTGGCTATACCCTTGATGACCTTAAGGGGATTAGTCCATCTATCTGTCAACATACTATCAACCTTGAGCCCGATGCTAAACCAGTTGTTGATCATCAACGACGGTTGAACCCGAAGATGATGGATGTTGTAAGAACTGAGATTCTCAAGCTTCTAGCCGCAGGTATTATCTAGCCTATAGCTGATAGTAAGTGGGTAAGCCCGGTACATTGTGTTCCTAAGAAAGGAGGTACAACTGTGGTTCCTAATGATAAGAATGAACTAATACCTCAGAGAATTATTATTGGATATAGAATGTGTATTGATTACAGGAAGCTGAACAAGGCAACCAGGAAGGATCACTACCCGTTGCCGTTCATCGACCAAATGCTTGAAAGGATTCAGGAGACAAACTTCTCATATGAGACTGGAGAACCCCTTCCATGGAAGCGCTTCACCGAGGACTACGTGATCAACGTCAACAAGAATGAGGAGTGAAATCTCCTTGGGTAATGGCATCCCCTTTGCTTGTTCCAAGCTTGGGGGAGTGTCCGGTATCTTTATCTTTATCTTTTGTCTTTTAGAGTCAAGTAGAGTCGTATCATGTCTAGGGAGGTTATTATATGAAATAGGTGTGTGCATAGAGGTCTATCACTCCTTCTGTGGAGAGATTGTATCCGTGAGTGTGGAGTCGTCTATGATGGAATATTAATGAGAAGTCTATTGGTTCCTTTGCTGCACTCGGTATTCTCTTCACGCAATCAACCTTATATGATGATTCTTATGGGGAGTATTGACCTTATATCAGGTATGGCTTTGAAAACTTTATTTAATCTTGGCAAACATAGCTTTGATCATAACAACAAGCATGATTTTCTTAAAGTAGCGACATAGCCAAAACCTTTATGTTATTATGCTTGAAGTGTTATGCTGACAAGGAAGACAACTTGATGTGTTATGCTTATTTTAATGTTTATGCTTTATATTGATTTGCATCTTAGTCATCATCAATTGTTTGTTCTCTCAAAGCCTTTGCTAGCCTAAACTCTGTACTAAGCGGAATTCTGCTTGTGCATCCATACCCTTAAACCAATACCTTCCATATGAGTCCACCATACCTTCCTATTCGTGGTATTCCACTACCACCTCCTAAAGTATAGAATTTGTGTGTTATCCTTAAATGTTCAAAATCTTCTATTTTGTGCCCCTGTTTTAGCTCATGAGGAAGTAGTAGTTAATTCATGATCTTTTTAAGTTGGACAAGTTTTACCCCGGGATTGCATGTCTAATCTGCAAACCCCTAATACAAGAAGGAACTGGCATGAGTGCGCCCGGCTCATAAAAGATAATACAACAAACAAACCCTCCTTCACGCTTTGTTCATGAGAAATCAGAAAACTTTGGCAGCGATAAACAAAGGAGATTAAGGGGATGTGATCGTCCCCGTGCGGGAGCCGTTCCTCGAAACTTGTCCAGCTCAAGAAGTAATTGAGTTATCTATTAACATTCGTTGACAAATCATGCACCTCTCAAAACTTGTTTTCATTCTGTTTGATTTAAGGATAGCACATGAGTTTTCCCTACTTCCCTAGAGCAGGGCCTATCTCTTAGTTTTAGGTTGAGTCAGTTATTCCTACTTCCTTCTATTCTTAAAAAGAGCAGACATTTGATGTTGACGAGGATTCATTCATATAAAGTTGCATTAAGATTTATCATACCATATTCTGGTCGACATTATCATTTGATAAGTAAGTTGTTTGTCAAGCCCAGCTAAAGCAAACATCTTCCTTTGTGTTAACACTTTCACTTATTGCCTAATAACATGTTCTTTCAAAAGCTTTAATTAATCTCATCAAAACATAAAGAGAAAGAGCAAAAGTAAAAGCTATTAGTTGTTCTTTGACCAAAGGACATGTTTGCTATGATTTGATGAGTTTCCTTAGCCCTACTTTCGATTATAAGTGTTACCACTCTTTTATAAGGGCCTTATGAGTTGAAGATTGCTGTTGAGGATATTTGAGTTTGGTGAAGAGACTGTGATGCTTCTTGTATGTAATCTATTTATCGACACTTCACTCTCTAAACTTGTGGACAGGTTTACCGAGCTCAGTATTCACTTGGGGACAAGCGAGGTCTAAGCTTGGGGGTGTTGTTACGTCCAAAATGCATCACTATTTTATATCGTAATTCATCCTTATTCATTGATATATTTCACATTACGATGATGTTCTTATGTTGTTTTGGCCTATTTTACACAGTTTGCAACTTTCCGGTGCCGAAGCAGCAGACGCAGGATTCAGCGGTAAAAAGTGGACGCTGAGTTGCTGAAGAAGAATACCTCCAAATTACCTGAGAATCGACGGAGGGTATTTTCCAGAAGGATTACGAAGACACGCAAAAGAGCAACCAGAGGGGGGCCACAGGGTGCCTAGGCGGCCACCTGGCGCGGCCCCCACCCTGGCCGCGCCGGGGGGGGCGCCTGGAGCCCCTGGCCCACTCCCGGCTGCCCCCTTTGGCATATATACTCCTCGTCATCCAAAAACCCTAAAAAAGAGAGTTTTGACGGAGTTCCGCCGCCACTCCGTGGCGGAAACCTACAGAGAAGAAAAAGCCATCTCCCGCGGGCAGATTCCGCCGGGGAGATCACCTCCCGGAAGGGGAGATCATCTCCATCGTCATCACCATTGTCACGGGCATCATCGAGATCATCATCAACATCATCCCCAACATCAGCACCATCTCCATCTTCATCCAATTTCATCTCACCATAGCAACTTGTGTTGTAATCCGTACTATCTATCCTCTCTACTCTATCGGTGTTGATTACTACTTTGTGGTGAATGCTATTGAGTTTTATTGGAGAAATATAATTATGTCCAGATTGTTTATCACCCATCTATCTCCACTGATCATGATCTCTTTTATGTCTTGTGAGTAGTTACTTTAGTTCTTGAGGACATGGGAAAAGTCTTGTTGTTAGTAGTCCTATGATGTTGAAGTAATATGTGTTGTTTGATACTTAAGTTGTGTTGATATTTTCCTAGTGGTGTTGTGTGATTCGAACACTCAACACTCCGCCTTATTAAGGACCTAAGGGAATACATTGTGTACAAAGAATGCTTACGGTGGGTTGCCGGAGTGACAGAAACCTGAACCCCAGTTCGCACGCTTTTGCACAAGGGAACAACGGATCATCGATCGTATTGCTATGGTTAGGCTTTTGCCTTAAATACTATCTTGTATTTGCAGATGCTTGCAAGGTGTTTAATCATAAGAGTTCACTCATCTTAGTCTAGAGAGTGTACTAGCATAGATCCACCCACTCAACACTTATCAACACATCACATAGTACCGATACGGAATATGGCGAAAGCACATGACTACCTCTCCCGTGTGTCCTCAAGAACACTTTAGCCTTTATAAGTTCAGTTGCTAGGCCTCTCCTTTGCTCAGAAAGGATTGGGCCACTTGTTACTCTCCAGTGCCTTTTACTTTGCTCGCTTTTACTTTCCTGTTGCTTATATCAAGAAAACCCCTAAAAGTTATCTTGCAGTTATTCCTTGCTCAGAATCATTTATCAATACCTTCTACTCCTCGTTGGGTTCGACACTCTTACTTATCGAAAACGCTGCAATAGATCCCTTACGGTTGTCGGTCATCAGCTATCTGTTCACAATCTTCTTGCCCTTCTTTTTCGCAAATGGAGTTCTTCTGTGGAACGGATGTCCTTTAGGTAGGGTGGTCCTGCTTCTTCTTCTGGTGTATGCTGCTACTTCATCATTGTCGTCATGTTCGATCTTCGGGTCGCCGTACTTGTCGAAGTCTTGCTCATTGGCTACTCCATCCATTCCGATGATCTTCCTTTTGCGTCTCCTCACGACAACATGACTGGGCTTTGACGGGTCGGTAATGAAGAAGCATTGGTCAACTTGGGAAGCCAGTACCCATGGCTCATTTTTCACGGTGACGTTTGCGCCCGCGGTCTTGGATTTGGCTTCGGGTATAACAATGGTTGTGAAATACCGGTCTTCTTTTAGGACGCTCTTGTCCCATCTGACACGGAACATCGGGACCTTCTCTCCAGCGTAGCTCAGCTCCCAGATCTCCTCGATCCTTCCGTAGTATCTGTCCTTGTCGTTACCGGTGTAGGATTCCATCGTTACCCCGGAGTTCTGATAACCATCGCTCTTCATGTCCTTGGCCTCGGTGTAGAATGTGTAGCCGTTGATATCGTACGCCTCATAGGTCATCAGGTTGTGCTCGGCGCCCTGTGACAAGGCAAATATGAGTTGTTCTTCCGCGGAAGAATCCTCATGTAGAGGGTACGACAGAAGCTTCTGCTTGAACCAACACGTGAAACATGAGTTGTGCTGTTTGATTAAATCTCCGTCCGCCCTCTGTTGGCCTCGGTCATTGTACGTCTTCTCAATAAAGGTTTTGTGCTCTACCACCAATGGATCGACCACGTCTATGTGTTGTAGCGCGACTAGGTTTGCTCTTTAAATGTCGGCAAGTCGACCCTCGAAGTCGACATGCATTTCACGGTGACCCTCACGGTGACCCCATCCAGCGAGCCTGCTGACATGCCTGTTGACGGGCAGACCAACGGGGTTCTCGATGCCTAGATAATTCGTGCAGTAGGAGATGCACTCTTCGGTCAGAAAGCCCCTGGCTATGCTTCCCTCTGGACGTGACATGTTGCGAACGTATCCTTTGATGACACCATTCATCCTTTCGAACGGTATCATGCTGTGCAGGAACGTCGGCCTGAGTTGGATGATATCGTCCATGATATGGACCAGTAGATGCACCATAACGTCGAAGATTGAGGGCGGGAAGTACATATCAAGCTCGCATAGTATCACCATGATCTCTTCCTGTAGCCTTCTGAGTTGCCTCATGCCAACCGACTTCCGAGAGATGACGTCGAAAAAGTTGCATAGGCCAAATAGCGTTTCACGGACGTGCGCGTCCATGATCCCACGGACTGCAACTGGAAGTATCTGCGTCATCAGCACGTGACAGTCGTGAGACTTCATCCCGCTGAACTTCTGCTTCGCTGGGTCTAGGTATTTGCTTATCTTCCCCGCGTAACCGTAAGGAAGTTTTACTCCTACGAGGCAGGTGGAAAACTGCTCGATCTCCTCCTGACTTAGAGTGAAGCACGTGGGAGGGTAGTCATTTCCGGTCTTCTTGGCCTTTTTTCCTTTGCGACGACTTTCCGTGTCCTGCTTCGCCTCATCATCATCATCATCATCATTAGCGTGAAGCTCCTGCCTGATGCCCATTGATTTCAAGTCTGCCCCTGCTTTCGTCCCATCTTTGGTCCTCTCTGGCATGTTGAGCAGGGTACCAAGCAGACTCTCGCACACGTTCTTCGTGATATGCATGGCATCAAGGCTGTGAGGCACACGGTGGATCTTCCAGTACGGCAAGTCCCAGAAAACAGACCTTGTTTTCCATACCTTCAGCAGCGGCTCTGGCGCCCTTCGCTTCTTTCCCGGCTCTGGCGCCTTTTGCTTCTTTCCCGGCAGTGGGCAATCTTTCCAATTTTTCAATAGCTCGTCTATTTCCTCGCCGCTCCTCGTACGCGGGCGTTCTCGGGGTTCGGTTTCACCATCGAACAAATCCTTGCGTTTTCTCCACAGGTCATCGTCGCGAAGCCACCTTCGATGTCCCATGAACACGGTTTTCGAAGACCCGGGATCTCTATCTAGCTGGCGATACGTTGTGTCATCCATGCACCTGACGCATCCAGAAAATCCATGGACCACCTGCCCCGCGACATATCCGTAACCGAGATAGTCGTCCACTGTCGTGAGCAGTGCGTCTCTCATAGGGAAAATTCTTTCTTTGCGGCGTCCCACGTATTGGCTGGCGTTTTCCACAGCGTGTCTAGCTCCTCTTTCAGCAGTCCGAGATACAGAGTGATGTCGTTCCCTGGTTGTTTCGGTCCTTCAATTAGCATACTCATGTGAATGTACTTCCTCTTCATGCACAACCAGGGGGGAAGGTTGTACATCCACAGAAACACAGGCCAGGTGCTATGTGTGCTTCTCTGGCTGCCAAACGGATTGACTCCATCGGTGCTCGCGCCCAGCACGATGTTCCTTGGATCGTTCCCAAATTTTGCGTCTTCGAAGTTCAACGCTTGCCACTGGCTCGCATCCTTAGGGTGACTCAGCATCTTGTCTTTTTTATCTATCTCCGGATCATTTGCGTCATCTTCTCGCTTCTTCTCCTCCCTATCCGCATGCCAACGCAGGAGCTTTGCTACCTTAGGGTCCGCGAAATACCACTACAGACAAGGAGTGATCGGAAAGTACCACACCACTTTTCGAGGAGCTTTCTTCCTCTTCTTGTATCGAGTGACGCCGCACACCGGACATATGGTAGACTCCGCGTGCTCGTCCCGATAAATGATGCAATTGTTCATGCACACATGGTATTTCACGTGCGGTAAATCCAGATGACACACGATTTTCTTCGCCTCCTCGAAACTGGTCGGGCACTTGTTCCCCTTGGAAAGACGTTCATGCCAGAATGACATGTTCTCATCGAAGCATGTGTCGGTCATTTTGTGTTTTACCTTCATCTCCAGAGCCATGAGCGTCACTTTCAGGCGGGTATCCTCGGGCCTGCATCCTTCATACAATGGAGTAACCGCGTCTATCTCCAGTTGATCCATCTTTACTTTCTCTCGGGCGGCAGCTCTTGCGTTATCCGTCTGCTTGAGAAGCAGCTCTTGAATATGAGGGTCCTGCACCCAGCCCATCGATGGTCCAGCGTCGTCTGCTTCGCCGGCATCATCATCTTCATGATCATGCCCGTCGTCTGCTCCGGCATCTTCCTCATCATCATGTCCTGCATCTTCTACATGATGACTGTGTACAGCATCACCGTCGTGATCATCTCCTGGAGATTCTTCGTCTTCTCGCCCGCCCGAGCCGCGGTGGTTGTCTTGCTGCCCTTCCTCATTTCTTGCCCGGCCCCCATGGACGACTTCATAGTCATCTTCATCACGTTGCCACCGATAGCCATCCATGAAACCACGCAAGAGCAGGTGGTCCCGCACCGGCCCGGTATCCGGGTCCGCAATAAGGCTCTTCAGCTTGCATCTTCGACACGGACATCTTATCTCCATCTCGTTCTTTTCAAGTATCTCAGCCTTCGCGGAGCTCAAAAACCTATTCACGATGCCTTCGGTCATCGTGCGGACCATGGTCGCCTGCGGGGTAGAGCAAAATGATATTTTAGAACCAAGAAAAAATTTGGCATGACTTTCCCTAAAAATAGGACCAAAAAGAATGCTTAATGCCAAAATTCTCGCCGAAACGGAAATGAATCGACATTCCGGCAAAATATTGGCAACTATAGCATTCCAAATACCGGTACACCTGCAAACACAAACATATATGCAACACCACAAACATATGCAACACCACGAACATACATAGATCTAGCTAGGCCATAAAAAGTGCATGTGCACATTGTTGGAGGGAGAACAACATAAAGATAACTTCCCCCTTACTTACCTATCAAAAAAAGGTAATTTAACCACTTAATTTGAATGAATCTATGGTGGAAATGAGGTGACAAAGAGGAGGCACCCGAGACAAGATTTGGAGGAGGAGGTGCAGAGAATGAAGTGGGGAGAAAGTGAGTGGGTAGGAGTGGCTGTCCAAAATATCTTGTTGGTGCCCACTTACTGATGGCACACCTCCTCCAAATGTGCCATTAGTAACCCAGGTTACTAATGGCGCACATGCTGGTGGTGCGCCATTAGTAGTTTTGCAAAAAACAATTTAAAAAAAACATACTAATGGCGACTAGTAATGGCGCACTGTGGCATAGTGCGCCATTAGTAGTTTTGCAAAAAAAGAATAAAAAATATAATTAAAAAACAATACTACTGGCGCACTATGTGATTGGTGTGCCATTACTAGTTACAACTAGTAATGGCGCACTCTATCTGGATGCGCCATTAGTATGTTTGGAAAAGAAAAAAATTGATACTAATGGCGCACCCTGAGCCAGGTGCGCCATTAGTGTATTCCACTCTAATGGCGTACCAGCAAGTGGTGCGCCATTCGTATATACTAATGGCGCACCGCATGTCTGGTGCGCCATTAGTGTCAATCCCATCTATAGCCCTTTTCCTAGTAGTGTGCCCAAACCACAAGAGCCATTGCTGATATATCTAGCAGCGATGAATCAAGTGGGCAGTGCTACGCTAGTAGCCCAGAGAGAGGTCAATACGGAAGCAATAGCAACAACAGAACCTGATGCCATTGGGATAGAAGGGACGCAACCAAATGAAGTAGTGAAGAAGAAGAAGATGATGCAGCACCCGGTTTACTTTGTTAGCTCCCTCTTGCAGGGGACTAGGTCGAGGTACTCCGATGTGCAGAAATTGCTCTTCGGCCTCCTTGTGTCCTCGAGGAAGCTGGGTCATTACTTCCAAGCACATGAAATTACCATCGTAACCCGCCTCCCGTTGCAGCGGATATTGCATAACCCAGACGCGTCTGGGAGGATTGTGGAATGGGACTTGGAACTGTCAAGCTTTGGCTTGATGTTTGAAAGCACTTTGACGATTCATATTAGAGTCTTGGCGGAGTTCGTTGCAAAATGGACCTCATCGCCCGACGAACAGATCCAGGAGACCACTCTACCCGGCAAGGGAACGAGTCGCAACTCGATTATGTACTTTGACGGAGGTTTCTCGCTGCAAGGCGCCGGTGCTCGTGTGCTTCTCGTTGCGCCCACCGGAGAGCACCTCAAGTATGTGGTCCAGATGCACTTCCCCAGGGAGATGTCGACGAACAACACTACCGAGTACGAGGGACTGCTTGCTGGTCTCAGGATCGTGGCAGACCTCGGAATCAAGAAGCTCATCGTCAGAGGTGATTCGTAGCTTGTCGTCAAGAAAGTTAACAAAGATTACTATATCCCGTTGATGGAGGCCTACGTAGATGAAGTGAGGAAGCTCGAGGAGCGTTTTGACGGTATACAAGCACAGCATGCTCCCCGAGTGGAGAACGACATTGCCGACTACTTGTCAAAGCACGCCGCCCTCAAACGACCTATGGAACCAGGTACATTTGTGCTTCGATTAACTCAGCCATCCGTTGAACCATCGACAGAGCAGAACAAGCGATGGAAATTAGGCCCTGGCAAGTACTATCCCGCTGATTCCCCAGGGGTCGCCGGCAAAGATGTTGTCGGGGACGCTGAGCCTGCCGTAGGGCAACAAACTCCAGCAGGGCGTCAAGCCCTAACCATGGAGACAATTGCTCCTATGGCCGAGGAGATGCCTTTAGTCCTTGCCGTCAAGCCCCAGGCTCCGGCATGGGCACAGCATACCGTCCAATTTCTCCAAACCGGGGAGCTTCCTAGGAGCAGGAAGAAGCGGAGAAAGTAGCCCGTCGGTCTGCCGTGTACTAGTTCGTCGATGACGTCTTGTACAGAAAATGGCCGAACGGTGTGAAATTGAAGTGCATCCCCCGAGAGGAAGGACTGGAGCTGTTGGCAAAGATACATGGAGGCGTATGTGGCTCCCACATAGGGTCAAGGGCCCTTGCCGGCAAGGCATTCCGGCAAGGTTTCTTCTAGCATACTGCCCTCCAAGATGCAATGGCGCTAGTAACCAAGTGTGAAGAGTGTCAGTTCCATTCGAAGAAGCTTCATCAACCAGCTCAAGCTCTCCAAACAATCCCTCTTTCCTGGCCATTATCGGTCAGGGGGCTCGACATACTGGGCCCCATTCCCCATGCTGTCGGGGGTTTGAGTACTTGTATGTTGCAATCGGCAAGTTCACAAAGTGGCTAGAGGTGGAAGCAGTGAGAAAGGTGACAGCACAATCAGCCATCAAGTTCTTCAAGTGCCTAGTCTGCCGTTTTGGTGTACCAAACAGAGTCATCACCGACAACGGCACGCAGTTCACAAGCTGCACCTTCATGCAGTATAATCAAGACCTCGGTAGCAAGGTCTGTTTCGCTTCTGTTGCGCATCCTCGAAGCAACCGCCAGTCAGAGAGGGCGAATGCTAAAGTTCTGCGAGGCCTCCGAACAAGGAGTTTTGATGGGATGCACAAGTGTTGAAGGCGCTGAATTGATGAATTGCCGGCGGTTCTTTGGTCAATCAGGATGACACCAAATCGAGCCACCGGCCAGACACCCTTTTCCCTCGTTTACGGGGCGGAAGCAGTTCTCCCCATGGAACTCACATACAGGTCACCCCGAGTGCTCGCTTATGATGAGCTTGAGCAAGAGCAACTATGGCAAGATGATGCAACACTCCTCGAGGAAGATCGTCTTCGGGCGGCTAGGCGAGCAGCACGCTACGAACAAGCCTTGTGCCGCTATCATAGCCATAAGGTTCATGCCCAAAGCTTTGAGGAAGGCGACCTTGTTCTTTGGCGCGTTCAGTCGGCCAAGAATTCCAACAATTTGATGCCGAAGTGGGAAGGCCCTTATCGAGTAATATGAGTCACCAGGCCTTGCGCAGTCCTCCTGGAGACCAAAGATGGTATTCAAGTAATCAACTCCTGGAACATCGAACATCTTCGCAAGTTTTACCCGTAAGGCGCGGTTACCGGGCTCCCCGGCAAGACACCCTTTTGTACAAGCGTTGCCGGCAAGGCATGTAACCCTTCGTACAAAGCCAGGCGAAGACTCTGAGCATAAATAAATGAAGAGCTGGCACCCAAAGTTTTAGCATGCATGTTAGGTTGAGTCTCTTTCTCTGTTAGGGTTGATAGTGCTTGGCGGCGGCTAACCCCTAGCATAGAGGTCGAGTATGCACCTCTCTGTTTCCTTTCCATCCTCTTGTTCACAGGATGCGTGGACATTTCTGCTGAGCTGTTTGGAAGAAAGAGGATGGGCCGATGCTCCGACCCCGGTGAACCAAGGTTGTCGGGGGCTGCAGATCCAAGGGTCCAACCACAGCAAGACGAGGTTGCTGAGGGCTATAAGACCAGATAAGTCTTTCATCCCCCACTCCTTACTTCCGTATGAAACTTGAACATATGAGACTTCACTCACTCTTATGCCATCATGCTCCCCTTTTCCCTGCGTCCAACAAACTTTGTTTTGGACCGGAACTCAGTAGTAGTGTGATGGGAAAGGAGCAGACAAAGGGCCTAAGCATACTCTGCTCCTACTTCCGCCAAGGGCGTGAACATGGTCGAGCTATAGAGCAGGGAGACGACATGGCCTATTGCCGGATATGTTGTTTATCTTAAGATAACAAGGATTTGTTCCTTGGTGTGGCCCCTGCCCAGGCACAAAAAGAAACTCAACAAACACCCTTCTCTCCATTAATACTTTGTAAACAAGTAGAATTCGTACGTAGTGCATACACGAAGAAGGGGATTACAAGATTTAAATCTTACAAAGGCCCATAGGCTTAAAAATTAAAAAGAGATAAGATGCTCGTAATCCCTTTCTTGTCCCACTCCTCAGGAAATGGAACAAGATGGCAAAAGGGAAAGGCAGCACCTAGGCGAAGCGCGAGCAGCAGAAAGCACCAAGAGAACATCCCAGTGACCATCCCGAAAAAGGCTGGTGATGATGGCGCCAGAAGAAGAGCCGAGAGATGGGGCAGCGGGCTGGCAACACGTGAGGAAGGCATGATGCCCGCGTACTCCGACATGACGGCCGCCACCCACTTTCTTCGTCTTCTCTGGCCTCCCAACGCCAGCCGCCCAAGTAGGCGACCCCGAGAAGTTCGAATGGCTGGCGACGCAGATGATGATGCTGCCAGCATCGTCCCAGGGACGGTGTGTCCGACGCCTTGTCGGACCCGTCATCCTCCCGCCTGCTGCCCTCGTCGTCGCTGTCACTGTCCTCCCCATCACTGTCGCTCGGGGAGGAGTTTTCGTCATCGGTCAAGCTCTTCGCGTATCACCCTAGACTGTGTCCCGAGCGCCCGAAGATCTTGACAAATAGCAGATCGCTCTCCGCTAACTTGAAGCAGAGGACGTGCCCCTTCATCAAGTAGTGGGCATGCGCGAAGGTCTTCCACCCCCGGTGGAGGAGCATTACATGAGGAGCGGGGAACTTGGTGTTCACCCACATGGCGCCATTGCAACACCCCTCCATGTGAAGCCTCAATCTCGATGGCTGGTAGACCTCCAACACCCTCGCGAACGCTTCAGGAAGACGGAGGTGACCACGTGGCGGCTCGCGCAGTTGCAAGATGAACTCCAGTGCCGTGTCCTCAACATGGCCGCGTGGTGAGGCAGGAGGAGGCAGTGGAGGAGATGGAGACGGAGATGATGACGACACGGGTGTCCCCCGACTTTGCCTGCCTCTGCCTCGACAACCTCGCCGACCACGACCCCGACTGGCGCCTCTACCTCTAGCATGGCCCTCGTCTTGGGCATCCGTCTCTTCTTTGACTGCCGCTGCCCTCTGATGAGAGGACAACCTGGTCGCCTCCGTAGTGGCACGACCACGTCCACGCCCTCTCGACATAACTTGGGAAGGGAAGAGATCAGACTAGAAGAGGATGAGTGGAGTGGGGGGAACACTATCCCTCTCCCCCGTCTTTATAGAAGGGCGACCGCCCGGGTCAACCAGTCCAAACGCCGGAGACGCAAGAAAACAAGACCGACCCGCTGCTCCAATCAGCGGCGCCCGGCCCCCCGCCCCGGCGTTAAAGCCCACGCCCTCTGCGTCCGCCGCCTTCCCTCCCCGATGCATGAGTGGCACGTGGCGGGCGGATCAGGGTTCAGATGGCACATGGTACGACCGTTTCGCGCCCCGTGATCGTGGGGCGACTCGTGTCCACTTACTAAGTGAGCAGCGCCCCCGCAACTTCCTCTATTTTTTATGAGGAGAACGCGAACCGCCTCTTTAGTATTTGGAACCATGAGATAACGCAAGCATGCTGCAATCACCCCACGCACGATCCCCACGTCATGCGCACATCATGGGGAAGCACAACCACCAAAGGAGTTACTGCGGCAAAAAGAATCCAGCCTCACTGCCCGCGCACTGTTCTGTGCCTAGCCCAACAACGTGTCACACTTATGTATGGCCAAGGCCCGGGGGCTCCTTTCGGTGTACAAAAGTAGGGGCGCTCCTTTGTACCCCTTACTTGTGCACGGGCACTCAGAGCCACACCTACGGCCACACATAACAAGGCAGAGGAGGGAAGCGAGAGACACAAGGCAACCTAAGCAGCACCAAGAAATTGGTGCAAGAAGGTCAAGCAAGAAGACAGGCTTCCCCCGACAATACCCTTGCCGGGGCGGCCTGCATGACCCCGACAAGAACCCTTGCCGGGGCAACTCACCCAACGCCTCTGTTGCAGCTACCCTTGAGCCTAGGAGCTCCAAAATCATCAACGGTATTGGAACCAAGGCTCGGGAAGCGCCTGCGTGATGGCATGTAGATCTTTGTAAAGACAAGCGTCTATGAATCCTAAGATGAGAACCAGAAGACAAAACGATCACAAGGCTCCTTGCCGAGGATGCAAACGAGGCCCCGACAAGGCTCCTTGCCGAAGACACCCCGAAGCTCTGGCGAGCCTCTTGCCGAAGACGCTCACAGAGGCCCCGGCAAGACCCTTGCCAGGAACAGACACGAGACCGCGGCAAGCCCTTGTCGCCCCATCGTTGCCTCAGTTCGGCCGCCGACCCACTAGCCCAGGCAGTTACCCACATGGCAGTACGTGGTTCTTGATCCAGCTAGTCACGCACCTGCGTGGTGGCATGCAGATCTTCGTGAAGACCCTACCACTGCGCCATCTCAGTTGTCTGCCCCGCTAGCCTGGAACCGCGTCGCAACTAGACGGAGCGGCAGCGGACGGGACGGCCCTTGTTCTCGTCCCCGATAAAGCAAGTGGACACCTAAGTAGCGCATTTAATGTGTCCTGTCCAGTAATGGCGTGAGATAAGCTTGTACACTGCGTACCTTTCCACCTCCTGTGTGCCACCGTGGCAGCCCCTTTTTACTATAAAAGGAGGCCCGAGGCATACTGGAGAAGGATTCAGATCTTTTGGACTAGGCATGCACCATAGCCAGTTCAAGAACCCAAGAACACTCAAATACAAACCAAAGCAGGACTAGGGTATTACACATCATAGCGGCCCGAACCCGGGTAAACGATCCTTGTACTGACTCTTAGACCCGCTCTTTGCACAACTCCGTGCCCGCCAAACGTAGAAGGGATTCCAGTGATCCCATAGCCGTCGTTTCCACCGACAGATGGGTTAGTACAAGAAAATAAATCATTCACTTTGGGTACTGTCAAAGATGAGATTCATAATTGTTCTCACACAATGTCTAGTATAGCATACTGTTGGGGAATGTAGTAATAATTCAAAAATTTCCTACGTGTCACCAAGATCAATCTAGGAGATGCTAGTGACGAGAGAGAGGGAGTGCATCTTCATACCTTTGAAGATCTCTAAGCGGAAGCATTGCAAATAAAGCGGTTGATGGAGTCATACTCGCAGCGATTCAAATCGCAGAAGATCTGTTCTAGCGCCAAACGAACGGCGCCTCCGCGTTCAACACATGTACAGCCCGGGGACGCATCCTCCTTCTTGATCCAGCAACGGGGGAGCAGAAGTTGAGGGAGAACTCTAGCAGCACAAAGACGTGGTGGTGACGGAGCTCGTGGTTCTCCAGCAGAGCTTCGCTAAGCACTACGGAGGAGAAATAGGTGTAGGAAGAGGGAGGGTTGCGCCAGGGGAAGGGGTGCAGCTGCCCTCCCTCTCCCTCACTATATATAGGGGAAGGGAGGAGGGGTGGTAGCCTAGTCAGATTGGATCTCCCTAGGGAAACACTAGGGAGACTTGTCCCCGAAGCCAAGCCAGGTGGAGGCTTGCCTCCCAAGCTAGGTGTAGGCGCCCCACCTCCCGAAGCAGCGTGGGAAAGGGTGTGGGGGGCACACAACCCCTTAGTGGGCTCGTTTGCCCCCTCCCCTTGCCCCATGAGGCCCCGCAACACTTGTTGGGCCCCCGAAACACCTTTCCATCATGCTGGCCATAGTCCGGTGATACGTCTCCAACGTATCTACTTTTACACACACTTTTGCCCTTTTTTTGGACTCTAACTTGCATGATTTGAATGGAACTAACCCGGACTGACTCTATTTTTAGCAGAATTGCCATGGTGTTATTTTTGTGTAGAAATAAAAGTTCTCGGAATGACCTGAAACTTCACGGAGAATATTTTTGGAATTTATAGAAAATACTGGCAAAAGAATCAACACCAGGAGGCCCACACCTTGTCCACGAGGGTGCGGGGCGCGCCCCCCTGCCTCGTGGCCCCCCTGGAGCTCCACCGACCTCAACTCCAACTCTATATATTCATGTTTGGGGAGAGAAAAAACCAGAGAGAAGGATTCATCACGTTTTACGATACAGAGCCGCCGCCAAGCCCTAATCTCTGTCGGGGGGCTAATCTGGAGTCCGTTCGTGGCTCCGGAGAGGGGAATCCGTCACCATCGTCATCGTCAACCTTCCTCCATCACCAATTTCATGATGCTCACCTCCGTGCGTGAGTAATTCCATCATAGCCTTGCTAGATGGTGATGGGTTGGATGAGATTTACCATGTAATCTAGTTAGTTTTGTTAAGGTTTGATCCCTAGTATCCATTATGTTCTTAGATTGATGTTGCTATGGCTTTGCTATGCTTAATGCTTGTCACTAGGGCCCAAGTGCCATGATTTCAGATCTGAACCTATTATGATTTCATGAATATATCTGAGTTCTTGATCCTATCTTGCATGTCAATAATCACCTACTATGTGTTATGATCCGGCAACCCGGAAGTACAACAATCTTGACCACTCCCGGTAATGATCGTACTTTGAGGAGTTCATGTATTCACTAAGTGTTAATGCTTTGGTCCGATACTCTATTAAAAAGAGGCCTTAATATCCCTTAGTGTCCAATAGGACCCCGCTGCCATGGGAGGGTAGGACCAAAGATGTCATGCTAGTTCTTTTCCATAAGCACGTATGACTATATTCGGAATGCATGCCTCCATTACATTGATGAACTGGAGCTAGTTTTGTGTCACCCTGTGTTATAACTGTTGCATGAGGAATCGCATCCGACATAATTATCCATCACTCATCCAGTGCCTACGAGGTTTTCACATATTGATCTTTGCTTAGTTACTTTTCCGTTGCCACTGTTACAATTACTACAAAACTGCTACTGTTACTTTTGCCACCATTACCGTTACTTCCATACTACTTTGCTACTAAGTACTTTGCTGCAGATATTAAGTCTGCCAGGTGTGGTTGAATTGACAACTCAACTGCAAATACTTGAGAATATTCTTTGGCTCCCCTTGTGTCGAATCAATAAATTTGGGTTGAATAATCTACCCTCGAAAACTGTTGCGATCCCCTGTACTTGGGGGTTATCAAGACTATTTTCTAGCGCCGTTGCCGGGGAGCATAGCTATATTCTTTGATTAACTTGGGATTTATATCTCTTGATCACTATGAAGAACTTGTGAGATGAAAAAAACAAGATTTTTCCCTCAACTATGAGGGGAGGTAAGGAACTGCCATCTAGCTCTGCACTTGATTCACTTTCTGTTATCAGTAAATTTGCGACACATACACATGCTATTAAATCTGATATGTTGCATGTTCCTGATGATGCCACTTCTGCTATGCATGATGCTTGTGATGAAACTACTTCTATGTTTGATAATACTGGGCTACTAGGTGAATTTCTTGATGAACAACTTGCTAGGGTTAGAGAGAATAAAATTATTGAAACTGATAATATTGATGAAAGTGATGATGAAGATTCTCCCCTAGATATCAATTGCCTATTGTGCCTGAGGGTTATGTTATGGATGAAGAAACTGCTAGAGATCTCTTACCTTGCAAAGATAGATACGATCTTAAGAAACTGTTAGCTAAGCTGAAAGAAAAGTTTTTGAATGCTAGAATGAAATATGACCCTGCTTTTGCTACTTCACCTATCTGTATTTCTGATTAGGATTATGATTTCTCTATCGATCCTGAGATAATTACTTTGGTTGAATCTGATCCTTTTTATGGCTATGAATCTGAAACTGTTGTGCCACATGTTACTAAATTGAATGATATAGCCACCCTATTCACTCATGAGGAAAAAATTCATTACTACTATATCCTTAAGTTATTTCCGTTCTCCTTAAAGGGTGATGCTAAAACATGGTTTAATTCTCTTGCTCCTGGTTGTGTGCGTAGTCCCCAGGATATGATTTATTACTTCTCTGCTAAATATTTCCCCGCTCGTAAGAAACAAGCTGCCTTAAGGGAAATATATAATTTTGTGCAAATTGAAGAAGAGAGTCTGGCACAAGCTTGGGAGAGGCTTCTCTGATTACTTAATGCTTTGCCTGATCATCCTCTCAAGAAAAATGAAATACTTGATATCTTTTATAATGGACTAACCTATGCTTCCAGAGACCACCCAGATAGTTGTGCTGGTTATGTTTTCAGTGAAAGAACTGTTGAGCAAGCTGAATTGCTATCGAATAAAATATTGAGTAATGATAATGATTGGACACTTCCTAAACCAACTCCTAAGACAACTCTGAAGAAAAGGGGTATTCTTTTTCTCAGTCCTAAAGATATGCAAGAGGAAGAGAAATCTATGAAAGAAAAGGGTATTAAAGCTGAAGTTGTTAAGAATTTACCACCTGTTGAAGAAATACATGGTCTTGATAACCCGACACAGGTAGTAAAGGAAAATTCTCTCTACAGATTTGATGAACGTGATATTCCTCGTAATAAATCTGCTAGCCAATGCTTAGATGAGTTTGATAATTTTATTGTTAAACAAGAAAACTTCAATGCTTATTTTGGTACACAATTGAAATGTAATCCTTATATGATTGAACACTTGAGGGATTATATGTCTAGAGTTAAATGTGAACTTAAACTCATTAGTAAACATGATTGTATGATTACCACTCAAGTAGAACAAGTGCTTAAAGCACACCATTATTTGCTCAATGAATTAAATAATAAGAAAAATGATAATGCTGTTAGAGTTGTGACTAGAGGGGGTAGAATGACTTAGGAACCTTTGTATCCTGAGGACCACCCTAAGAGAATTGAGAAAGATTCTCAGAGAACTAATGTTGATACACCTAGTCCTTCTAAGAAGAAGAAAAAGAAAAATGATATGACTTTGCATGCTTCTAGTGAACCTGTTGTTGACACACCTGAGAATCCTAATGATATTTCTATTTCTGATGCTAAAACACAATCTGGAAATGAACATGAAACTAGTGATAATGTTAATGATGATGTCATGTTAATACTCAACCTAGCAATAACAATGATGTAGAGATTGAACCTGCTGTTGATCTTGATAACCCACAATCAAAGAATGAATGTTATGATAAAAGAGACTTCGTTGCTAGGAAGCACGGTACAAAAAGAGAACCATTGGTTCAGAAACCCATGCCTTTTCCTCCTAAACCATCCAAGAAATAGGATGATGAGGATATTGAGCGCTTTGCTGAAATGATTACACCTATATTTTTGCGTATGCGTTTGACTGATATGCTTAAAATGAATCCTTATGCTAATTATAAGAAGGATATTGTTACAAATAAAAGAGAGATACATGAAGCTGAAATTTCCACCATGCTTGCCAATTATACTTTTAAAGGTGGAATACCAAAGAAACTAGGGGATCGAGGAGTACCAACTATACCATGCTCCATTAAAAGAAACTAGGTTAAAACCGCTTTATGTGATCTTGCAGCCGGTGTTAGTGTTATGCCTCTCTCTTTATATCGTAGACTTGATTTGAATAAGTTGACACCTACTGAAATATCTTTGCAAATGGCTGATAAATCAACTCCTATACATGTCGGTATTTGTGAGGATGTGCCTGTTGTGGTTGCAAACGTTACTATTTTAATGGACTTTGTTATTCTTGATATTCCCGAGGACGATAGTATGTCTATTATCCTTGGTAGACCCTTTTTGAATACTGTAGGAGCTGTTATTGATTGCAACAAAGGCAATGTCACTTTTCATGTTAATGGTAATGTAGCGACCACGATCCGAATGTACCGAAGTCTCTGTGTTTCAGTGTCATCCCTGGATCGGTAATGCTGACTCACACAGTACTTAAAGGATTTATAACATAGTGGCAATCACACACTTATTACATCGATGTCTCAAAAGATAACTTATTAAAAAAGTCTGTGGCATAAGGCCATCTAACAAAATAACAGCGGAAGGCTTGGAAGATAAGTGAGTCCATCAACTCCAACGGCATAGCTGAGTGCATGACAAACAACCTAGCACGTCTTACTCCTCGTCTGAAAAGTCTGCAACGTAACATGTTGCAGCCCGAAAACAGGTCAGCAAATGGAATATGCTGGCAAGATAACATAGTAGAGCAAGTAATAGAATAAAGGTTAACACTATATTCATATTGGGCTGGTGGAGGCTCTAAGGTTAAGGTTTTTGCGTAAAGCCAATTTTTCCCTACAACAAAGGAATACCTTTTATTTTAACTATCATGGTAGTTGAAATAGCATTAAGAAGGTACCTCCAACTCAATCCCAATTTATGTAGTCATCATTAACCCAACAAATTAATTTTAGAGTGATGAGATTAACCAATAATTCAAGTACCAGATACTCACGATTGTCCATAACCGGGGACACTGCTAATCATGATCAGTTTGTACACTCTGCAGAGGTTTGTGCACTTTTCCCCACAAGACTCGATCTCCTCCGTTGGATTTTCTCGCACTGCATAGTGTTTGAGAAAGGGATGACCGAGACACAGTCTTTTAGAAGCATTTACTCTTTACCCCGGGTGGACCCGTACACCTACTTTCCCCTACATCTGCTAGTCCACCACTGAAAGAGCTCACACAACTTACTCATACTATGCCAGAGCACATAATGGCATTGTGGATGCACACAGATGTTTCTAGCATGAATAGTTTTATGATCCCTTTGAGCGTGGGTGGCATTCCGTAGGAAAAATCACACGGAACCCCGGGATTTCCTAGGACAACACTGGATTCTCCAGGTGCCATGCAACCAATCCACCCAGATGTGTATTCAAGTAGCCACCTTAAGTTGAACCATTAATTAACAACTCACATCTGTCATGGATTTCACTCAAACCCAAACCACGTCTACGAGCATAGCATGGCAACATAAGCATAACGTGGCAGTAACTCCCAATGGTTTGAAAATAATGCAGGTAATATGTTCTACCTCAATCTACTTCCCAGACCCACAAGTTAAGAGATCCTACTCATGCAATGTGTGAGGGTTTGATCTAATGCATAAAAACTGGGTAATAAAGGGTATGATCAAAGTGTTACTTGCCTTGCTGATGATTCGCAAAACCTAGAGACTCGTAGTAGCATGCTTCACACTCCGGGTATTCTATCTCAAGCAAACAATAGCATACATAAGCAATCAAGTAAAGATGCTGTCGGGGTTGGCTTCAATCCCTCTCTGCGAAACAAAGAACCCGAGAAGCTTGCCGGAGGGGACTCCAAAGACGCACTTCTCGGGGTTCAACTTGAGCTGTATCCTGCGCAGGTTCTGAAACGTTTCTTCTAAGTCTTGAATCAGTGTTTCTTTGCTCTTGCTCTTCACCACGATGTCATCCATGTAGGCTTCTACATTCTTGTGGATCTGTGGCTCAAAAGCAGTGTACACTACCCTTGCAAAAGTTGAGCCTGCATTCTTCAGTCCAAATGGCATGCGGATAAAGCAGTAAGTGCCACATGGAGTGATAAATGCAGTCTTCTCCTCATCTTCCTTGGCCATGAAAATCTGGTGATAGCCTGAGTATGCATCAAGAAAACAGAGTAGCTCACATCCGGCAGTGGAGTCAACGATCTGGTCAATGCGCGGCAAAGGGAAGGGATCCTTGGGACATGCTTTATTGACATCAGTGAAGTCTATACACAGTCTCCACTTCCCGTTGGCTTTGCGCACGACGACTGGGTTTGCCAACCACGTCGGATGGATCACACCTCTAACTAGGCCTGCTGCCTCTAGCTTCTTGATCTCTTCATTGATAAACTCTTGGCGCTCCACGGCTTGCTTCCTTACTTTTTGCTTGATAGGTCGCGCATGAGGACAGACAGCAAGCTTGTGCTCAATCACCTTCCTGGGAACACCGGGGATGTCAGATGGTTGCCAAGCAAACACATCGACATTCGCCCGCAGGAAGGCGACGAGCGCGCTTTCCTATTTGCTGTCAAGGGTGGCGCTGATGGTGAAGGTACCACCAGTGCCATCCTCCCTTGCGGACACCTTCTTGGTTGCCGGAGGAGCAGCCATTCCTTTCTTGCTCTTGCCGGTGGAGCTCGATGGAACGTCCTCGACGGCAGCGCAGCACTCCGAAGAGGTGCGGTTGCCGGAGTGGATCCCAGAGCACTTGCCGGACTTGGTCTTCGTCTTCTTCCCCCCGGGAGCTTCAGCGGCAAGAGTATCCTTCTCGGCCGCAGCTGCCGCATCCCGGTAGATCTTGTCGGCGCAAATAAGCGCATCTTTCTTGTCGCTGTGGACAGTGATGACGCTTATCGGCCCCGGCATCTTCAGCACGTTGTAGGCATAGTGGGAAGCTGTCATGAACTTGGCGAGGGCGGGACGGCCGAGTATTCCATTGTAGGGCAATGGAATATCAGCAACGTCAAAGGTGATGCGCTCAGTCCTGAAGTTGAGCTCCCCGCCAAAGGTCACCGGCAGAGTAATCTTTCCCTTGGGCTTGCTCCTTCCCGGGTTGATTCCTTGGAATGAACCGGTCTCTTCGAGCTCGCCGTCTTGAATCTGGAGTTTCTTGATCACAGCAGAGGAGATCAAGTTCAGCCCGGCCCCGCCGTCAACCAACATTTTGGTGACCTTGAGGTTGCGGATGGTGGGGGAAACCAGCATCGGCAAGTGCCCGACCGCCGTGGTGCGGTCAGGGTGATCCTCAAGGTCAAAAATGATGGGCGTGCTGGACCATTTGAGGAGCCTGCGCGACTCCACGGGCGGCTCCGCTGCATTCACCTCACGCACCCACTGTTTCAGTTGGCGGTGGGAGGTGTGCAGGGAGGCGCCACCGTCGACGCACAGGACCTCCGTGGCCTTCTGGAACTCCTGCTCGCTGTTCTCGTCGTCCTCCATGTCTTCATCGTCGTCTTCGTCGTTGTCGCGGCCCCGGGGAGGTCGATCTCCTTGCCGCTGCTTGGCCTTGCCGCGGCGTCCTCCCCGGCCATTGAACGGCCGCTTCTTGCTGGGCTCTTCCCCGCCACCTTGGGCCTTCTCCTTGTCGCGCCTCTCGTACTCAGCCTTTTGCTGCTCGACGAGGTACTCGACGCGCTTACAGTTGGAGAGGTCGTGACCCTTGGTGCGGTGAATCTTACAGTATTGCTTGTCGGAGCTACCCGGCTTGTCGGCCGCCGCCGCAGGGGCAGGCTCCTTGCCGGAGCCGCCAGCCTGCGCTTGCTTGGCGGGGGCCTCCTTGCCGGACTTCTCGACGGCAAGCACTTCCTTCTTGCCCTTCTTCCTGTTGTTCCGCCGCCGGCTCTTCTTTGCCGGGGCGGCGTCGTCGCTGTCGCTTCCCCCTGCGCCAGCATCCTCCCCGGGGAGTTTCCTCCCCTCTTCTGCACGGGCGCACTTGTCGGCAAGAGCGTAGAGCTCGCTGACGTCCCTGATCTTGGTCATCGCCATCTCCTCACGCATGCGGCGGTTACGCACGTTCTGATGGAACGCGCTGATAACCGCAGCAGGGTGAACGTCGGGGATGTTGTGCTGTACCCGGCTGAAACGCTGGATATACTTGCGCAGGGGTTCGCCTTCCTTCTGGGCCAAAATGTGGAGATCGCTCTCCTGGCCATGGGGTTTGTGGCCGCCGGTGAAGGCGCCAACAAACTGATGGCAGAGGTCGGCCCAAGAAGAGATAGAGCCTTCCGGCAAGTGCATGAGCCACGAACGGACGTTCGGCTTCAGCACGAGCGGGAAGTAGTTGGCTAGGATCTTCTCGTCGCGCCCCCCGGCAGCTTGCACTGCTATGGTGTAGACGCTGAGAAACTCCGAGGGGTGCGTCTTGCCGTCGTACTTCTCCGGTACGTCGGGCTTAAAGTTCTTCATGCTGGGCCACTGGACGCGCCGCAGCTCGCGGGTGAACGCAGGGCAGCCTGCCGCGTACGGCAAGTCGCCTGGTTCACCGGGCGCGGGTGCGTCGACAGCGTTCCCAGCTCTCTTGTCGGATTGTCGCCGAGCTTCTCGGCGGCGCTCGATCGTGGTCCGAGCGTCTTCATCTCGCCGGTCGTCAAGGACCTGGCGCTGGTCCCGACGGGCCCGCGGGTCCGACGAGGCTGTGGAGCCGTCGTCGGGATTGTTCCGGCGGGGCGGCGTCTTCTGCTTCTGCGGCGGGGAGTGCACGCTTGTCGCACCCCCGGCAGTCTTGTCGCCGATAGCCTTCGTCTTCTCGGCCTGCCGCGGCCGTGAGGCCGACGGCTGTTGCGGAGAGTCGTTGTTGGCGAAGTCTATCAGGCTCCGGATAGTGGCCCTCCATTCCTCGGCCTTGTCGGCCGCTGGAGGAAAATCGAGGAGCAGCTGCGCCCTTGCGAGCGCTTCTGCCGGAGTAGTGGGGAACGCGGGCGAGCGGTGCGAGGAGCGGGATACGCTCGGACTTCTAACGACGTTAGAAGGAGCGGGGTCCCGCGCCGGCGCCTTTGCTTTGCTTGTGCCCGGACGGGGGTCCGGGGCGTCCCGCGAACCTCCAGTATGGCCTTGTCCCAGCAAGCGGATACCACCTCCCGTGGTATGGCGCTGCGGGGTCGTCGTATGTTGCGATGGACGTGGCGCGTCCACGGAGACCGAGGTCCGGTCGTCCGTCCTGTTCTTGGATCTGGTGGCACCGTGAGTGTCCTCGCCGGCAACCACCCTTCCGACGGCGTCTCCCCCGCCCACCGTTGGCTCTGGTGGCGGCGGGTGAGACGCGGACGGGCCTCCGACCTCCGAAGGCTTCTTCTTCGGGGCCATGGAGTTGTTGCTGATGAAGTTGCTGATGAAGCTTGGAGAGGTTGATGAAGATTGCGCCCGCGCGAACGCCGGATCAGGTTCGCACAACCTCGACGCCCCCTACCTGGCGCGCCAAAGATGTCGGGGGAAACTGTCCACCACGAACACCTATGGGACCGGAGCCCCTTGTCTGTGCGGTACGAGGGCGGAGGGAGCACAAAGAGCAGATCGAAGCACACACGCGGGCAGTTTTACCCAGGTTCGGGCCGCACGGATGCGTAAAACCCTACTCCTGCTTGGTTGTGTATTGAGTTGGACGCTCGGAGCTTGAAGAAGCAGCTACACGAGCGTGAGAATGATCTAGGTTTCGAACCCCCTCCACGTTGTGCATGGGCCTCCTTTTATAGTGCAAGGGGTCACCGACAGGTGTCAACGTAGGAGAAAGGGGTAAAAATGTAAAAGATGTGGTAGTTGGAACAGTGCGGGAACAGTGGAGCTACAGTGCAGAACAGTGGTCTATACCTACTTTGACAGTGGGGGACAAGGGCATTTAATGCCCGTCGCCGTCGACCCCAAAAGCTCCCGCCGTTGCGTCTCCGTCTGCCACGGCGATGGATCCACTGCCGTGGAGTGCCACCGTGTCCCCCAGGCTGCACAGCCATCCGCCACGCGTCCCTGGAGTGGCCCCAGGGCGACGCGTGGGCTGATGAGCTGGAGCGCGGGCACACAGCGCACCTCCCCCGGCAAGCACCTTGCCGGGCACCTCCCCCGGCAAGCACCTTGCCGGGGATCTCGATCTTGCCGGGCCCGGAAGCTTGCCGCTCCCCGAGCCCTTGCTGGGTCTTCTAAGATAAAATCTTCTGTTCGTCCTGACAAGCTCCTCTTGCCAGGGCCTCGTGCTAGTTAAGCAATCTTGAGCCTGGAACGGCCTTCCCGGCAAGCTCCTCTTGCCGGGGTCTTGGTCTTCTGTCTTGTATACTTTGTCTTTGAATGGTTAGATAAGGAGCAGGAAGGTCTCCGGCGAGCCAGCAGTAAACCTTGCCGCGGGAGGCTGCAACTGCCCGTGCACAAGTTGGGGTACTGAGGCACCCCTACCTTAGTACACCGACAGATGCACAAGCAAAACTCCAAATAAAAATATCTAACCAGAAAGTTCAACTTAAGAACTCCGGCTTGCAAAAAGAATCAAATCAAACGGAGCAACGAAACTCAAACTGAGAAAGAAACAAGATCCATTTACTATATTGATCTAAAGTGAAATTTTACAGTAGCAAAACCTTTTTCAAGTTGGCGAAACGGAAAGAGGGCTTCGAGACGAAGATCTGGGCTTTTGAATCGCCTGATTCCGACTCTCGAGTGAAAAGAAAAACTAAAAACAAGATCAGGGCAGAAATCGCGATCGAAAATAATCGCGAAAAAAGCCCCGAAAAAGAAAACTGATGAACAGGCTAACGAACGAATGTTCGCTGTCTGTAGCTAACGGGCGAACAACGTTCATTAAAACGAATGAACGGATGAACGTCCGCTAATTAACTAAACTGATAAGAAAAACCGAACCGATATAAAAAAACGGATCTAGGGTTTACTAAAAAAACCGAACGGTTTTTACGGAGAACCGGCGGCTACCCCGGAACGACGAGCTCCGGCGGCGGACGGACTCCGACGACGGTGGGCTCCGGCGGCGGACGGGCGGCGGCGAAGAGGCGGGACGGCGGGGCGGTGAAAGGCGGCGGCGGCGGCTAGGGTTTCGGCGGCGGGGTCGGGCTGGGGGCGAGGTGAGCTGGCGGCGGCTCGGCCGGACCTTATATGAGGCTGGCTAGGGCAAGTCCTAGTCGGGTTAGGCCCGAAATCCGTTCCTTTTTTTAAAGAGTCCGGACGCACTAAAACAGACGAAAAAAGTACTAAACGGACCCCAAAATTTCTGAAATAAATTTTCACCGTCCTCTAATAATATGTAGGACAAAGTGAACATTTTTCCCGGACCTAAATGCAATTTTGAAAAACGCGCATTTTTCCTATGCAAATAAATCCGAATAAAATCCAAAAGTGATTTTAATAGTTTTCCTCCAATATTTCTTTTATTTTGGAGAAGTCATATTATCTCCGCTCGTATATTTTGTTAGGAAATATTTTTAGGGAGAGAAAATAATTAAAACCAACGTGATCCCCGTACCGGTATTCGAGAAAGCTCAAATACGAAAACGGTAGAATTCCCAACTCTCTCCGTAGGTCCTTGATTTGCTTAGAATTTTCGAGGATCGCCACGCACAAAATGCAAAGAAAAATATGCAATGCAATATGATCTCTGTATAACATTCCAAATTGAAATTTTGGGATGTTACAAACCGACCCCCCTTAGAATGAATCTCGCCCTCGAGATTCGGCTTGGCTAGAGCACAGGTGTTGGTGGTCCTTGCGTAGATCGTCCTCTAGTTCCTAGGTGGCTTATTCCTCGGTGTGGTGACTCCACTAAACTTTGCAAAACATGATAAACTTACTGCGGGTGACTCTGCTCGATAACTCGAGGATCTTGACTTGTTTCTCCTCGTATGTCAGATCATTATCCAACTGAATTGCTTCCAGGGGTACTATGTCTCTTAAAGGAATATTGGCCATCTTTGCATGACACTTCTTAAGCTGAGAAACGTGAAACACATCGTGCACTCCTGACAGTCCTTCGGGTAACTCCAATTTGTAGGCAACCTCTCCCATGCGTTCCAAAACACGGTACGGTCCCACAAATCTCGGGGCTAACTTTCCTTTAACTCCTCGCAGAGGCGACACTCTCAGGTATGCTCAGTCTCCAATTTCATAGACTACTTCCTTGCGCTTCGAATCTGCATAACTCTTCTGCCTGGACTAAGCTACCTTCAGTCTATCCCGAATCAGCTTAACCTTCTGTTCTGACTCTTTGATCAGATCTGGTCCAAATAATTGACGGTCTCCGACTTCATCCCACATCAACGATGTTCGGCATCTCTTCCCGTAAGATGCTTCAAACGGTGCCATCTTCAAACTGGCCTGGTAACTATTGTTGTACGAGAACTCTGCATAGGGCAAGTTGTCATCCCAACTAGGTCCATAATCTAACGCGCAAGCTCTCAACATGTCCTCCAGAATCTGATTGACTCTCTCGGTCTGTCCATCTGCCTATGGATGAAAAGCTGTACTGAATTCCAGCCTCGTTCCCAAAGTTTGGTGTAACTGATGCAAAAACTTTGAGGTGATCTGCGTTCCTCTATCTGATACAATGGTCCTCGGAACTCCGTGCAGACATATGATCCTGGTCATGTATATCTTGACCAACTTCGCACTGGTATACGTGGTTTTCACGGGGATAAAGTGGGGTACTTTGGTCAAGGCATCCACTACTACCTAGATTGAGTCATAGCCTGATTTGGTCATGGGTAATCCGGTGATAAAGTCCATGCCAAGCTTATCCCACTTCCATTCGGGTATCGGCATAGGCTATAGCAATCCTGATGGCTTCTAATGCTCCGCCTTCACTCTGTGGCATACATCACAGACGGCTACATACTCGGCAATATCCTTCTTCATTCCCGTCCACCAGAAACGTTCCTTCAAATCCAAATACATCTTTGTGTTTCCGGGTTGTATCGAGTATGGCGAATCATGTGCTTCCTGTAGTATGAACTTCCTGATCTCGGCGTTGTTAGGCACATAGATTCGATCCTCAAACCACAAGGTGTCGTGTTCGTCCTCACGAAATCGCTTTGCTTTTCCTTCACTAATCTTCTCCTTTATTTCGGCAATCTCTTTGTCATCCTTCTGGGCTTCTAGTATCTTTCCGAATAATGTTGACTGAACCTGAACTATCTCCAAACGAAGCTCCTAGAGATCTTCTGATAACTCCATTGGCAATCATCCCTTCACCAGGGTATGTGCATAACTCTTCCGGCTCAAACCGTCTCGAACGACATTGGCCCTTCCAGGGTGATAGTGCAGCTTCATATCATAATCCTTTATAAGCTGCAACCATCTCCTCTTTCCGAGGATCAACTCCTTCTGAGTGAAAATGTACTTCAAACTATTGTGATCCGTGTACACATCACAACAATTTCCAATCAGGAAATGTCTCCAAGTTTTGAGCCCATGCACAACTGCTGCTAACACCAAATCATGCGTCGCTTAATTCAACTCGTGCGGCCGTAGTTGACGAGATGCATAAGAAACAACTCTTCCATCCTGCATGAGTACTCCTCCAAGTCCTAAGCGTGAAGCGTCGCAATACACATGGAAATCCTTGCGTATATCCGGCAAGATCAGCACTGGGGCTGTCGTCAACCGTTTCTTCAATTCCTGGAAACTTTCTTCGCACTCTTCAGTCCAATGAAACTTTGTGTCCTTCTTCAACAATGTCGTCATGGGTTTTGCAATCTTGGAGAAATTTTCTATGAATCTTCGGTAATATCCCGTGAGTCCAAGAAAACTGCGCATTTCTCCAACTGAAGTGGGTGCCAACCACTTAGTAATTGCTTGCACTTTGACAGGGTCCATTGCTATACCTTCTCCTGATATAACATGCCCTAAGAATCCAACTTCCTTCAACCAAAACTCACATTTGCTAAAATTGGCGTACAACTGATGTTGTTTGAGCTTCTCCAATACCAAACGCAAATGCTCCGTGTGTTCCTCTTCGTTCTTCGAGTACACCAAAATATCATCAATGAATACCACGACAAACTTATCCAAGAACTCCATGAACACCTTATTCATCATACTCATGAAATAGGCAGGGGCGTTAGTCAATCCAAATGACATAACTGTATACTCATATAACCCGTACCTTGTGGTGAAGGCTGTCTTGGGTATATCCTTCTCTCGGATATTCAACTGGTGGTATCATGATCGTAGATCGATCTTGGAGAATACTTTAGCTCCTTGCAGTTGGTCGAACAAATTAGTGATCATCGGCAGCGGGTACTTATTCTTAATCGTCACTTCATTCAGTGCCCGATAATCAACGACCATCCTTATGGATCCATCCTTCTTCTCGACCAAAAGCACTGGGGCTCCCCAAGGTGATGAGCTCCGGCAAATAAATCCTTTCTCCAATAACTCCTTAATTTGCTTCTTGATCTCCTCCAGATCATTTGCTGGCATCCGATACGGTCTCTTCGATATTGGTCCGGTGCCAGGCAAGAGCTATATCAAAAACTCAATATCCCTATCTGGCGGCATGCCTGGTAGCTCCTCTGGAAATACTTCCGGGTTATCCCTTACTACAGGCAGAACTCCCGTGAGAGAATGTACTTGTGTCCTTCTAGGCGAATGCCTAGATACATACTTGATCCTTTTTCCCTCCGAGGTGGTAAGCAAAATAGACTTGCTGGCACAATCGATGTTCCCACCATACATCGATAGCCAATCCATTCCTAGTATCACATCCAATCCTGGTGACTCCAAAACTATCAGGTCTGAGGGGAAAACATGTCATCCAATGGTAAATGACATCTGAAAGCATCCCAGGTTTGCCATATATTCCGCTCCGGGTGAACTTACTAACATGAAATGTATGAATGCGATGCACCAGTATCGAAAAGAACTACTGCGGTAAATGACTTAACCAAAAACTTACCGATAACTGCATCTGGTTGCTCTTCAACTACCTCCACAGTCACTGAGGGTTTACTAAAAAAACTGAACTGATCTAAAAAAACGAATCTAGGGTTCACTAAAAAAACCAAACGGTTTTTACGGAGAACCGGCGGCTACCTCGGAATGACGAACTCCAGCGGCGGACGTACTCCGGCTCCGGCGGCGGGACGGTGGCACGGCGGCGCGGCAGCGGCGGTGGCAGCGAGGCGCAGCGGCGGCGAAAGGAGGCGGCGGCGCGCTTTTCGAGGCGGTGGCTAGGGTTTCGGCGGCAGGGTCGGGCTGGGGCCGAGGTGGGCTGGTGGCGACTCGGGCGGGCCTTATTAGCGGCCGGCTAGCGGGAGTCCTAGTCGGGTACGGCCAGAAGTCGGTTCCTCTTTTTTTTAAAGAGTCCTGACGCACTAAAACAGACGAAAAAAATACTAAACGGACTCCAAAAATTCCGAAATAAATTTTTGCCGTCCTATAATAATATTTAGGACAAAGTGAACATTTTTCCCGGACCTAAATGCTATCTTGAAAAATGCGCAATTTTCCTATGCAAATAAAATCGCAAATAAATCCGAATAAAATCCAAAAGTGATTTTAATATTTTCCTCCAATATTTCCTTTATTTTGGAGAAGTCCTATTATCTCCGCTCGTATATTTTATTAAGAAATATTTTTAGGGAGAGAAAATAATTAAAACCAACGTGATCCCCGTACCGGTATTCGAGAAAGATCAAATACGAAAACGGTAGAATTCCTAACTCTCTCCGTAGGTCCTTGAGTTGCTTAGAATTTTCAGGGATCGCCAAGCACAGAATGCAAAGAAGAATATGCAATGCAATATGATCTATGTATAACATTCCAAATTGAAAATTTGGGATGTTACAGGTAATGAGCATAAGGTACACTCTCTAAGGAAACAACCTCAACTCCAGAGTGTCAATTCTATTGGAAAAATTTCAACTATTACTATTGGAGGTTTTGAATTTCCTCTTCCTACTATCAAGAAGAAATATGATATTCTTATTGTTGGGGACGTGCATATCCCCGTTGAGGTAACCTAGTGTTATTCGAAATTTCTTCTGTTCCATGTTATTCGAAAAGAGTTTGCCAACTAAACTAGTTAAACCATGTTAATGGATTCCTTTTAATGAGAATGAGATTGATGAAGTTAGAAACCACAACTTTCTGTACCCTTCTTTTACTTTCTGTTATTTATATTAAATAAAGCAAAAATAGTATTGTCTGTCTGTTATCAGAATTATCCTTGCAATAAAAATACCCGGAAAATAGATGTCCTCCAAATGTCCTGAAAATGAAATATGATTTTTTGTACAATATTTAAGAATTTCTAGCACTGAGAACATACTAGGGGGACCCACCATTTGGCCATGAGGGTGCAGGGCACGCCCACCTGGGCGTGCCCTGCCTCGTGGACCCCACGTGGCCCCTCTCCACTTATTCCAGCACCCACTCACTTCGTCTTCCTCCAGAAAAATCCTCCCATAGCTCAAACCCGTGTTCTAGCTCATCTTGCTGCGATTTTTGATCACCTTGCTCAAAGCTCCATTCACAAAACTGTTTTGGGGGATTGTTCTTCGAGGAAGAAAATGTTGAAGAGATTTTTGAGTGGCTCTTCGAGCTGAAGCTCGAAGGTTAAGCTAAATGAGGAAAATAAAAATCACAAATACAATCTTCCTCGCACTACGGTGATTCAGTCGTGTGAATGGCCTCGTGATGAGTTCTTGAGAGCCGCCGGAATTTATGTTGATTTCCATCACTTGGCTGAGAATGCAGGCCTCACCGACTTCCTCGACGACCAGCACGAAAGTACCTCCTACTCACTAATACTTTTTTTGCAAAATTTTCGTTTCCATTCTAGGAGATCACCACCTTCAGTAGATTTTTATTTATATGATGTGTTTAAGGAGTTGTCACTCTATGATTTTTGTGTGACTTGCAAGTTGCCTTTTGAGGTCAGCGTTGAGGAACCACATCCTAGTGATGTGGTAGAATTTATTGATGAAATTGTTGTAGGGGAAAAGAGAAAAGTGTCACAAGCAAGAACTACGAGTATACATTTTCCTGTTCTATGTTACTATGCAATATTTGCTAGTAGATGTTTAATTGGTCACGGGAACAGCGGGGGCCTCAGTGCTCCCGACCTCGCCATTTTGTGCCATGCTTTACTCCGTGACAGAACTTTCAGTTTCGGCGCTATGGTTGCTAAACGGTCGAGTCTAAACCGTACAAAGGGCTACCCCCTATTTTCTTAGACTGTAACAGTATGGTAGCACATGAATTTATTTGCGATGATAAGGAGAAGAGACACATTTATAACCTGGTATTCAGTGAAAATACTTGTCAGATTATTACCCTGCCTGCACCTTCTTTGTTTAACATTCATTCAGGCACATGCATCATCCTGCCCGATGACATTTATGCATATTGGGAGCGAACACGATCCCCAGAGCCTAAGCCTGAGCCATCTCCTAACCCATATCAGGAGTCTATTTATTAGTGGGATCCACAGGATCTCGCTAACCAGTGGCACCCCAAGGATCCTCCTCAGTACACTGGAGAGGACCACTTTGATCCATGGGCATAGACCAACTTAGGCCAAGAAGCCTAAGCTTGGGGGAGTACGTATTTGCCACCGACATTACATTCATGCTTACACGCTCATTCCAGTTGTCGGTGCTCATACCTTTTCATTGTGCTATCCATGCTATTTTATTTTCTTTTCTCATTCTTTTTCATGTGTGTTTGAGAAACCTTAAGAAAAACCTAAAAAGATTTCTCGTTCTTCTTTTACTTGTTGGGAGCTTTCCCATGTAAATAGTTTTATTTCTTTTCTTTTCTATAGGGGTCGAGAGGAGAAGACCATGATGAAAATATTGAGTGGCTCTCATATGCACTATTGTTGATTTAACCAAAAGCCCATATTACCTTGTCTTCTCCCTTGTATTAAATGCTTGCAGATTCCAGCTTAGTCCACTGCACGTGCACTATTATTATTATCCACCCCGTTCGGTCGTGCGAGTGAAAGGCAATAATGGCGATATATGATGGACTGATTGAGATGAGGGAAGATGGTATGAACTCGACTTATCTTCTTTTTGTAAATATGATTAGTTCATCATTCCTGATTCAGCCTATTATGAATGAAACATGTTTGCAATGACAATTAGGGACATGCCATGCTTAATTTGCTAGGAGTTTATTATGGTTTACCTTCCGTGCCACCATCCTATTAAAATGGTTGTGATGTGGTATGATAGGGTGGTATCCTCCTTTGAATGATTCGAGTGGCTTTCTTGGCACATGTTCACCATGTAGTTGAAACCAAATCAACATAGCCTTCACGATATTTATGTTCATGGTGATTTATATCCCACTCATGCTTGCACTCATTGTTGATTAATCTTAATGCATGTTCATGACTGTTGTCTCTCTCTAGTTGGTCGCTTCCCAGTCTCTTTCTAGCCTTCACTTGTACTAAGCGGGAATACTGCTTGTGCATCCACATCCATAAACCCCAATGTTATTCCATATGAGTCCACCATACCTTCCTGTATGTTGTATTTACCTTCCGTTCCAAGTAAATTTGTATGTGCCAAACTCTAAACCTTCAAATGAAATTTTGTTTTGTATGCGCGAATAGCTCATGTATTAACTAGGGATGTCTATATCTTCCATGCTAGGTGGGTTATTCTCACGATGAGTGGACTCCGCTCATCATTCACGAGAAAATGGCCGGTAACCGGGATGCCCAGTCCCATGCTCAAATCAAATCAAAATATTTGCAAAAAAAATCTCCCCCAGGATTGTTGTTGGTATGGATGGTACCCCATGGATTTCGATGGCCGTGGAGTGTGCTTGCTGGTGGTGGGGGAGTATAAACTTTACCATTATGTTTTGGAACCACCTATAATGTGTGTAGCATGGAAGATATGGAGATATCTTGGTTGTTATGTTGACAATGAAAGTATGCCACCCAAAATATTATTTATCTCTGTTTCAAAACTCGAGCTCTGGCACCTATGCAAATCCATGCTTCCCTGTACGAAGTGCCTATTGTCGGTGGAGACGACACCTATGGGATAACTGGAATCCCTTCTACGGTTGGCGGGCGCGAGGTTGCGCAAAGAGCGGGTCTAAGAGTCAGTACAAGGATCGTTTACCCAGGTTTAGGCTGCGAGAATGCGTAATACCCTAGTCATGCTTTGGTGTGTATTTGAGTGTTCTTGAGTTCTTGAACTAGCTACGGTGCATGCCTCGTCCAAAAGATCCAAATCCTCTCCAGTATGCCTCGGGCCTCCTTTTATAGTCAAAAGGGGCTGCCTCAGTGGCACACAGGAGGTTGAAAGGTATACGGTGCACATGTTTATCTCATGCCATTACGGGACAAGACACATTAAATGCGCTACTTAGGTGTCCACTAGCTTTATCGGGGACGGAAACGAGGCCCGTCTCGTCCACGGCCGCTCCGTCTGGTTGCGACGTGCGTCCAGGCCAGCGAGGCAGGCACCTAAGATGCCATGGTGGTAGGGTCTTCACAAAGATCCGCATGCTACCACGCAGGTGCTTGACTAGCTGGACTAGGAACCATGCACTGCCACTTGGGTACCTGCCTGGGCTAGTGGGTCGTCCGCCGAGCTGGGGCTATGATGGGGCGGCAAGGGCTTGTCGCGATCTTGCGTCTGTTCCCGGCAAGGGTCTTGCCGGGGCCTCTATGAGCGTCCTCAGCAAGAGGCTTGCCAGGGCTTCTGTGAATGTCCTCGGCAAGAGGATTGCCGGGGCTTCGGGGTGTCTTCGGCGAGGATCCTTGTCGGGGCCTCGTGGGCATCCTCGGCAAGGAGCCTTGTGATCGCCTTGTCTTCTGGTTCTCATCTTAGGAGTCATATACCCTTGTCTTTAAAAATGATCACCATGCCATCATGTAGGCGCTTCCCGAGCCTTAGTTCCAACATTGTTGATGATGCTGGAGCTCCTAGGTTCAAGGTTGGCTGCAACGGAGGCATTGAGTGAGTAGCCCCGGCAATGGTTGTTGCCGGGGGAAGCTTGTCTTCTTGCTTGGCCTTCTTGTGCCACCGTCTTGGCGTTGCTTTGGTAGCCTTGTGTCTCAGGCCTTCCCCCTCTGCCTTGTTATGTGTGGCCGCAGGTGTGGCTCTGACTGCCCGTGCACAAGTAAGGGGTACAAACGAGAGCCCCTACTTTTGTACACCGACAGGAGCCCCCGGGCTAGGCCCAGAACGGTGCACGGGCAGTGGGGTTGGATCATTTTTACTGCAGTAACTCCTCCGGTGGTTGCACATCCCCACGATCTGTGCTGACATGGGGGTCGTGCGTGGGGCGGTGCTGCACGCCCGTGTCACATCGCAGTAAATGGTAAAGATGGCGGCCCCCGCCTTCCCCATAAAAAGGGGAAAAACTGTAGGCGCGCCGCTCATTTACCTTCTGTGCTTCTTCAATCTCGGGTCTGCCGTCTCTCTTCTTCTTGTTTAAGCGAAAAGCTGAAGCTCTTGCCTCCGCACACTGCCGCCGTGCTCTCCTTGCTTCCGATTCCTCACCTCTTCCCTAGCCGCCATGGCACCCAAGTCTAGCAAGGGCAATGGAGCGGCCGAGGATGTTGGGGAGAAGGAGTTACTGGAGAGCAAGTTGGTGGCGCTTCGGATGCAGCACGCCTACTTCCCCCCAAAGGTCGACGCGGTCCATCCCATGGACTACTTCAGGCCCCTATGGGAGTGTCAAACGATGGGGCATCCAGCCACGCGCGTCGTCCCCGCCCAATTCGCTCAGGCCGGCCCGAATCGGTACCCCTTCTTCGTCGACTACTTCTCCTGCGGCCTCTGTCAACCTTTCTCCAATTTCTTCAATGATATCATGCACACCTACAACTTCCACCTTCTTGATTTCACGACAAATGCCGTGGCTTGAATGGTTTTTCGCCCACCTCTGCGAGGGGTTCGTCGGGGTGGTTACCAGCACGGCGCTCTTCCTCCATTAATTCTATCCTCGGATCCAGGCGGGGGACGCCATCCCCGGCGTCGTCACCTGGATTTCACGGACCCAGGGGAAGGGTACGTATCCGGAGGGTGCGCTTAAGGAGAGGTGGGAGGAGTGGAGGACCCGGTGGCTATGGATTGAAGAGGATGACCCACCGGAGTTCTTCCGAATTCGTCAGAGCCCGCCGGTCCACCGCAAGGAATGGGGGTATGTCGACGTCAACGACAAGAAGTTCTCGATCACCACCACTAGGATCCACCGTCTCACTCAGGCCGGGCTCACCCTTGAGATGACCGGGGCCGATTTCATCCGCTGATGAATCGTGCCGCTGCAACACAAGGGGAGGCCGGCTTGGCTTTTCCAGAACGCGGCCGACGTTATGATGCTCCGCCCTGGCCTGAAGCACAACTTCACAGTTATGGCGCATGCCCATATTTGCCAGAGGCTCTTACAGCTTGACATGGACCGCGATGGCAGGGATGAGAGGACCGGCAAGGCCGCCAAGGGGCCTCTGTTTGGGTTGCCGGCGGGAGTGGTCCTGCTGAGCAACAACTCTCGCCAGTCCACCATCATTGCCATGATGCCGGACTTCAATGCGCATGGCCTTAACCCGGCCTATATCGAGCCGCCAGCGGATCAGGTTGAAAGTGCAACTAATCCCCGGGTGGTTTTGGTAATTAATAACAACATATATATCATTGAACTAATAGTTACTTGAGAATCATTTCAGAGAAGTTCAGTGATATGGGTATGGAAATGACTGAAGAAGTGGACCCCTCAAAATGCTAAGGCAAGCATTGGCAAAAGCTCAAGACTCCATTTTTGGTTTAGTGATCAAAGATCACATTGAGTCCATAGGAAAAGCCAATACTATTAAAAGGGGATGAGGTTGTGTTGATGATCTGGTTGCTCAAGTGCTTAGTGATATATCTCCTTCAACTATCAACAACTTTCACTACTATACACACTCATAAGTAATCTCGGACAAACCGATTTTCCAAACTCAGTCCCACCGAGATGAACCACCTCAGCCATAAGCCAAACCCTAGAAAAATTGGTCATTCCGAGTTTGATTTCGGTCTCACCGAAACACGGGCTGCCAACCTTCTGTAACCGTTTGACATCATTTCGGAATATCCGAGTTGATGATTTCGGTCTTACCGAAACTGGCAAGTTCCTGTCTTTGACTCAAATCGGACAAACCGAGATGGTATTTTCGGTCCCACCGAAAACCCCAACGTTCACTATATTTGAACTTTCGGTCTGACCGAGTTTCCACTTCGGTCTCACCGAGATTGCTCAATTATGTGTGTAACGGTTGGATTTTGTGTGGAGGCTATATATACCCCTCCACCCCCTCTTCATTCGTAGAGAGAGCCATCAGAAAGAACTACCACTCCTACCTTACACTTTCTGAGAAGAGAACTACCTACCCTTGTGTTGAGATCAAGTTGCTCCATTCCTACCATATGAAACTTGATTTCTAACCTTCCCAAGTTGCTTTCCACTCAATCCTTTCTTCCACCACAGCCATATCAGTGAGGAGAGTTGAGTGTTGGGGAGATTATCATTTGAAGCACAAGAGCAAGGAGTTCATCATCATCTACAACATCTATTACCTTTTGGAGGGTGGTGCCTCCTAGATTGGTTAGGTGTCGCTTGGGAGCCTCCGTCATTGAGATGTGGAGTTGAACCAAGAAGTTTGTAAGGGCAAGGAGATCGCCTACTTCGTGAAGATCTACCCCGAGTAAGGCTAGCCCTCCGTGGGCGTAGGCCATGATGGAATAGACAAAGTTGCTTCTTCGTGGACCCTTCGTGGGTGGAGCCCTCCGTGGACTCGCGCAGCCGTTACCCTCCGTGGGTTGAAGTCTCCATCAACGTGGATGTACGATAGCACTACCTATCGGAACCACTAGAAAAATCATTGCATCTCCAAATTGTGTTTGATCTTCTCCACCTCTCTTTACTACATGTGCAATTTACTTTCCGCTGCTTATACTCTAGAATTGCATGTGTAGGGTGATACTTGACTTGATCATAATTGTGAAACTGCCAAAAACTGTTCATGATCAAAAGGCAGAATTTTTATATTTACAAGTAGTCTAATCACCCCCCTCTAGACATACTTTCGATCCTACAAGTGGTATCAGAGCTTTGGTCTCCATTGTTTTGGTTTCCATTGCATTGGACTCCATAAGCTTGGTTTCACAACCTAGGAGAGTATGGCGTCTAATGAGGGTAATTATCGTAGAGGTCCTTACTTTGATGGTATAAATTTTGCTAGTTGGAAGCATAAAATGAAAATGCATATTCTTGGTCATAACCCAGCCGCATGGGGCATTATTTGTGTTGGTATGCAAGGTGAATTCTTCGAGGAAGGAAAAGTTCCGGATCGCGAAGCTACACCGGAAGAGTTGCGGATGTTGCAAAACAATGCTCAAGCTTGTGACATTCTCTTCAATGCCTTGTGTCCCGAGGAGTTCAACAAAATCAGCCGTCTTGAGAATGCTAAAGAGATTTGGGATACTTTGGTTGAAATGCACGAAGGTACTGAATCTGTGAAGGAATCAAAGCTAGATATTCTTCAAGGTCAACTTGACAAGTTCAAGATGAAGGATGGTGAAGGAGTCGCTGAAATGTACTCTAGGCTTGCTCTCATCACAAATGAGATTGCCGGCTTCGGAAGCGAAGAAATGACCGACAGATTCATCATTAAGAAGATTCTCAGAGCTTTGGATGGAAAATATGACACCGTGTGCACTTTGACCCAAATGATGCCAAACTACAAGACTCTCAAGCCAACTGAAGTCATTGGAAGAATTGTTGCTCATGAGATGACACTTAAGGATAAGGAAGAGCTTCACAACAAGTCAAGTAGTGCTTACAAAGCTACAAGTGATGCTCCCACAACCTCAAGTGACAAGATAATTTCCAATGAAGAGATAAGCCTAATGGTTAAGAACTTCAACAAGTTCTACAAGAATAGAGGCAAAGAAATAAGCTCAGAATCTAGATCATATGATGAAAAGAGATCTTCTAGCCGTGATCGAAACTGCTACAATTGTGGAAGACCCGGACACTACTCAAATGAGTGTACGGCTCCCCACAAGATAAGAGAAGAATCTCCAAGAAGAAGATCAAGAGATGAGTCACCTCGGAGAGAGAGAAGGAGTAGAGATGATCGTTATGAACGAAGACCCTCTCGGAGAAGCAAGGATTCGGAGAGGAAATACAAGTCATCAAGGAGCTACACAAGAAGAAGACATCAAGCTCATGTAGGTGAATGGGTCTCCGGCTCCGACTCCGACAATCAATCCGATGGAAGCTATCACTCCGACTCCGACTACAGTCAAGATGAAGGTGTTGCCGGACTTGCTCTCGTATCCTCCAACTCCAACTCCTACGACTTATTTGATTCACCAAATGAGGGAATTGGAAGATGCTTCATGGCTAAAGGCCCCAAGGTAACACACCCTGAATTCATTGACTTTGATAGTGATGAGGATGACTTGCTTGGTGAAGATGAGCTCTTGCATGATAAATCTAGTGAGCTTAGTAACGATGAAAATGCTAGTAGTCTTTACAGTCGAGAAGAGTCGAATGACAATGCTATGAAGGAGATTGAGCGTCTAACTAAAGAACTAAACACTCTTAAGTTAGCTCATGAAACAACTCAAGAAGATCATAGAGAGCTCCTAAGATCTCATGAGAAGCTACGCTTCGAGAAGCTCACTCTAGAGCAAGAACATGAGTTTCTAAAAGCGATCAATGACAATCTTCGAAAGAAGAGTTCTTCATATCTTGCCAAATGACTTCTCTTGTCTAATTTCTTGCCACCTATTAAGACTAAGAATGACAAGCATAAGAAAAATTCTTCCTCTAGTAGTAACAATAACCATGTTAAACCTAATATTGTTGCTTCTAGTAGTTCTCTTGATTCCACTAACAATGTTTCAAGCCAAGTTACACTTGAGCAAGAAAATAGCTTATTGAAGGAAATCATAGAGAAAGGTGTCTACAAGAGTCTTGCCGGAAGCAAGAACTTTGAGGAAATTGTTCGCAAACAAGGAAGGCACCGGAAGAATCAAGGGATTGGTTTTGAGCGAAAGTACAACGCCGAAGGTGTTGAGTGGGAAGAAGGTCAATACCCTACTCCACAGTTTGTTTCTCAAAAGGAGAAGTATGATCCTACTTCTTCCAATGTGGAACAAGCTCAAGATGACCTTCCACCACAAGACCACAAGCTAAAGGCCAAGGACAAGCTTCAAGAGGAGATTGATGCATTCATTGAAGCACCTCAAGCCATGGTCAAGTGGGTTCCCAAGGACACGTCAAGTTCTACTTCGTCAAGCTCAACTACAACCCCAAGGATTCCCATCAAGATTATGTGGATCCCAAAGAAGAAGAACTAGAAGGTTCTTGAGGGTGACTCCGCCAACATACTTCACTCACATTCATTTTGGCAACTTGTGCAATCAACTTCCACATCATGCACTAGTTCATGGAGTCACAAACCCTCTTGTTGGTAAGTCAAGGGACAAGGTAATCATTGCTTTCATGGACATCATCTATTGTGAACTTCAATCTATGTCCATGGATATCCTTGTTTGTTCCTTGTGGGACTAACCCATGTAGGTATTGAAAGTGCCCTAATCCAAAGGATAGCTCCCAACTCTTGATGATCTACATCAACATTGAGCATCCACATCTTCAACATCTACATGAAGTCTTCTACGACAACCCAAGGTTAGTTTGACCCTTTAAAAGGGGTTCTCACATCTAGGGGGAGCTTTGCTCTAAAAATTGAGCTAAAGCATCTCCAAATGATGTGAACACATCAATGCTTTATGTAAAAGTGGTAACCCCACTTGTGCTTAAACGATGAGTATGACCTATGATCAAATGTTCTCATTTGGCTCCTAAGTCAAAATACTCATATAAAGATGACCTAGTCATCGACAAATTGTGTGCTAGTAGCTAGAGTTTTGGTTGTGCATGTTTGACACATATTTCATTTGCTATCTTATTGTGTGAGCATGTTGAATGCATGATTTTATCCATTCGAGGACATCCATTTGTTGTTTTGGTTGTTTTGATTTTTCTGGCCAAATGGATGGACAAGAATGCCTAAGCACCTTCCCTAGCTATCTATGCTTTCTTGTCTCAAATTCTATTCATGCTCATATCACAAACTTTGAAAAAGTCATTTTCGGACCCTCCGAGTGAGGAGCACTCAGAGCCACCGATCCGTCTAAGGCTGACTTCCAAAACCTTCTAAGTCAATTTCGGTCAGACCAACTTGTCCCACTCGGTCCAACCGAAACGCTTAGACTGATCTAGGTTTCATCTCGGTGAAACCGAGTTCTAAATCTCGGCGTGACCGATATGCGTAACTGCACAGCAGTTATCCATTTCGGTGTCACCGAGTTTTTCAACTCGGTCCCACCGACAGCAAGGGGATATAAATACTGAGGGCAGTGCGCGATTATTTCTTCAAACCGTTTCGCCCCCAAGTCCCCTGCTGCCGTCGCACTAATCTCCGGATCGTCGCCGTCGTCGCCTGTGCGCCCTCGCCGCAGGTCTCCGCCGCCGTCAACGGTTTTCTTCTCCGCGCCGTTGCCGCCGTAGAGGGACTCTACCAAGTTAGGGTGAGTCTCGATCCCTCTCGTGCTCCGCATCTGACTCATTGCGCGATTGGTTTGCCCTGCATCTAGCCACGATTGAAAAACTTCCGTTCCATCAGATCGTTCTAGTTTCGAGCAAAATTCTTAGGTTTAGGTTTCCACGAAACACATCTCGGTGAAACCGAATTTAAATTTTCGGTGTGACCAATTTGGCCTCTGGCCATTGCACTGCACTTTCGGTCTAACCGAGTCGTGCAAATCGGTGTGACCGAAGTACAGTTTTAGTGAAACCCTAGTTTATCGGCAGGACCGAAACCCATTTCGGTCTGACCGAAAGTGGTGTGTAAGTTTCTGTTATACACTTCGGATTCACCGAAACTGAAAATTGGTTTGACCGAAATGCATTCTGTGAAAACTCAAAACTAAGATTTGAACTCATTTTTTTTGCAAAAAACTCTACAGTTTGTGATAACTCTTCTACTCTGCCTATACCTTATCTATTCACAGGTTGTCAGCCATGTCAGATGCCAGTGACAGTCAGAACAGGTCAGAATCACCTTTTGCAGAGATCCCTGAGGCAGATACTAGTCCTGAGGCTAGTAGTCCTAGTGATGATGGTGAGAGGAGTACCCCTAGTGGTTTGCCTCCTGCAGCCACCAGAACCAGAAAGCAAAGAAATTCTGATGATGAGGACTCTGACTTCATTGCTGAGGAAGTAACCTCCAAGCCCAAGAGAAATGTTGTTGCCAAAGAGCACCAACGACAGCAGTTCAAGAAAGGCACCAGCAAGGTCAAGCAGTCAGCTGTTGCCAAGAAGCTGAACTTGGGAGAGCCAGCCCCAAGTAAAGTGAAGAAAACTTCCAAGAGGAAGAGGGTAGTATATGCTGATTCTCATGCAGATGTAGCAGCCGAGGAAGAAGAAGTAGAAGAAGCACCCTAGCCTGCTCCTCAGAAGCAGAAACTCATGGGTGATGCAATTAGGGCTCAAGCCACTTCTAAGCCCAAGAAGCCTGCTCAAGCTAAGGCAGCTCCAGCAAAGCCTTCTGCCAAGCCCAAGAGGACAACCAGGAACATCCCAGCCTCTAAGAAGAACAAAGGTGATGTGCCACCGTCTGAGTCTGAAGAAGAATATGTGTTGCTGAAGCTCCGTCCAAAATTGCCACTCCACAACGATGCTCATCCTCAAGCCGAGGATATGAAGGCAAGGAAGGATAGAGGTCTCAGGCTATGGAGACAGTCTGATCCATATGCTGTGAGGAGAAGGACTGCTGTGGACCCCAGATTCCACACCAGAGAGCAGCAGGACTTCTATGAGACCGTGCTGATGGATAAGAAGCCTATTGTTGCAGATACCAGATACGTTGACTGGGAGTACATTGACAGTGAAGAGCACCGAGATTTCTTTCCCCATGTGCATGAGAGCTTCACTGCATGTGGAGTTGATGAGTTTGTGGGTCAGAAACCGACTGATTGGAATCATGAGATGATTATGCAGTTCTACGCCACAGCCCACTTCTATCCTGATGGGAAGATCACCTGGATGACTGAAGGTCAAAGGTTTTCTTCGTCTGTTGAAGAATGGGCAGAACTTCTGAATGCTCCAGTGCAAAGAGAGGACGACATTGATGTCTATGGGATTCCTAAGAAGAACCATGATTCCATGAAGAACATGTATAAGGAGATCCCCGCAGCAGATTTGGAAGGGTGGAAGCTTGGCTCAGTGTACTATCTCCAGGCAGGTCTACCTACCACAAACACTATTCTGAGGCATACCTTGATGCCCAAGTCTGGAGACCATCGCATGATCCGAGGCTATTCTATCAACATGCTGCACATACTTGATGAGAAGGCACCTTTCAAGGTGATGGACTTAATGGTAGAGACCATTAAGAGGACTGCAGCTGACCAAAAGAGGTCGTGTGGATTTGCCCCGCAGATTCAGATGCTTATCAATGCCAAGTTTGGCACGGGCAAATTCTTGTTGGATAGGAAGCACTAACCACTGCAGCCAGAGCATGAAGATAACATTGTTGTGATGGATGAGGAGGATCCAACTTATGTTGAAGGTCAAGCCAAGATTGAAGCTGCTAAGAAAGCCAAAGCTGATAAAGAGGCAGCAGCAGCAGCAGCTAAACCAAAGAGCTTCGGAGAGCAGATTCTTGAAGCTACCCAGAGGATTGAACAACGCCTGGCCAGCATTGAACAATCTCAGGAGAGCCTAGAGAGGATTGTTGACGAGAAGGTCCATGCTCTGGACGTGAAGCTGACTGAACTTCAGGTGACCGTCAACAAGCTTGAGGCAGACATGGAGGAAGCTAGGCAGGACAGGGCAGAGCTCATGCAGGATGACCTAGTCTAGGACACTCATCGCCAGACTGCTCCGGTTCCCAGAGGATCCCGATCAGCTGCTATTCCAGTGACTGACTCCAGGGCTACCACTTCAGCACCTCCTACAGCTCCAGCAGTCACTCCAGCCACAGCTCCAGCATCCACTCCTCCAGCGCAGACATCAGCTGAAGTCTTCGCCGATGCCGTCATATCTACTTCGACATCTACCCAGACGGGAGCCGCCAGCAGAGCCCACAGTGACGCTTAGCTCTATGCTTTTTCAAACTTTTTGGTAACTTGTTGCCAAAGGGGGAGAAATTGTATAGATCATAGGGCTTCGAGAGAGAGAGAGTGCTCTTTCGTTCTTTTGCCAGTTTTTCTTTGAGATACATTTGGTTCTTTTGGTTCTTGAAACTTTCAGTGTGCTTGATACTACGTTTGATGCTACCTTAATGAGTGCTTAGTCGTACTATGCTTTAATGCGTGCTTAATGCTTATCATATGCTATTCCTTTTTGTATGGCTATTTACTCATGTCTTGGTGACTGGGTGCATGTTATTCATTCTTATCATTTTGTGCGCTCCACCAAGATGTATGTGACATGGAAGAGTGACCCATAATCCTAATCGATTGTGCATTTGCATTCAAACGCAAATTTTAAATAATGCACAAATTTAGGGGGAGCTCTTGTTTATCACATACTTCTCAAAGCGACGATATTATTCATTGATTATATCTTTTGTCGAAGCTTTGATCTATATGTTGTCATCAATTACCAAAAAGGGGGAGATTGAAAGTGCAACTAATCCCCGGGTGGTTTTGGTAATTAATAACAACATATATATCATTGAACTAATAGTTACTTGAGAATCATTTCAGAGAAGTTCAGTGATATGGGTATGGAAATGACTGAAGAAGTGGACCCCTCAAAATGCTAAGGCAAGCATTGGCAAAAGCTCAAGACTCCATTTTTGGTTTAGTGATCAAAGATCACATTGAGTCCATAGGAAAAGCCAATACTATTAAAAGGGGATGAGGTTGTGTTGATGATCTGGTTGCTCAAGTGCTTAGTGATATAACTCCTTCAACTATCAGCAACTTTCACTACTATACACACTCATAAGTAATCTCGGACAAACCGATTTTCCAAACTCAGTCCCACCGAGATGAACCACCTCAGCCATAAGCCAAACCCTAGAAAAATCGGTCATTCCGAGTTTGAGTTCGGTCTCACCGAAACACGGGCTGCCAACCTTCTGTAACCGTTTGACATCATTTCGGAATATCCGAGTTGATGATTTCGGTCTCACAGAAACTGGCAAGTTCCTGTCTTTGACTCAAATCGGACAAACCGAGATGGTATTTTCGGTCCCACCGAAAACCCCAACGTTCACTATATTTGAACTTTCGGTCTGATCGAGTTTCCACTTTGGTCTGACCGAGATTGCTCAATTATGTGTGTAACGGTTGGATTTTGTGTGGAGGCTATATATACCCCTCCACCCCCTCTTCATTCGTAGAGAGAGCCATCAGAAAGAACTACCACTCCTACCTTACACTTTCTGAGAAGAGAACTACCTACCCTTGTGTTGAGATCAAGTTGCTCCATTCCTACCATATGAAACTTGATTTCTAACCTTCCCAAGTTGCTTTCCACTCAATCCTTTCTTCCACCACAGCCATATCAGTGAGGAGAGTTGAGTGTTGGGGAGATTATCATTTGAAGCACAAGAGCAAGGAGTTCATCATCATCTACAACATCTATTACCTTTTGGAGGGTGGTGCCTCCTAGATTGGTTAGGTGTCGCTTGGGAGCCTCCGTCATTGAGATGTGGAGTTGAACCAAGAAGTTTGTAAGGGCAAGGAGATCGCCTACTTCGTGAAGATCTACCCCGAGTAAGGCTAGCCCTCCGTGGGCGTAGGCCATGATGGAATAGACAAGGTTGCTTCTTCGTGGACCCTTCGTGGGTGGAGCCCTCCGTGGACTCGCGCAGCCGTTACCCTCCGTGGGTTGAAGTCTCCATCAACGTGGATGTACGATAGCACTACCTATCGAAACCACGGGAAAAATCATTGCGTCTCCAAATTGCGTTTGATCTTCTCCACCTCTCTTTACTACATGTGCAATTTACTTTCCGCTGCTTATACTCTAGAATTGCATGTGTAGGGTGATACTTGACTTGATCATAATTGTGAAACTGCCAAAAACTGTTCATGATCAAAAGGCAGAATTTTTATATTTACAAGTAGTCTAATCACCCCCCCTCTAGACATACTTTCGATCCTACACAGGTGCAGGAATTCTTCGACACCTTGTCGGAGGGCTATGTCCACGAAGAGCCGGTGCTCATTCACGACACCACCAAGGCGGAGCTGGATTACATTGCCGCTAGGGCGGCGGAGGCGGCGCTCGCCGTGGAGGCCAGCATCGCTGGCCAAGTGGAGGTCAAGGCCGACGCGACCGCTGAGGAGAAGAAGCTCGCCGAATGGGTGAAGTCCGCTGGGGAGGCCAGCGGCGCCGGTGCCGATGCGGACGCTCCCCTTATCGAGTATGTGGTCGAGGAGTCCTCCGAAGGGGAGGTCGAGGCCGTCAACCCTCCGGCCAAGGGGAGGCAACGTATCCTGCGGCGGGCCGGTTCTCGTGAGCCGGTCTGGCCCGGCAGAATCATGCAGCGGCAGCAGCCCAAGGAGCAACTCATGCGTGAGACGAGGGTAATGAAGGCCGCGGCGGAGAAGAAGGCGGGGAAGACCGTGTTGGCGAAGTGGACGGTAGCTGCTTCCTCTTCATCCAAGCATGGCCGGACCCTTTCTCCTTCTCCTCCTCCCGCAGACATTGCCATGGATGTTGACTTTGATCTTGGGTCTCTCAGCCCAAGGAGGAAGAGGAAGCCAGTGGAGGAGGAGGAGGCGGAGGACGAGTATGTACTTTGGTCCCTGTATTACCTCCTGACCTCACCTTTGTGCTATATTTCCCTGATTTGATGTTGTTTTTGCAGGGACATGGAGATGCTGGCCCAGATGGAAGCTAAGAGGGCTAGGGCCTCGACTGGTGACAAGCACTCGGCGGGTACTTCAGGTACGTCGCTCCTGGTGGAGAGCAGCCCGGAGAAAAGCCCTCGGTGTAGCCCCCATTCTAGCCCCCAGCGTAAGTTCATTACTAACTTCTCCACAGATCAACACTGGGGTGTGAGTCTTTGATGCTGACCTTGCCGGGTTTGTAGGAGTGGAACGGCAGCAAGAGGGCCCGCAGGGGGCCACCCCTAAAATGCCGCCCCCTTCAACTACAACGCCCCGAGGGGCGTCCCAGCAAGGGCAACGACCACCGAGACCACGCCTATGGAGGAGGAGGAGATGAACTTGGGCGCTGGTGACTCTACCCTGGGAACAATCGTTGGCGGGCAGGGCGCCACTTCTTCCCAGCCTGGTACGGATAAGTTTCTTGTTTTTTGTCCTTGCTCTGTTTTCTTCAAGTTGAGCCCTGCCCCTGGCTTTGTCTTACCCTTTTCTTATGGTTTTTAACCCCACAATCGACGGACCAGGTGGATGTCGACTCCATCATTGAGGAGGTCGTCAAGGACACTTGGGCCGAGGCCGACATGATCGCTGCTAAGGAGGCCGCCAAGACCATTGTTGAGGAGACTGCCAAGGAGCCCGCCAGAGGGATCGGTGAGGCCAGCAAGGCTGCTGCCGAGGAGGCCGGCAAGGCTGCTGCCGAGGAGGCCAACAAAGCTGCTGTCGAGGAGGCCAGCATGGCTGCTGTCGAGGACCAACCTTCCTCCTCTGCCGCTTCTGGCTCGGGCCGTTACTTGAAGGTGAGCGACGACCTGTTCGTCCACCTCCCATGGACGGCAAGCAGCAAGGCGCCAACCAAGGGGGAGGTGTTTGACGACGAGGTTCTTGGCGCTGCCGGGCTCGATGTCGTTGACGAGCCGAGCATTGGTGGTGACGGTTCTCGAGAAGAGCAGCTTCTTCGGGCCATGGGTGCCAGCTTCCAGAAGCTCCAAGCGCTCCACCACGCCCGTATGGACAAGGGAAAGTCCAGGTCAGCGGTGGTGGTTTAAGCGGAGGCGGACTTCTAGGTGCGTATCGCCCAGACGCAAACTTGGTTTGCCGAGGCCCGGGATGAGCTGAGGACTTCCCAGGAGCAGCTGTACGGGCGCGCCCATGATCTTCTCCTGGTGCAGTCTGATTTTGAGAAGGCCCAGGAGATGGCAAAGGAGCGGGCCTCCCAGGATGAGGCCGACCACATCTAGCGCCAAGATCGACTGGATTCCCAGGAGGAAGACCTCGACGCTCGCGAACAGGCACTTGCCGCTGCACTCCGCGGCAAGGATTATGAGGTCGAGAAGATCTTCGCGCTACGAACCCAGGAACTAGAGCAAAGGCACGGAGAGGCACTCAATGCTCAAGCTATGGTCCATGCAGGCAATGTGAAGGAGCTGGAGGTGGAGCGGGATGGCCTGAACAAACAGGTCCTGGGGCTGACCAATGAGAGGGTACCGATCAACTCCACCTTGACGGAGGTGCAGGCCGAAGTCCTCGGCAAGGCTGAGCAACTCTTCCTGGCCCAGGACTCCATCAAAGACTTGAAGCTGGAGCTGGAGGGCATCAAGGGGATGCTTTCGGAGGCAAGGGCTCGGGAGGAGACCCTAAACAAGGATCTAGAGAAGGAGAAGGTACTACAGGAGAACGACGCCGCTAGCCATGCATATTACGTGAAGGGCGAGAACCTTTGGATCAGTCGCTTCGTCACTGTCGCAGAGAAGCTTACCACGCAGTTGGCCGCCAAGGGCATGCCAAACTTCAAGTATTCCCGAGAGGCGAATCTCACCGTCAACGCCAGCCTGACCGTGTTCTTCGAGTGCATCCTTGATGCCTTGTAAGAGCTCCGTTCGGACCGAGCGGTTTATCTGGCTGAGGAGTCCCGGAGGCTCTGCCGGGGCTTGATACGTCTCCAACATATCTACTTTTCCAAACCCTCTGGCCCTTGTTTTGGACTCTAACTTGCATGATTTGAATGGAACTAACCCGGACTGACGCTGTTTTTAGCAGAATTGCCATGGTGTTATTTTTGTGCAGAAATGAAATGTTCTCAGAATGACCTGGAAACCCACCGAGAATTATTTTGGAAAATATAAAAAATACCTACAAGAAGATCCAGACCAGGGGGCACCCCCCCTAGGGCGCGCCCCCTACCTCGTGGGTCCCCTGGTGCTCCACCGATGTATCCCCAGATCCTATATATTCACTTTTGAGGAGAAAAAAGCAGAGAGCAAGAATTATCGCGTTTTATGATACGGAGCCGCTGGCAAGCCCTAGTCTCTCTCGAGAGGGCTGATCTGGAATCCGTTCAGGGCTCCGAAGAGTGGAGATCGTCGCCATCGTCATCATCAACCTTCCTCCATCACCAATTCCATGATGCTCACCACCGTGCATGAGTAATTCCATTGTAGGCTTGCTGGACGGTGACGGGTCGGATAGGATCTATCATGTAATCAAGTTAGTTTTGTTAGGATTTGATCCCTAGTATCCACTATGTTCTGAGATTGATGTTGCTACGACTTTGCTATGCTTAATGCTTGTCACCAGGGCCAGAGTGCCATGATTTCAGATCTGAACCTATTATGTTTTCATGAATATATGTGTGTTCTTGATCCAATCTTGCAAGTCTATAGTCACCTACTATGTGTTATGATCCGGCAACCCCGAAGTGACAATAATCGAGACCACTCCCGATGATGAACATAGTTTGAGGAGTTCATGTATTCACTATGTGTTAATGCTTTGGTCTGGTACTCCATTAAAAGGAGGCCCAAATATCCCTTAGTTTCCAATAGGACCCCGCTACCACGATAGGGTAGGACAAAAGATGTCATGCAAGTTCTTTTCCATAAGCATGTATGACTCTATTCGGAATACATGCCTACATTGCATTGATGAACTGGAGCTAGTTCTGTGTCATCCTAGGTTATAACTTCTACATGATGAATTGCATCCAACATAATTTCCCATCACCGATCCAATGCCTACAAGCTTTTCACGTATTTCTTGTTGCTTATTTACTTTTCCGCTGCTACTATCACAAAAACTACAAAAACACTACCATTACTTTTATTGCCGCTACCACTATCTCCATATTACTTTGCTACTAAACTACCTTGCTGCAGATACTAAGTTTCCAGGTGTGGTTGAATTGACAACTCAGTTGCTAATACTTAAGAGTATTCTTTGGCTCCCCTTGTGTCGAATCAATAAATTTGGGTTGAATACTTTACCCTCAAAAACTGTTGCGATCTTCTACACTTGTGGGTTATCAAGACTATTTTCTAACGCTGTTGCCGGGGAGCATAGCTCTATTCTCTAAGTCACTTGGGGGGAGCATAGCTCTATTCTCTAAGTCACTTGGGAGTTATATCTGTTGATCACTATGAAGAACTTGAAGGACTCAAAAACCAAGATCTTACCCTCAACTTCGAGGGAAGGTAAGGAACTGCCATCTAGCTCTGCACTTGATTCACCATCTGTTATGGGTAAATTTGCGACACCAACTCATGCTATTGAATCTGATATGTCGTATGTTCTTGATGATGCCACTTCTGCTATGTATGATGAAACTACTTCTATGCCTGATTCTGTGCCACTAGGTGAATTTCTAGATGAATAAATTGCTAAGGTTGGGGAGAATGCAAAAATAAAATTTGATGATATTTATGGAAGTGATGATGAAGCTTCTCCCAATAGATATGAATTGCCTATTGTTCCTGAGGGTTATGTTATGGATGAAGAAACTGCTAGAGACTTTTTTCCTTGCAACGATAGATATGATCTTAAGAAATTATTAGCTAAGCTGAAAGAAAAGTCCTTGAATGCTAGAATGAAACATGACCCTGCTTTCGCTACTTCACCTATCTGTGTTACTGATAAGGATTATGAATTCTCTGTTGATCCTGAGTTAATTACTTTGGTTGAATCTGATCCTTTCCATGGCTATGAATGTGAAACTGTTGTGGCACATCTTACTAAGTTGAATGATATAGCCACCCTGTTTACCAACGATGAAAACATTCGTTACTACTATATCTTTAAGTTATTTCCATTCTCATTAAAGGGTGATGCTAAGACTTGGTTTAATTCTCTTGATCCTGGTTGTGTGTGTAGTCCCCAAGATATGATGTATTACTTCTATCCTAAATATTTTCCCGCTCATAAGAAACAAGCTGCCTTACGTGAAATATATAACTTTCTGCAAATTGAAGAAGAGAGTTTCCCACAAGCTTGGGGGAGGCTTCTCCAATTACTTAATGCTTTGCCTGATCATCCTCTTGAGATGCACGATATACTTGATGTCTTTTATAATGGACTAACCGATGCTACCAGAGACCACCATGATAGTTGTGGTGGTTGTGTTTTCAGGGAAAGAACAGTTGATCATGCTGAATTACTATTGAATATTATGCTGGCCATTGAAAATAATTGGACACTTCCTGAACCAGCCCCTAAGCCAACTCCAAAGAGAAGAGGTGTTCTATTTCTCAGTCCCGAAGATATGCAAGAGGCAAAGAAATCTATGAAAGAAAATGGTATTAAAGCTGAAGATGTTAAGAATTTACCACCTATTGAAGAAATACATGGTCTTGATAACCCGACACAGGTAGTAAAGGTAAATTCTCTTTATAGATTTTATGAAGGTGATATTCCTCATTATAAGTCTGCTAGCCAATGCTTAGATGAGTTTGACAATTTTATTGTGAAACAAGAAAACTTCAATGCTTATGTTGGTAGACAATTACAACACAATGCTTATAGGATTGAATGCTTGAGTGATTATCTGTCTAGAGCTAAAGGTGAACTGAAACTCATTAGTAAACATGCTTCCATGGTCACCACTCAAGTAGAACAAGTACTTAAGGTTTAGAATGATTTGCTCAATGAATTAAATTGTAAGAATAATGACCATGATGTTAGAGTTGCTACTAGAGGTGGTAAGATGACTCAGGAACCTTTGTATACTGAAGGCCACCCTAAGAGAATTGAGCAAGATACTCGGAGAGCTAATTTAGATGCACCTAGTTCTTCTAAGAGGAAGAAAAAGAAAAATGATAAGACTTTGCATGCTTCTAGTGAACTTGTAGCTGACACACCTGAGAATCCTAGTGATATATCTGTTTCTGATGCTGAGACACAATCTGGTAATGAACATGAACCTAGTGATAATATAAATGATGATGTTCATGATGATGGTTAACCTTGCAATGATAATGATGTAGAGATTGAACCTGCTGTTGATCTTGATAACCCACAATCAAAGAATCAACGTTATTATAAGAGAGACTTTGTTGCTAGGAAGCACAGTAGGGAAAGAGAACCATGGTTTCAGAAACCCATGCCTTTTCCTCCGAAACCATCCAAGAAAAAGGATGATGAGGATTTTGAGCGCTTTGCTGAAATGATTAGACCTATCTTTTTGCGTATGCGTTTGACTGATGTGCTAAAAACAAATCCTTATACCAAATATGTGAAAGATATTATTTCCAATAAAAGAAAGATACATGAAGTAGAAATTTCCACCATGCTTACCAATTACACTTTTAAGGGTGGAATACCTAAGAAACTAGGAGATCCAGTAGTACCCACTATACCTTGCTCCATTAAAGGAAACTATGTTAAAACTGCTTTATGTGATCTTGGAGCCGGTGTTAGTGTTATGCCTCTCTCTTTATATCGTAGACTTGATTTGAGTAAGTTGACACCTACTGAAATATCTTTGCAAATGGCTGATAAATCAACTGCTATACCTGTCTGTATTTGTGAGGATGTGCCTGTTGTAGTTGCAAATGTTACTATTCTAACGGACTTTGTTATACTTGATATTCCCGAGGACGATAGTATGTCTATTTTCCTTGGTAGACCCTTTTTGAATATTGTAGGGGCTGTTATTGATTGCAACAAAGGCAATGTCACTTTTCATGTCAATGGTAATAAGCATCCTGTACACTTTCCGAGGAAACAACCTCAGGTCCATAGTATCAATTATACTGGAAAAATTTCAACTATCACTATTGGAGGTTTTGAATTTCCTTTTCCTACTATCAAGAAGACATATGACATTCTTATTGTTGGGGACATACATATCCCCATTGAGGTAACCAAGTGTTATTCGAAAATTCTCCGGTTTCATGTTATTCGGAAAGAGTTTACTAACAAGACCTGATCAACCTTGTTAATGGATTTCTTTTGATGAGCATGGGATAGGTGAATCTAGATAGCACAAACCTTCTGTACCCTCCTTTTACTTTCTGTTAATTATGATAAATAAAGAAAAATAGTTTTATTTTCTGTCTCTTTCCAGACATACCCGTGCAATAAAAAATACCCCGAAAATAAAAGTTCTCCAAATGCCGTGAAAATGAATTTCATTTTTTCTAGAATATTTGAGAATATATGGCACAGAACACACAACGAGGGGAGCCAACACCTGGCCATGACGGTCCAGGGCGCGCCCCCGACCTCGTGGACCCCACGTGGCCCCCCTCCACTTATTCCTCTACCCACACTCTTCTTCTTCCTCCCAAAAAAATCACCAACCAGCTCAAACCCGAGTTCTAGCTCATCTAGCTGCCATTTTCGATCCCCTTGCTCAAAGCACCATTCATCAAATTGTTTGGGGAGATTGTTCCTTGGTATGTGACTCCTCCATTGGTCCAATTAGTTTTTGTTCTAGTTCTTTATTTGTTGCAAATTTTTGCTGTTGTGGCGACCTTGTTCTTGAGCTTGCATGTCAAATTTTCTTGGTCCCAAGTAGTTCTAATGCATGATTTAGTCTCTAGGCACTAGTAGGAGTTGTTGCTATCAATCTTGTTGAGTTTGGTTAAATTTTATTTTAAGTTACTAAAAATTTCAGAAAATTTCAGAAAATTGCATAGGAAAAACTTCCAAGGTGGTTCTTCAAGGAAGCAAGAACCGAGGCTCGCGTTTCGTGAGCCGGACGATGAACTACTGAGGGATGCTGACGTGCGGCCTTGTGAATGGCCGTCAGATGACTTTATGGATCAGGTTGGCATCAAGGACGAATTTTACACATATGTGCGCAACGCTGACCTCGAGAGCTTCATACAAGATAAGTGCCCTCAATAACGTGGCTTAACTGATACCTTTGTCAGGAGGTTTAAATTTCCATCTTCACGTAATTCTCATACTGTCCTGTTTGACCTTTATGATAAATCTTACACCATGGACTTAGAGGATTTTAATGATGCTTGTAAACTCCCGCAGTGGGGCAGTATGGGTGATCCTCGCAAATCTGAATGTAGAGATTTCCTTGCTAGTATCACAGTGGGGGAATCTAGAGAAATCACACAGGCTGCCATAGGGAGCATCCATTTTCCTGCTATTCATTACTTTGCTCTCTTTATTGGTAGATGCATAAATGGTAAAGATGAGGCTTGTCGCATGTGTGTCCCAGATCTTAGGGTTCTTAGGAGTGCTGTACTAGGTGATAGACAATATAACTTGGGAGCCATTGTTCCACGTAGGCTACACCATAATGGTATGCATGGAAATTTATTTGGTGGGATTTATACCACTCGCATAGCCCGCCGTCTTGGTGTGCCTATGCACGAGAATGATGAACCTTTACCTCCTTCTCATTTGGATTGCCCTGCTATGACTAGTCACCGGTTTAAAGAGAGCGATGATCAATCCCTCAAATATCAACTAATCTTTAACAGGCATCATGCCATACCTATTGTTCTTACTGCCCCTACTTTGTTTGACTTTCAGGCAAAAGGGAGATACACTATAACCATGGAGGAGGCAAATGTGTATTATAATATGATGGAAGCAACCCGCCTTCGAGCGGCAGCTCAGCAGGCAGTAGCTGTTGTATCTCAGTACAACCCCAACTACGACTTTGGATATCCGTCAGGCCAATACTGGCCATAGACCAACTTAGGCCAAAAGCCTAAGCTTGGGGGAGTACGTGTTTCTCATCGACTTTACATTCATGTTCACACTTATTCTAGTTGTCGGTGCTGACACTCTTTCACTGTACCATCCATGCTTAGTTTCAATTCTTTCGCTTAGTCTTTTTCTCATGTGCTAGAAAAACCCTTAAGAAAAACAAAAATTAGTAGTTGTAGCTTCTAGCTAGTTTACTTTCCTTGTAGTAGTAACTAACAGAAAACCCAAAAAGATTTCACATTCTTCTTTTGCTTGTTGGGAGCTTTCCCGTGTAAATAGTTTCTTTTCTTTTCTTTGGGGATTAAGAGTAGAAGACCGTGATTAAAATGCTTAGTGGCACTCATATGCTTCATTGATTGATTTAACCTTGAGCCATATTACCTTGTCTTCTCTATTTTATTAAATGCTCGCAGATTCCAGCTTAGTCCAATGCACGTGCACTATTATTATTATCCACACCATTTGTCCGTGCAAGTGAAAGGCAATAAGGATGATATATGATGAACTAATTGAGATGAGAAAAGCTGGTATGAACTCGACCTCTCTTGTTTTTGTAAATATGATAGTTCATCGTTCCTGATTCAGCTTGTTTTGAATGAAACATGCTTGCAATGACAATTAGAGATCATAACTGCTTGTGCCATGCATAATTAGCTGAGAGTTTGTAATGGTCTATCTTGCGTGCCAACATGATAGTAAAATGGTTGTGATGTGGTATGATTGAGTGGTATCCTCCTTTGAACGATTCAAGTGGTCTGACTTGGCACATGTTCACGCATGTAGTTGAAACAAAATCAACATAGCCTCTATGATATTTATGTTCATGGTGATTTATATCCTACTCATACTTGCATTCATTGTTGACTAATTTTAATGCATGTTCATGACCGTTCTCGCTCTCTAGCTGGCCGCTTCCCAGTCTCTTTCTAGCCTTCACCTGTACTAAGTGGGAATACTACTTGCGCATCCACTTCTATAAACCCCAAAGTTATTCCACATGAGTCCACTATGCCTTCCTATATGCGGTATTTACCTGCCATTCCAAGTAAATTTGTATGTGTGAAACTCTAAACCTTCAAATGACATTCTGTTTTGTATGCTCGAACAACTCATGTATCAACTAGGGCTGTCTATATCTTCAATGCTAGGTGGGTTATTCTCACGATGAGTGGACTCCTCTCCTCATTCATGAGAAAATGGCTGGTAACCGGGATGCCCAGTCCCATTCTCAAAATCATAAATAATTAAACAAAACTCCCCCAGGGCTGTTGCTTGTTTGGACGGTACCCGTTGTTTCGGGCTAACCGTGGAGTGTGCTTGTTGGTGGTTGGGGGAGTATAAACTTTACAATTCTGTTGGGGAACCGCCTATAATGTGCGTAGCATGGGAGATATCGAGATTCTTGGTTGATATGTTGACAATGAAAGTATACCACTCAAAATATTATTCATCTCTATTTAAAAATCGAGCTCTGGCACCTCTACAAATCCCTGTTTCCCTCTGCGAAGGGGCTATCTATTTACTTTTATGTAGAGTCATTATCCTCTTATAAAAGAGCACCAGTTGGAGAGAACCTCTGTCATTTGCATGTATTACTATTAATTTGCATTGAGTATAATCATGATTGGATCTCTTTTACCATGAATTACAATGTCTAGCCAGTCCTTGATCTTTAAAGGAGCTCTGCATTTATGTTTTGCGGTCTCAGAAAGGGCTAGTGAGATACCATCTTGTTATATCATATCATGATTGTTTTGAGATAGTGTTCTCATCCGAGGTATATTATTATCGCTCGCTAGTTGATTATGCCATTGACCTGAGTAGACTTGAGACCTGAAAGTTATTGTGAATGTGGTTAGTTCATGATGTTGTTGAAAACCTGAATGCTGGCTTACATATTTACAACAACAAGAGCAAACAGAGTTTGTCAAAGTTTTTCATAATCACTTTCAGTTTATCAACTGAATTGCTTGAGGACAAGCAAAGGTTTAAGCTTGGGGGAGTTGATACGTCTCCAACGTATCTACTTTTCCAAACCATTTGCCCTTGTTTTGGACTCTAACTTGCAAGATTTGAATGGAACTAACCCGGGCTGATGCTGTTTCAGCAGAATTGCCATGGTGTTGTTTTTGTGCAGAAATAAAAAGTTCTCGGAATGACCTAAAAATCCACGGAGAATTATTTTGGAAAATATAAAAAACACCCGCAAGAAGATCCAGATCAGGGGCCCCACACCCTATCCACAAGGGTGGGGGCGCCCCCCTAGGGCGCGCCCCCTGCCTCGTGGGCCCCCTGGTGCTCCACCAACGTATCCCTAAATTAGATATATTCACTTTTAGGGAGAGAAAAATCAAAGAGGAAGAATTATCGTGTTTTACGATACGGAGCCGCCGCCAAGACCTAATCTCTCTCGGGAGGGCTGATCTGCAGTCCGTTCGGGGCTTCGGAGAGTGGAGATCGTCGCCATCGTCATCATCAACCTTCCTCCATCATCAATTCCATGATGCTCACCGCCATGCGTGAGTAATTCCATCGTAGGCTTGTTGGACGGTGATGGGTTGGATGGGATCTATCATGTAATCGAGTTAGTTTTGTTCGGGTTTGATACCTAGTATCCACTATGTTCTGAGATTGATGTCGCAATGACTTTGCTATGCTTAATGCTTGTCACTAGGGCCCAAGTGCCATGATTTCAGATCCGAACCTATTATGTTTTCATGAATATATGTGTGTTCTTGATCCTATCTTGCAAGTCTATAGTCACTTACTATGTGTTATGATCCGACAACCCCGAAGTGACAATAATCGGGACCACTCCCGGTGATGACCATAGTTTGAGGAGTTCATGTATTCACTATGTGTTAATGATTTGGTCTGCTACTCTGTTAAAAGGAGGCCTTAATATCCCTTAGTTTCCAATAGGACCACGCTGCCACGGGAGGGTAGGACAAAAGATGTCATGCAAGTTCTTTTCCATAAGCACGTATGACTATATTCGAAATACATGCCTACATTGCATTGATGAACTAGAGCTAGTTTTGTGTCACCCTAGGTTATAACTTCTACATAATGAATTCCATCCGACATAATTTCCCATCACGGATCCAATGCCTACGAGCTTTTCACATATTGCTTGTTGCTTATTTACTTTTCCGCTGCTATTATCACAAAAACTACAAAAACACTACCATTACTTTTATTGCCGCTACCACTATCTCCATATTACTTTGCTACTAAACTACCTTGCTACAGATACTAAGTTTCCAGGTGTGGTTGAATTGACAACTCAGCTGCTAATACTTAAGAGTATTCTTTGGCTTCCCTTGTGTCGAATCAATAAATTTGGGTTGAATACTTTGCCCTCAAAAACTTTTGCGATCATCTACACTTGTGGGTTATCAGGGCTCCTTGACCAAGGTTCTCATCAAGGTGGCATATTGGTACCCCGACCTCGACTTCTATGTCACGCTGGAAAGCTTGCCGGATGGTGTAGATCTCACAGTGCTCAAGGTGCGTATCAAGCCCATCATCAGTCGTGTCGACGGAATTCATAGGGTAGAAGGCCAGCGTCGGGATTAGGCACCCTGTTTCTTATTGCCGCTGCAGGTTGACAACCTAGACAATTTTTATCTTTAGTTAGAATCACAGCAACAATTGATGTAATACAATTTTGCAGTACTTTGAAGTGATGCGCGCTATTTTCCTTTTTGATTCCCCTATGTATGTCCACCCTACGCTTAAATGGATAGGCCTGCCGGCGCGCAAACTCATGCCATGGCTCCTTCAGGACGGATCCCTGATAGCCTGCCGGGTGTACTTGCTGCCAGGCAACCACCTTACCGCTCCCAGCGCGGCCGTTTGAACTGTTGAGCACACTCAAAACAAGATAAAAGCATTGCCAGTGATGGAAAGGCTACCCTGCCGTTCTCGACGCGGCCGCTGAAACTATTGAGCGGACTCAAAACAGGACGAAGGCATTGCCAATAGTGGAGGGGGCCCATTGCATACAGGTTTACCATACAGAGAGCAAGATCCCCGAGGAGAATAACCTTATATAGAAAGGAATTACTCAAAGGTTTGCGTGACTTATCTTTTCTGTTGCTGCATGAGCGTCCATTGCACTCGCTGACGATGCCGCACGCTTGATCATCTTCTTCCTTGGAAACCATGGCGATGAAAAACTGTTAAACTAACTGCTAGAATGGATTTTCACAACTACGGCCCCTACCTGGCACGCCAAAGATGTCGGTGGAGACGACACCTATGGGATCACTGGAATCCCTTCTACGGTTGGCGGATGCGAGATTGTGCAAAGAGCGGGTCTAAGAGTAAGTACAAGGATCGTTTACCCAGGTTCGGGCTGGGAGAATGCGTAATACCCTAGTCCTGCTTTGGTGTGTATTTGAGTGTTCTTGAGTTCTTGAACTAGCTAAGGTGCATGCCACGTCCAAAAGATCTGAATCCTTCTCCAGTATGTCTCGGGCCTTCTTTTATAGTCAAAAGGGGCTGCCACATTGGCACACAGGAGGTGGAAAGGTATATAGTGCACAGGCTTATCTCATGCCATTACGGGACAAGACGCATTAAATGCGCTACTTAGGTGTCCACTCGCTTTATCGGGGATGGAAACGAGGCCCATCCCGTCCGCGGCCGCTCCGTCTGGTTGCGACGCGCGTCCAGGCAAGCAGGGCAGGCGGCTGAGATGGCGTGGTGGTAGGGTCTTCACGAAGATCTGCATGCCACCACGCAAGTGCTTTACTAGTTGGACTAGGAACCACGCACTGCCATGTGTGTACCTGCCTGGGCTAGTGGGTCGGCTGCCTAGCTGGGACGATTATGGGGCAGCAAGGGCTTGCCGCGATCTTGCGTCTATTCCCGGCAAGGGTCTTGTCGTGGCCTTTGTGAGTGTCCTCGGCAAGAGGCTTGCCGGGGCTTCGGGGTGTCTTCGGCGAGGAGCCTTGTCAGGGCATCGTGGGCATCCTCGGCAAGGAGCCTTGTGATCGCCTTGTCTTCTAGTTCTCATCTTAGGAGTCATAGACCCTTGTTTTTACAAAAATCTGCATGCCATCACGTAGGCGCTTCCCGAGCCTTAGTTCCAACATTGTTGATGATCCTAGAACTCCTAGGCTCGAGGGTGGCTGCAACGGAGGCGTTGAGTGAGTTGCCCCGGCAAGGTTCTTGCCGAGGGAAGCCTATCTTCTTGCCTGGCCTTCTTATGCCACCGTCTTGGAGTTTCTCTGGTAGCCTTGTGTCTCTGGCTTCCCCCCTCTGCCTTGTTATCTCTGGCCGTAGGTGTGGCTCTGACTACCCGTGCACAAGTAAGGGGTACAAAGGAGAGCCCATACTTTTGTACACCGACACCTATCTATTTACTTTTATGTTGAGTCATCATCATCTTGTTAAAAAGCACCAGTTCGAGAGCACCGCTGTTATTTGCATGCATTGCTATTAATTTACATTGAGTATGACTGTGACTGGATCTCTTTTACCATGAATTACAATGTCTAGTCAGTCCTTGATCTTCAGGGGTGCTCTGCATTTATGTTTTGCAGTTTCAGAAAGGGCTAGCGAGATACCATCTTGTTACATCATATTATGATTGTTTTTAAAAAGTGTTGTCATCCGATATTTATTATTATTGCTCGCTAGTTGATTATGCCATTGATATGAGTAAACAAGAGACCTAAATGTTATTTTGAATGTGGTTAGTTCATAATCTTTGCTGAAAACTTGAATGCTGGCTTTACATATTTGCAACAACAAGAGCAAACAGAGTTTGTAAAAGTTTTTCTTTACCACTTTCAGTTCGTCAACTGGATTGCTTGAGGACAAGCAAAGGTTTAAGCTTGGGGGAGTTGATACATCTCCAACGTATCTACTTTTCCAAAAACTTTTGCCCTTGTTTTGGACTCTAACTTGCATGATTTGAATGGAACTAACCCTGACTGATGCTATTTTCAGCAGAATTGCCATGGTGTTATTTTTGTGCATAAATAAAAGTTCTCGGAATGACCTGAAACTTCATGGAGAATATTATTGGAATTTATAAAAAATACTGGCGAAAGAATCAACACCAGGGGCCCACACCCTGTCCATGAGGGGTGGGGGGCGCGCCTGCCCCCTGCCTCGTGGGCCCCCTGGAGCTCCACCGGCCTCAACTCCAACTCTATATATTCACGTTCAGAGACAAAAAAACAGAGAGAAAGATTCATCGCGTTTTACGATATGAAGCCGCCGCCAAGCCCTAATCTCTCTTGAGAGGGCTAATCCGGAGTCCGTTCGGGGCTTCGGAGAGGGGAATCAATCGCTGTCATCATCATCAACCTTCCTCCATCACCAATTTCATGATGATCACCGCCCTGCGTGAGTAATTCCATCATAGGCTGGCTGGACGGTGATGGGTTGGATGAGATTTACCATGTAATCGAGTTAGTTTTGTTAGGGTTTCATCCCTAGTTTGCATTATGTTCTAAGATTTATGTTGTTATGACTTTGCTATGCATAATGCTTGTCACTAGGGCTCGAGTGCCATGATTTAAGATCTGAACCTATTATGTTTTCATTAATATATGTGAGTTCTAGATCCTATCTTGCAAGTCAATAGTCACCTAGTGTGTGTTATGTTTCGGCAACCCCGAAGTGACAACAATTGGGACCACTCCCGATGATGACCGTAGTTTTAGAAGTTCATGTATTCACTAAGTGTTAATGCTTTGATCCGGTACACTATTAAAAGGGGGCCTTAATATCCCTTAGTTTCCAATAGGACCCCGCTGCCACGGGAGGGTAGGACAAAAGATGTCATGCAAGTTCTTTTCCATAAACATGTATGACTATATTCGGAATACATGCCTATATTACATTGATGAACTTGAGCTTTTCACATATTAATCTTTGCTTAGTTACTTTTCCGTTGCAAGTTTTACAATTACTACAAAACTACTACTGTTATTTTTGCCACTGTTATTATTACTTCCATATGACTTTGCTACTAAATACTTTGCTGTAGATATTAAGTCTTCCAGGTGTGGTTGAATTGACAACTCAACTACTAATACTTGAGAATATTCTTTGGCTCCCCTTGTGTTGAATCAATAAATTTGGGTTGAATACTCTACCCTCGAAAACTGCTGCGATCCCCAATACGTGTGGGTTATCACCCGGAACCCCCGGAACAGTTCCAGACTCTAATAGCCTTCATCCAATATATCGAACTTCTCCTCCGGACCATTCCGGAGTTCCTCGTCACATTTGGGATCTCATCCGGGACTCCAAACAACCTTCCACCGGTGCGCGTCGGTCCTAAACAAATGGTTTAAAACCCCTTTCTGCGAAGGCATTTGGAACCGTCGCCAAGTGAGTGTGGGCGATAGGGGGTCCTTCCCACATGACCCAGAAACCGTCGGGGATAGGGCCCCTACAGTACTCCTACTCATTTCTGCTCGCATTGCCATCGCACTCGGTATTCTCTGGTGCTACGTTTATGATATGGCGGCCCATCACAAACGGTTCCCTATTGTAGAACGTGTATGATGCACGGCCCATCACAAACATTTCACCAGTAAGAAGATTAGTTAATCGTCGTACAAGTGTCGAACAGGATTACGAAACGTCGGACCGTTGTAACATCGTCGTACACGACAACTATCGCACAAGCTATTCTGTGGTGCAACGTCTATGATGCATACTTCATCAGAAACATTTCATGGTTGCAAAACGTGTACGATAAGGCTACTAACACAAACATTTAGTTTGCCCGCACCGTTTGTGATATTGTCCGACATCGCACACGCTTTGCAAACGGCAACTGTGTGCATGCTTGCACATGTTTCCTCTCTGTGATTTGTCTCTGATTATGGTGCATATCGCAAACATTTTTGTTTTACCACTCGTGTGTGCCGTAACAACCTGGAGAGCGTAATTTCACCATAATTTAATTGCTGCTTTTCCAAATTGTACCCGATTTGGCTTTGAATTTGAATGTATGCTACAACTTTATTCATATCCATCAGGTTCAAACAACCAATGCATTATTTGATTCATAGGTACATATGTTCAAGAATTACATAAGAAGCAAATAAAGAATGATGAATCACAGTTGTATACTTGTACTATTAAAGACGGTAAAGAAATAGGCGAAATATATTCTGGTTGCTGAACAAGGTGAAGCGGAATGCTCATATTGTGCCCTCCTCCATGCAGAACGCGCGCACGACTCTAGTCCAACCTCTTGTGATGGCCGACCGCCCATCCTTCATGGTATTCATGAAAACATCTAGATAATCATCGCATTCTGGTAGAAATACTTTAACCTTTGCATGCCCACCAATCATGTAGTTTGAGAGGTAATCTTGTGCAAACTACTTTGGCAACCACTTCAAAGGAAAAAGATTCAGACATTGTCATCTAACACAACTCATTATGGGTAGTAAAAAGAAGGCTACATAGTTCTTACTTACCATCCTGCAGTTCGTTGTTGTGTTGGATAAAGTGTAAACAAATAGTTTAATTGCCATCTTTAGACCCATTTTACTAACAATCTTTATCAGCTACCTCACTTGATGTGGGTTCATCGATATCTCATTGCCCCATACACAGAAAGGGTCGAAATGTGGATCATTTACCAATGACATATGTACCTAAAAGCACCAAGTTAATATTAGAAGCTAAACATCAATTGCACAATGATGTGGTGGTCCATTTGAAATCTCTAAAAAGACAAATATTTAGGAATGGAGGGAGTATCTTATAATATCCAATATACTCACATATTAGATGAATTAACATCTTATATTATGGGCCGGAAGGAGTTTAGTTTATTCTTACAAATTATCTCCTACTGTATCCACAGTTTAAATTTAGTTTGAGCTAGTTCGGGCTCAAATAGCCCTAAAGTATATATAAACAAGAGGGCTAGTTTGAGCTAGTTGCATCTATAACCCACCCAAAAAAACTAGTATCCAACCCAAGAGGTGCTAATTGGAGCTAGTTCTCCTAGTTCATTTATTGTCAATCTAACCCTGCCAACCAAACAACTCTTTGGATGGAGTTAGTTCAGGGTTAGTAATGAGCTAACTCTAATCTCTAGCTAATTTGAGTATCCAAACATGGATCTGTTGTTGTTGTTGCTGTTGCTGCTCTTCTATGTATATCTAGACATCATTAGAACATTAATGTAACACTCTTCCATGTTGCTATGTAGCCTAGGATTGTATATTTAGACATTAAGTACAGTACATGTTGCTATGTAGCCTCAGATATATTACATATGGCCCTAGTTAACCTAAGGAAAAATGGGTTGTAGATATATTTAGTTAAAAGTCCGATTCACCGATTAGTCCCTTATTAGCTACCGGCCTATATGGTACCAGCTACCGATATCCTGAACAGTGAGCAGATATAAGCCATGGGGTGAAGCTAACCTCGATGGAAAACAGCAGTCGTTCCCAAAATTGTTATCTGTAGGTACATCAAGAAGCATGTTAAGCACAACAGGCTAAACATCAACCAAAATTACACATGGCAGACAAAATAATCTCCAAAAGATAGCTTCAATGTGCAGGTTTACGCACGCTAGTAAAGCAAAACAAGTGGAAAGGTGTGCTAACTGCAACAGGCCAAAAATTTAACAGCAAGCAAAAATGGTCATCCAAACTGGTATTGTGCCGTTCTAAGTACACTAGTTATGGTTAAATAAAATTTGAAAGGCGTGTTAACTACAAGATACAACAACCAAATGTAGTCATTCATAGTGGTATTGTTGAAACTGGTACTGATAAAATTGAATTGCACAGTTCATACTTGCACATATAGAACATCACATTGTGACTAACTGGAATAAACAAGGCATACTACGAACAACCAAAGATAGCATTTGAAACTGAACATATGCTAACTAGCTACAAACAACTGAACAATCAAAAAACTTTATAAGAGGCATATGCTAGCTATAATAGGCTTAACAACAAGCAAATATATGCATTCCTATAGGTATTTTTAAAACTGGATTGATGAAATGTACTGCACATGCACATATAGAGCTAAACATTGTGAACAACTGAAATAAACAAGGCATACTGCAAACAACTAGATATAGCAATTAAAACTGGACATATTCTCACTACACTACAAAAGGGACTCGACAAAACAAATCATGGGTTTCCCCCTGTGAAGAGGCACGGCAAAACAAATCATGGGTTTCCTCACTTGTTACAGATGGGCTCGTTCCCATGGGAAGAGCACAGACCCTGGATGCGCTCCATGTTGTTGGAGATGGGCTCCTTCCCCTTGGAAGAAAACGACATTAGGGTGCCCTCCCTGATGTCGCAGATGGGCGCTCTCCCATTGGAAGAGCAGATGGGCTCTTTCCCCTTGGAAGAGCCGGAGAGGGTGCCCTCCTCATGGTTACCGTCGATGAGGTCTGACTGGGAAGCTGTGGATCCCAAGCCAGCGTCGCAGAACGTGTCCTTCAGAAATGACAAAAGGGGCTCGATGGCGATGTAGAATGGCAAATTGTTGACAGCGAGCCAGAGGAGATCAGCGGCAGGGCCATGGATGAGATCGCCGGCGGTTGAACCCGAGGGGTTGGGGGTGGGCCACTTAATCTGTGACACAACCCACCTCAGGGCGTCGCTCTCGATGACCTTGATGTCAAAGCCGGCGGATGAGACATGCCCGCATACTCTAGCCCGCTGCTTGAGTGACTGCCACCAGTAATGGTCGTCAGCTTCCTCGGCGACGTCGGGCTAAGAGATGGCTATACACCTCTTTTGGGCTAGTCACTCCTCGAGCTCCACGGGAAGCATAGCCGGGCTTAGGCTACGACGCTCTGGAGTGGGGGATGGGGATGGGGATGGGGATCTGTGGGAAATGGGGCATTTGGCATGTGTCATCTAAGAAACTCAGTGCGGCCTGGGTATGGAGATCGGTGGGTAAGCTGCACGGGCAAACCGGCAGATGTTGACAATGGAGGCCTTGCGGCGGCGGCGATGGCGGGGACTTTGCTAGGGTTTCGACCGAGGGAGGGCGTGTGTGTGTGGGCGCGCACGCCTGAGGAGGTTTTGGTGTATGTGTGTGTGTGGAGGGGGGCGCGGGGTGTTTGAGGAAATGACGCGAGTACTGAAAATTTTACTACGCGGGAGTCAAAGGCGGGAGTGAAATGCCGGGCTGTTGAAAATTTTCAAGATAGTGCATCACACACGGTTCGGAGATAACAACCGTGTGTTATGAAACAGAAAAACCCTTGAGGCGGGCAGAGATATTTTCTAGGGATGCAGGCGGGATTGGGAACAAGAAACATTGCCCACGGTCCGGAGATAACAACCGTGTGTTATAAAACAAAAAAACCCTTGAGGCGGGAAGATATTTTTGAGAGGGGGAGCCTCGTGGAGCCCAATGTACTGTGTGGATGTGTGCGGGACACGTGCACCGGCGTGGCACACGGTTAGTTTGAGTGAACCGTGTCTGTTGCGTCATCCTACTTGTCTAATGTTCATACATTTGGCGAAAAATGATGCGGGACAGGGTCAGAACACAAACACACTTGCATGTGGACCAAATTTATGTATCAAAAGGGTGGTTTGATTTTCAAATACCAAATGCAACTTCGATGCGGCACCTCTCTCGCAAATAGCACGGTATTGCTTGCCCCCACCCCCCTCGTGTCGGCACGAAGGGAATCCTAAGCTATGAATGCACATGCCCCCTCCCCCTTAACCGAGGTTCACCTATCAAAGTGTGAAGTAGCTAGAAGCCCCCTCCTCCCTCGTGTCGGCACGAAGGGAATCCTAAGCTATGAATGCATGCCCCCCGAACCGAGGTTCACCGTAGCAAACTGTGAAGTA
>LR738712.1:452443824-452458130 GCA_902687465.1 Secale cereale
CCCCCCCCGCACACACACACACTTTCAGTCGGCGGGCTAGAGAGGTGTATATCTCACCAAGATGGGTTGTAAAACGGACCTCGTACAACCTCTCTCTTGTTGTTGGTCAAAGTGATGGCCGTCCATGCGACCTCGGAGATGGGCTAACTCGCCAATAATCACGCAAGTAGCTAGTCCCCGAAGACAACCACTGCATGCGTGTCTCCCAAACATATGTATGGAGACGTGCGTTTTGGAGTAACAATGGAACAACTTTGATGTGGCGCCGTGATTTTGAACTAGAAATCCCCACACCGAGTGAGGGTTAGGTTGACGATGCATATGTATGTTACACCACACTTCAAGCCAACGATAGGAATTCATATATGCATGCATGCGTGCATAGTATATGCGCTCAAACTTAATTAGGTCCGAATCTCACCATGACCTATACTACGATAACACGAACCAAATGAAGAATTCGTCAAGGTAACCTATCTTGTTGTTGGTCAAGGTGATCATGGATGTCCATGCAGCCCCACGAATATATAGGCTTGTCGCCGATAACCACGTGAGGGAGTGTATCATTCGAAGGTAACCACTACATGCATATGTATGGAGGTGATGCGTGCATGCATGTTGGAATACACAACATTGATCTGGCGCGTGTGTCAAAAATCATACACTAGCTCCCCATGCAGAGCGAGGTCGGTTCATGATGGTGTCATTGTACTAGCCACTTCGACTCGATGGGAGGGATTCATGCGTACACATCAATGTGTGTGTGCTCAAAGTGTATCATGCATGTCACCCAAGAACAAAAATTATAATCCCCTCCTAAGTCAAATTAACCTCTCTTGTTGTCAGGCTAAAAGAAGTGATGGACCAAGCGACCCCACAGATGGAAAGCATCGATATCGCTGATAGCCGCTTAAAACGGACCAAGAATAATCCACCTTGGTCGTACAACCTCTCTCTTGTTGTTGGTCAAAGTGATGGCCGTCCATGCGACCCCAGATATGGGCTAGCTCGCCAATAATCACACAAGTTGCTAGTCCCCGAAGACAACCACTGCATGCGTGTGGCCCAAACATATCTATGGAGAGGTGCATTTTGGAGTAACAATGGAACAACTTTGATGTGGCACCGTGATTTCGAACTAGAAATCCCCACACTAAGTGAGGGTTAGGTTGACGATGCATATGTATGTTACACCACACTTCAAGCCAACGACGTGGATTCATATTGTCGGAGATATTGACCACGGGTGTCCTCATCGACCACCCATGGTATTTCAAGACAATTGGGGGCCGCCTGTTATCCCCAAGTCGTCTGCTCATCGGGCCGCCTCCTGGGACAGTTTGCCCCAGGAGCCGGCTGCCAGCAGGCGGCAGGGGCCCAAACATGCGCCAACCCCACAGCTAGTAGCTAGCAGATGGTCCTACGCCTCTCCCTCGGGATGCGTGCTAGGGAACCACTACACAGCTGAGGCATGGCCACAGTTGAGCATGTCCTTAGAGAATCTATAAGGGTGTGGCTACAGTGAATGTGTACCCTATGGGCGCCTCTTAAGCGGCGTATCACTGTAGCCATGCTGCCAGTGACCAAGCTTCGGTAAGAGGAAGCCACGATCCCACTACCCACAGGCGGCGGGGATAGCAGGAGGCTGGCCCCACCGGCCAGTGAGTGAGTCAGGAATAAGCAGCCCATGGCAGGCGGACGGGGGAGGCGGCCGCCTGGTAGCAGGCGGCTCACCGAACCCTAGGAGTCTGAACCTCATTAAGATGACAAGACAGGACGTGGCGGCAATGTACGACAGGAGACGGCAGCACTGTAGCCACTTTCCTCCTGACGGTGCCGCCGTCAGCAGAAGCACGCCTACAGTGGAAGGGAATCACATGGGCCCGCAGACGGCGGGCCCCAGCAAACAGGCGGCAAGGCCGGCACCCGAAGACGCTGAAATCTGGGGGGCCATTCCGCCGAGATTACTGTTGTACCCCTGGGGGGTTGGCCTATATAAACCCCCAGGGTCCTCCATGAGAAGAGGTTGGTTAGTTGAACTCTAGAAGGAAGAGAGACACGTAGAGAGAGAGAGAGAGAAACCCTAGCGATCATCCCAATTCCCTAGAGCGAAGGTAGCGAGCTAGCCTTGTTCTTCTTCCTCCTCTAGGCGACACAGCTCAAGGAGCATCCTTGTAGCTACCCTAGTGACATTAGTCATGACATGGAATCCCCGCAGACCAGGATTAGGGGTGTTATCTCCACGGAGCGCCCCAAACCTGGGTAAGATTCGTAGGCGTCCTAAGTTCCGCCTTATCCCGCTTCCAGGGCCCGGCGACGCTCTATTGTCCCCATGCATGATAAGCCACCCACTGGCATATGTCGCCCACCGTGGGGCAAGGTGCACCATCGTCTGAACACATGTTCTAGACGGCAACTTTGTTCCTTCCTGGCGAGCATTGCCAGCCTGGCACACCCACAGGCGTGGATACCGGGATGCTTCGCGGCTCCGAGGCCGCATGCGCCGCGAGCGGACTCGCCGAACTCCTCGTCGGCGTCCACATTCATGACGAGCCCTCTCCGGCTGCAGAGCCAGTTGCTCCGGAGAGCTGCCTCATCGAGCTTCTCGACAAGCTCCATATCATCCACCTCGACACGGAGCACGTCGATTCCTTCCCCGAGAACGTAGTGATAATCGACGACCCCCTCCCTGCTCCAGTAGGCGGCAGCACCATCAGCACTGTCACGGAGGTGCTCGCCACAGACCACGACGAGCCGTGCACCAGTCGAGCCAAGACCCGCTCAAGGCCGCCCTACAGAACCTAGCCGCACCCGTTGCGGTGGGGGCAGACGGCGTGACGCTGGAGGGTACTCTACGTCTCACTCCTCGACAGCGCCAACAAGCTGGCCGCTTCCCGATGCCTCACTGAAGCCTACCGCTGCGAGATGGACCGTGCCATAGGCACCACGCCGGCTGCGGGCGAGCCTAGCCGGGCTGGTGTAGTTTGCGATCGCGGCAGGGTGCTGGCAGACATGCTGGGGGCCCCACGGCCCATGTACCTCACTCCATCGGAGAACCTAAGGGCTGCCCAGGCGGCAGTCGACGAGCTGGGCCACTTGGAGGGAGACAAGCTTTGCTGCATGACACAACACGCCCGCCAGCTCCTCAACGCGGCTGTTGCACAGCAAGAGGCCCGTCGCCGGGCATCAGAAGCAGGCGCGCAGGCGGATAACCGCCCCCTTCGGCGGGAGCAAGGAACGACGTCCCGCTCTCCAACAGTCGGCGCCCCCAACCGGCGTGACTCAGAGCTGGCTGCTAGCCGCAGCCGACAGACTCGCATCACCATCGAGCGCGACGAAGACGGCCGCCAAGGGTCGTAGAGCGGCGAGAGGAACGCCCGCCTCCTCCTTGACGGGTGAGGCATGTGTCTCCTCCGCCTGTTGACCACCCCTCTCTAGCAGGCCGCTTGGGCCGCCGCAAGGGAGTCGGGGAGAACAACGCCCGCCACCGCCTTGACCGACTGGCTCGGTCCCAGGCGGTCGAAGAAGAAGATAACCTCTGCCCCGCCTACTTCGGCCCACGCATCCGCAATGAGCCTTTCCCCAAGGGCTTAACACTCCCCAGAGATACCCCCAAGTACAACGGATCAGTGAAGCCAGAGGACTAGCTGGTAGATTACTCTACAGCCGTCAGCATAGCAACGGGCAATAGGCGTGTTGCGGTGAAGTACGTGCCACTCATGCTCTAGGGCATGGCCCGGACATGGCTGAACAATCTCAAACCCAACAGCATCAACGGCTGGTTGGACTTCACCGACGCCTTCACTCGCAACTTCACCAGCACCTACAAGCGTCCTCCCAAGCCGCGCCAGCTCTCCTTATGTGTTCAGGGCGCAAATGAGTCAATCTGTGATTACCTGACGCAGTGGGCAGAGCTACGCAACTCTTGCGAGGGAGTGCACGAGGTACAAGCCCTCGAATGTTTCACGGCCGGGTGCAGAGAAGGCACCTTGCTCACGGATAAACTCCTCTGCGACGAGCCTGCCATGCTGGCCGAGCTGCAGAGCGTAGCAGACAAATACGCCACTGCCGACTCCTCCATGAAGACCGAGCTGCAAGTGGATGCTTCTGGAAAGATGACTCCCCCAGCTCCCAAAACGCCGGCTGGAGAGCCCATCCGACGCCAGCAGCCGAACGATCACTAGCGCAAGACCCACGCGCAGGATACCAACAGCCGGCTGGTGGCAGCAGTTGATGGCCAGCAGCCTGAGGCACATGCGGGACCCAAGCGCCAGAAGGGCAACAAGCCAGCCTGGCAGCCTGTTTTCTCCTTCGATCAAGCTGTGGATTCCCCCTGCAAGTTCCACAGCGGCACGAAGCCTTCCAATCACACCACACGAAAGTGTCATTGCCTCACACGGATTGCCAGAGGGGAAGCTCTACCGCCATCGCCCGTTGGGTAGGCGGCCCCGCCTCCCAATCCACCGGCTGCTCGTCCGGGTGGCCAGGTCCAGGAGGTGTTCCTAGAAGAAAATAGAGCCTACGTCGTCTTCACAAGCCAAGCGAAAGATAGGCACAGCCGGCGCCAGCAGCGCAGAGAAGTCAACACAGTTGCCATTGAAGCCCCAGAATTCATGCACTGGTCCGAGAGGCCCATCAGCTGGAGCCGTGAAGATCACCCGGCTGTCATGCCTTCAGCAGGGGCCTATGCCTCTCCACCGACAGGAGGGCCTGTCGCTTCACCCGAGTGCTAGTAGATGGCGGCAGTAGACTCAACATCATGTACCGTGATACCATGGAGAAACTGGGCCTCAAAGAAAAATAGCTTCAGCCTACCAGGACTATGTTCCACAACATTGTGCCAGGACTCTCTTGCTCACCAATCGGCAAGGCCAAGATTGATGTCCTGTTTGGTGACAAGAAGCATTTCCGGAGGGAGCCTGTCTGGTTTGAAGTGGTGAACCTGGAAAGTCCCTATCACGTGATTTTGGGCCGGCCAGCTCTTGCAAAGTTCATGGCATTACCCCATTACGCCTACCTCAAGATGAAGATGCCGGGTCCCAAGGGAATAATCACCATAGCCGGGGACTATGAGAAGTCCATCGCATGTGCGATAGCTAGCAGCCGTCTGGCCGAGTCCCTTGTCATAGCTAAAGAAAAGCGCCGCATGGAACGGCTGGTGGCATTGACTGGCGAGCAGCCAGCCATACCAGCCGATCCCAGGGAGGCGGAGCCGCAAGGCTCGTTCCAGCATGCCAAGGAGACAAAGAAGATTGCCTTGGACCCATCTCACCCAGAGCGATTTGCTGTCATAGGATCAAACCTAGACAACAAATAGGAAAGCGAGCTCGTCGATTTCCTCCGTGAGAATCGGGACATCTTTGCATGGTCCCCAAGGACATGCCGGGTGTCCCGACGGATTTCGCCGAGCACAAGTTACATGTGAGAGAAGATGCAAATCTTGTCAGGCAGCCGCTCCGCCGCGTGTCAGAAGAGAAAAGAAGAGTTGTTGGGGAAGAGGTCGCCCGCCTGCTAGCAGCCGGCTTCATTATGGAAGTTTTCTATGAAGAATGGCTCTCACACCCAGTCTTGGTGCTGAAGAAGAACAACAAATGGCGCATGTGCATTGATTACACCAGCCTCAACAAAGCTTGCCCTAAAGATCCGTTTGCTCTGCTGAGAATAGATCAAGTGATCGACTCCACAGCCGGATGCGAGCTGTTGTCATTTCTTTATGCTTATTCCAGGTACCACCAGATCAAACTCGATCCGGCCGACCGTCTGAAGACCCCCTTCCTCACGCCATTTGGGGCCTTCTGCTACCTGACCATGATGTTCGGCTTGAGAAATGCCGGCGCCACCTTTCAGCGTGCATGCAGAAGTGTCTCCTCAAGCAACTTGGCAGAAACGCCCATGTTTACGTGGATGATATCATGGTAAAGATGGAGAAGAGGGGAACTCTTTTGGAGGATCTCCAAGAGACATTTGAAAACCCGCGCCGCTTTCAGATTAAGCTAAACCCGGAGAAATGCGTCTTCGGGGTACCAGCAGGCCAACTCCTTGGCTTCCTGGTATCTGAACGCGGCATCGAGTGCAACCCCGCAAAGATCAAGGCCATTGAGAGAATGGAGCGGCCGACTCATGTACGAGATGTCCAGAAGTTCACAGGGTGCCTGGCATCCCTCAGCCGTTTCATCAGCCGGCTGGATGAGAAGGCACTCCCACTGTACCAACTGATGAAGAAAACCACTTGCTTCAAGTGGAACGATAAGGCAGATGAAGCCTTCCAGCAGCTCAAGAAATTGCTGTCCACACCGCCTGTCCTAGCGGCGCCAACAGACAAGGAACCCATGTTCCTTTACATAGCCGCTACCAGCCGGGTGGTCAGCACAGTCATTGTGGTCGAGCGCCCAGAAGATGGCAGAGACTTGCCCGTCCAAAGGCCAATCTACTATTTGAGCAAGGTGTTGTCAGTCTCCAAGCAGAACTACGCCCACTACCAGAAGATGTGCTATGGCGTGTACTTCACCACCAAGAAACTCAAGTAGTACTTCCAAGAGCACCCGATCACAGTCGTTCATACGGCTCTGCTTGCTGGAAAAAAAGGCAACAAAGATGCTTCGGGAAGAGTAGCCACGTGGGCCATTGAGTTGGCCCCCTTCACCATCTGCTACCAGCCCCGCACCACCATCAAATCGCAAGCATTGGCCGACTTCCTCGTCGAATGGGCCGAGACCCAGTACCTGCCGCCTGCTCCAGACTCAACCCATTGGTGGATGCACTTTGACAGATCAAAGATGCGCACTGGCTTGGGAGCCGGCGTTGTCCTCACCTATCCCAAGCGCGACAAGCTCAAGTACACCCTGCAAATCCACTTTGCCGCCACCCACAATGTGGCCGAGTATGAGGCGCTCATTCACAGGCTCTGGATGGCCAAAGAGATTGGCATCCGCCGAGTGTTGTGCTATGGTGACTCAGACTTGGTTGTCCAGCAGTCATCTGGAGACTGGGACGCCAAGGGCGCAAATATGGCAAGTTGTTGTTTCCTTGTCCAGCAGATCAATGGGCATTTTGACGGCTACGAGTTCCTCCACGTGCCACGAGCCGACAATAAGCAAGCCGACACCTTGGCACGAATCGGCTCCACCCGCCAAGCAATACCAGCCGGCGTGTCCCTCCAATGCCTGCACAAGCCGTCTATCAAGCCGTCTATCAAGCCTTCATGAGAATCAGAGTCAATCTTCATACCAGCCGATCCTGGAGCAGACGGCCCGGCAACTTCAGCAGCCGGCCCAGAGACTGCTCCAGCAGGTAGCCTATATACTCCAACTCCAGCAGACGGCCCAGCAGTCGCTGCGCTGGTTCCTGGCCCGAGGACCGCTCCAGTAGGCGGCCAAGAGGCTCCAGCTCCAGCAGACGGCCCGGGGACTGCTGTAGTCAGCCCGGGGACTTCAGAAGCACAACAGGCGGCTCACTCCAGCCCTCCGTCTCCCAGCCCAACTGCCCTGGTCTCTTTGGCAGAAACAACAGGAGTCTCATCGCCATCTTGGGCACAGCCAATCCTCAACTTTCTGCTCAGAAGAGAGCTGCCAGCAGACGAAACTTTGGCACGACAAGTTCAACGCCGAGCTTCAGCATACACAATAGTCAACAAAGAGCTTGTCAGAAGAAGTGCAACAGGCGTCTTCCAGTGCTGTGTGGAAGCAGAAAAGGGTCTGGCTATTCTGAAGGACATTCATCAAGGGAAATGTGGCCACCATGCGGCCTCAAGATCTCTCGTTGCCAAAGCTTTCCTCCATGGTTTCTTCTGGCCGACTGCTTTGGATGATGCCAAAGACTTGGTAAAGAAGTGCAACGGCTGCCAGCGCTTTAGTTCCAAGCAACACTTGCCGGCTTCTGCGCTCAAGACCATTCCGATCACTTGGCCATTTGTCGGGGGCTGGACATGGTGGGCCCCTTCAAGACAGCCCGAGGCGGCCTGACGCATTTACTCGTAGCAGTGGACAAATTCACCAAGTGGATTGAGGCAAAGCCAATCAAGAAACTCAACGGCCCAACTGCTGTGACCTTCATCGCACACATCACAGTCCGGTATGGCATACCGCACAGCATCATCGCCGACAACGGCAAAAATTTTGACAAAGGCGCATTGGCCTGTTTCTATGCAACACAGGGGATTCGACTGGACTTAGCGTCCGTTGGCCACCCACAGTCCAACAGGCAAGTTGAGCGCGCTAATGGCCTTATCCTGCCCGGCATCAAGCCCTGGCTAGTCAAACTATTGGAACGATCAGCTGGCTGTTGGATCGAAGAGCTGCCGTCTGTCCTCTGGAGCCTCATGACAACTCCGAACAAGTCAACCGGACTCACTCCTTTCTTCCTCATTTATTGGGCCGAGGCCGTCATCCCAACGGATGTTGAGTTTGACTCGCCTCGCGTCACCATGTGCACAGAAGCCGAAGCCAAAGAAGCACGAGAAGACGGCGTGGACCTGCTGGAGGAGGCCCGGCTGGTAGCACTCAGCCGGTCCACCATCTATCAGCAGGGTGTCCGCTGCTATCACAGCCGACGAGTCAAGCCACGTTCCTCCCGCGAGGGGGACCTTGTGCTCCGGCTGATCCAGCGTATAGCCGGCCAGCAAAAGAACTCGGCCCCTTGGGAAGGACCGTTCATCATCAGCAAGGTACTAGGCAACGATGCCTACTACCTCATCGATGCCCAGAAGCCAAGAGCACGCAAGAGAGACGACTCGGGCAAGGAGTCGGAGCACCCGTGGAACGCAAACCTACTTCATCGCTTTTATAGCTAAAAGACAGTATGTGTCGCGCTATCTACTTTATTTTGAGAACTAAAGGGACCCCCGAGGATTTCTCGAGGACTACCCAACCCTTTATCTATATGATAAGAATTATGCCTGTGAATGAGTGTTGTTCATTCCTTTATCCGGCACCGGAGCCTAGCAAACAGCCGGGGGACTAGCCGCCTAACCCTATGTTTAAAACTTTTCCTTAACAGTCGGACAAGTAATGTGATTGCATCCAAGCCCTCTCCCGCCTTTAGTCACAGAATCGCAGAACGCGGCGATCCGACTGGCAGGAGTTAAAGGCAAGAAGCGGTGCCCACATGAAAAATGGCTAAGGAAAATAAACATAGGGCAAGACGGCCCTTCATACAAATTAGCCGGCTATTGCGCAGCCGGCTAGCCAGTTTCCGGCTTAGCTACACTGCCTTCGAGAGGGCGGGATACTTGCCTACCCGGAAAACAGCTGAGTACCTGACCCAGCCGCAGAACCACAGAGTGGCTGTCTGGCTAGCAGGACAACGGTTAAAGGAGACATCAAAAGAAAATCGCCCTAAGGAACAAAGGACGGTGCTAATCCCAGAACCCGGCAAATTGCATAAACATATGCAGCATTAAAAGAATATCTACAGAAAAAAGGCCTCAAGGGCCGCCTTCCAGCAGTAGCTTACTGATACACTCAGCCGGTGGAATTGTTCGTACTAATCCTACCAAAGTCTTAAGAAAAAACAAGAATTAAAAGATACAAGAATGACACCTAAGGTGCAGCAGGCGGAGCGGGTGGCACGACGGGCCGGCTGCTGAGGGAGCCACCTGACAGTTCTCGGCATGGCTGCCTCCTGCAGCAAGCCGCGCTGCCCCGCTAGGTCCGCTTGTTGAGGTTTGGTCGGGCTGATGACCAGCAGATGGATCCGCCTCCTGGGAGCTGGCCTCCTCGTCGTTGTCTCCCTCCTACTCGCCTTCGTCACTGGAGGCGATCTCTTCGTCTAGCTCCTCTGATGCCGCCAAGTCCAGCCCGAAGTTGCTAGGTGGCACCACATGACCATTCTCATCCAGCTCTGGGACGAAAATGGCGGTGTAGGCATACTCAGCAAGGGCGGCGACGCGTTTGGTGAGATCTCCTTGCACCGCGGCCAGTTCGGGCTCAGCCTCCACGCGGAAGGTCTTCAGCTGGGTGAGATTCAGGTCTGGGTACCAGCCCTTGGCAAATTCCAGGGCGGTCCGCGCACCAGCCCTCGCTGCGGCGCCCTTCCAGGCCTCGAAGCGGTGGCCGGCCACTTCCAACTAGTCGACAGTCCGGCTGGGAGGGCTGAGTACTGGAATGCCTAGCCAGAGGGCGGCCAGCACTTGGGCACCGACACGTTGCAGGCGGCGAAGCAGGCGGTGGGCCGGCTGGAGGCGTGCCTTGATATCAAGAAGCTGTTCGGCGGGAGTCCTGGCCGCGTTGGGAGCAATCACCCGGCCCTCCTTGCGCCTCTCGTCACGCTGGGCCTCGATGGCCTGGCTGGCGGCCACAGAGTGGCCCGGAAAGAATTCTGCAAGAACTACATAAAGAATTAGAAGAAAGAGAGATAGCTGTAACAGACGGCAAGCACAAGAAAGAGGGGCAGGCGTTTTACCGTCGACCATATCTGCAATGGCCCCGTAGCTGTCTTGCAGAACCGCCTCCTTCTCGGCCCATTTCGAGCGCTCGGTCTCGAACTCTGCCCGAAGGAGCATCTCGGCGTCCGACAACTTCCCAAGCTCCGCCTTGTGCGTCGCCGCCTGGTCAGCCAGCTCCTTGGCCAGGTGGTCACGGTCCTGGTCGGCGAGATCGTGCTCCCGCTCCTTGGCGGCGAGTTCGGACTAGACCTCGCCCAGCTGGTTGCGGAGGTTGGTCGCGACCGCTGGCCAGAGAAGAAGAAAAACATCTACATCAGCAAAAAGACAACCTTGGAGTTCCAAGCCGCTTGCTCAGCAGCCGGCTCGGACCTCGGGGACTACACCCAGCGGGTGCACTGACGCGCCCCCGAAAGGAGGAGAGAAACACTCACCCTGGCTGTCTGCCAGAGCAGTCCGCAGTTACGCCAGCTCCTGGCGATTGGCGTTGAAGGAGGACACCCGGAGGTTGTGGTAATCCTACATCAAGACACAAGTTAGCCCGCAAAGTACACCTTGGAGTTCCAAGCCGCCTGCTCAGCAGCCGGCTCGGAACTCGGGGACTATACCCAGTGGGTGCGCTGACGCGCCGCCACGGAAGAAATTGAAGGTATAAAAGCAAAAAACATGGAGTCAACATACCCGAACAGAAGTTCGTGTAGCCACGAACTCCCGCATCACCGTCTGCACGACTCTGCTCATAGAGTTGAAGCGGTCGAGGAGGTCTCGCGACACGACAATCAATGCACCGCCGCCTCCGGGCGTCCAGGCTGATGGCACCGCGCTAGTAGCGTCGCTCTCCAGCGTCGACGAGCTCGCGCCGCCGGCTTCTACCCGCCGCGGTGCGGAGACCGCCCTCGCAGGGCACGGGCGGGCAGGTACTTGGGGGGCCGGTTGCGGGCCTGTCACCAGCACGCCCTCAGCCGACGGCACCTCTACTCCTACAGACCGGCTGCCCTGCGTCCCAGCAGGTGGCACGAGGGGCGTCACTTCTGTCTCCATGGCGACGCGGCTGCCCCCCTCGTTGTATAGAGCCGGCTGCTCGTCAGCAGCCGGCACCTGGACAGATGGCTCCAGTCAGCCCGTCTCCTGGGGGATGGTGCGGTCTGCCGGCTACTGGGAGCCTGCCTCCTGCCCCTGGGCTCGGGCAGCGGCGTCCGCCTAAGCCTTAGTGGCGGCCTCGGCCTCCGCCCTCGTAGCAGCATCAGCCACCGCCCGCTCGCGGTCCACGGCCTCCTGCTCCTCGCGTGCCTCGCGGGCGTTTCTCTCCGTCGCCTCCCAGAGCATGGCAGCGGGATCCACATGGCGAGGCGTAAGGAGGACATCCGTGCTCCCAACAATGGAGCCCACTAGCGCCCGCGAGAGAGAGAGAGAAAGAGAGAGAGAGAGCGGCGCGCTGCATGGGCATCCCAAGGAAGACAGCAAGTCAGCCGCGTTGGGGGCGGTAGAATGAGATAAACACCAAAGAAAAAAGAAACGCGGTACTTACCCACATACGCCTGGCCTAGGCTTGGGAAGCTTAGGAAGTACAGCTTTGCCGGGCGCCTCCCGGCGCTTGGTGGCGGCGGCCGACAGCCGGAGCTTCTTGCGCTTGGTACCAGACGGCCCCGCGGAGGACCGACGCTTCACGCCGCCGGCTGCGGCTGATGACCCCGCCTGCTGGGTGCCGCGCCCCGGCGGATCCGCCTCCCGGATGCGGATTGGTGCTTCCTCCTCCTCCTTGTCGTCGTCCGGCCAGCTTTCGACGCCGCCTTCTAGTAGGCCACGTGCTAGCTGGCCCCTGCCGCCTGTTACCTCTTCCTCCTCCATGGCAGCGTCCCCAATGTCGGGGTCGCTCGTGTCGCTCTAGGAGCGGTCTGGTTCTAGAGGGCGGCCCGGCTTGCCAGAGCCCGGCGCTGGCTGGCCGGGGAAGATCTGTAGACGGCACAAGAATCAGACGGCTGGGGCACACGGAAAGAGGAGAAAGAAGAGTAAAGAAAGAAGAGAGCTCACTGCAGGCGGCTGGTTGTTACGGTTGTACGACGGCTTGCCAAAGGCCCAGCCGGAGTCGGAGAGCTTGCAGTTGGACACATAGTTCACCAAGTATTCCACCTCCTTGTATGGCATCAGCTTGGTGCACGTCGAGCTCGGTTCCCGGTGCCCTCTCATATCGCAGATTAAGTGCGGGCGGGCCTGCAGCGACAGCACCCGGCATTCTGCAAATGTGAGCAGGAGGTCCCCAAACTCCAGGCCTTAATTGTCCCTGAGCTTCCGGAGACGCTGCACGGCGATGGAAGCACCTTATGTGAGGGTGGTGGACCAGGTCTTCCAGGAGTTACGGGGCTCGGCAGGCGGGCCGGGTGCCCAGTCCGACAGGCCGATGAAATCTTGAGCGGAGTTGACGTTGGAGACGTAGAAGTACGTCTTCTGCCACAACTTCACCGATGCCACGAGCTGAGGCGCCGGGAAATAGTTCTTGGCCCAGCTGCGCTTCACCGCAATGCATCCCCCGCACTGGGCGGCCACGCTCTGGACCGCGGTACCGAGCTTCATATAGAAAAGCTGGGTCCACAACTCCATCATGGGAAAAATGCCGAGGTACGCCTCGCACATGACGACAACAGAGAATAGAATCACCACCGTGTCTGGTGTGAGCTGGTGGGGTTGGATGTTGAAGAACTCCATAAAGGATCAAAAGAAACCGCTGTCGGGGAGGCCGAAGCCGCACGGGAAGTGCGAGCGAAACATGACCCGCTCGCCAAACCGCGGCGGTGGCCTGATCTCCAGCGTGGGCGCTAGGCGCACAGCAACCTTGTCGGCAGGGGGCAGCTTCCGCGCTCGGCCGAGGTATTGGATGTGCTCTTCGATGACGTCTCTGCCATCCCATTCGCCGGAACAGGGGACCGATGATGTGGTGGCCATGGCTCGAGGAGGAGGCTCGCTGTGGCGGGGCGCTGCGTGCGGAAGTGGCAAGAGGTGTTGATGGGAGCGAGAAAGGAGAAGAGGAATGGAGAGGGGCGGGTGCGAGAACGGAGCTAACCCCCCTCCCCTGTCCTACTTATAGGCTTGGGGCGGCGAAGCCGAGGGGGCGGGGCCTAGGATTAACTGCTCCATGCCCCGCACGATCCCCACCTTTTGCGCGCCTAATCCGCGCGCATTAACTGCGCGTGGGAGGGCAATCGATTGCCCTTGCCACACTGGATCCGCACGTGAACCAAGGCCCTATAGTGGTGGGCCCTAGCCCACTGCTACGTCCCGTCACACGCGTGGGCTGGCAGGCTAACGCGACGGGGTGACGACGCGTGGAAAGCCGCCAACGATCGGCAGACCTGCGCATCGGCCTGCTGACCAGACGGTACCTTTGCTGAAGGTCCGGCTGTTAGAAGCCGGCCCCCTTTGCTGAGGTATGACTGCTAGTAGGTGGCTCTTTTCAGAACATGGACGAAGGAAGCCAATCCTACTTGGGGAGGGAAGCTGCTGGAACCCCACAGCTCCGAATCGCAAAACGCAAAGTTCCACCATCTTCGGGGACTACTGTCGGAGATATTGACCACGGGTGTCCTCATCGACCACCCATGGTATTTCAAGACAATTGGGGGCCGCTTGTTATCCCCCCAGCCGTCTGCTCATCGGGCCGCCTCCTGGGACAGTTTGCCCCAGGAGCCGGCTGCTAGCAGGCGGTAGGGCCCAAACAAATGGCAACCCCATAGCCAGCAGCTAGCAGATGGTCCCACGCCTCTCCCTGATCTCCGCCGTCGGCGCCAGGCGCACAGCAACCTTGTCGGCAGGTGGCAGCTTTCGCGCTCGGTGGAGGTAGTGGATGTTCTCTTCGATGACGTCGCTGCCATCCCATTCGCCGGAATGGCGGACCGGTGCTGCGGTGGCCATGGCTCGAGGTCGTGGCTCACTG
>LR738712.1:452458198-452483864 GCA_902687465.1 Secale cereale
GGGGGGGGCGTTGCGTTCGGAAGTGGCGAGAGGTGCGGATGGGAGCGAGGAAGAAGAAGAGGAATGAAGAGGGGCGGGCGCGAGAATGGCGCTAACCCCCCTCCCATGACCTACTTATAGGCTTGGGGCGGTGAAGCCGAGGGGGCAGGGCGTGGGATTAACTGCTCGACACCCCGCATGATCCCCACCTTTTGCACGCCTAATCCGCGTGCATTAACTGCGTGTGGGGAGGGCAATCGATTGCCCCTGCCACACTGGATCCGCACGTGGACCAAGGCCCTGTAGTGGCGGGCCCCAGCACACTGCTACGTCCCGTCACGCGCGTGGGCTGGCAGGCTGATGCGACGGGGCGACGACGCGTGGAAAGCCGCCAACGGTCGCCAGACCTGTGCAGCGGCCTGCCGACCAGACGGTACCTTCTCCCCAAAGATTTGAAGACAGAGGTCCGGCTGCCAGGAGCCGGCCCCTTTGCTGAGGTCTGACTGCCAGCAGGCGGCTCTTTTCAGAAGATGGACGAAGGAAGCCAATCCTACTTGGGGAGGGAAGCTGCTGGAACCCCGCAGCTCTGAATCGCCGAATGCAGAGTTCCACCAGCTTCGGGGACTACTGTCGGAGATATTGACCACGGGTGTCCTCATCGACCACCCATGGTATTTCAAGACAATTGGGGGCTGCCTATTATCCCCCAGCCGTCTGCTCATCGGGCCGCCTCCTGGGACAGTTTGCCCTAGGAGCCGACTGCCAGCAGGCGGCAGGGGCCCAAACAGGCGGCAGCCCCACAACCAGCAGCTAGCAGACGGTCCTACGCCTCTCCCTCGGGATGCGTGCTGGGGGACCACTACACAGCTGAGGCATGGCCACAATTGAGCATGTCCTTAGAGAATCTATAAGGGCGTGGCTACAGTGAATGTGTACCCTATAGGCGCCTCTTAAGCGGCGTATCACTATAGCCATGCTGCCAGTGACCAAGCTTCGCTCAGAGGAAGCCACGATCCCACTACCCGCAGGCGGCAGGGCCAGCAGGCGACTGGCCCCACCGGCCAGTGGGTGAGTCAGGAATAAGCAGTCCCTGGTAGGCGGCCGGGGGAGGCGGCCTGCCTGGTAGCAGGCGGCTCACTGAACCCTAGGAGTCTGTACCTCATCAAGATGACAAGACAGGACGTGGCGTCAGTGTACGGCAGGAGACGGCGGCACTGTAGCCACTTCCCTCCTGACGGTGCTGCCGTCAGCAGAAGCACGCCTACAGTGAAAGGCAATCACATGTGCCCACAGACGGCGGGCCCCAGCATACAGGCGCAAGGCCGGCACCCGAAGACGCTGACATCTGGGGGCCATTCTGCCGAGATTAGTATTGTACCCCTGGGGGGTAGGCCTATATAAACCCCCAGGGTCCTCCATGAGGAGAGGTTAGTTAGTTTAACTCTAGAAGGAAGAGAGACACGTAGAGAGAGAGAGAGAGAGAGAGAGAGAGAGAGAGAGAGAGAGAGAGATAGATAGAGAGAGAGAGAGAGGGAGAGAAACCCTAGCGATCATCCCAATTCCCAAGAGCGAAGGTAGCGAGCTAGCCTTGTTCTTCTTCCTCCTCTAGACGACATAGCTCAAGGAGCAACCTTGTAGCTACCCTAGTGACATTAGTCATGACGCGGAGTCCGTGCAGAGCAGGATTAGGTGTGTTATCTCCACGGAGAGCCCCAAACCTGGGTAAGATTCGTATGCGTCCTATGTTCCGCCTTATCCCGCTTCCAGGGCCCGGCGATGCTCTATTGTCCCCATGCATGATAAGCCACCCGCTGGCATATGTCGCACAAAATCCCGGACACATATATGCATGCATGCGTGCATAGTATATGCGCTCAAAATTAATTAGGTCTGAATCTCACCATGACCTATACTACGATAACACGAACCAAATGAAGAATCCGCCATGGTAACCTATCTTGTTGTTGGTCAAGGTGATCATGGATGTCCATGCGGCCCCACGAATATATAGGCTTGTCGCCAATAACCACGTGAGGGAGTGTATCATTCGAAGGCAACCACTACATGCATATGTATGGAGGTGATGCGTGCATGCATGTTGGAATACACAACATTGATCTGCCGCGTGTGTCAAAAATCGTACACTAGCTCCCAACATAGAGCGAGATCGGTTCCTGATGGTGTCATTGTACTAGCCACTTCGACTCGATGGTAGGTATTCATGCGTACACATCAATGTGTGTGTGCTCAAAGTGTATCATGCATGTCATCCATGAACAAAAATAATAATCCCCTCCTAAGTCAAATTAACCTCTCTTGTTGTCAAGCAAAAAGAAGTGATGGACCAAGCGGGCCCACAGATGGAAAGCATAGATATCGCTGATAACCGCTTAAGTGGGTGCGAGAGGACAACCACCGCCGTTTTGAATGTGGGCCAAACATATATATGTTGAATACCCAAAATGCACAACTTTGATGTGCCACATGCCTCAAAAACCGTAAACGATGCACCCACACAGAGCGAGGTTCATATCAAGCATACTACATATGTTGGTCCCCTTCCCCACTCTTCACAGCATACTATATGCTCCTGCCGTAATATATGTACAACCCAAAATAATCCTCAGCGATGGTGAAATTAATTAACCTCTCCCGATGTAGGTCAAAGTGATGCATGCATGCATGCATCAACGATGGCCTCATGGGCCCATAGATTGAAGCGCCACATGTGAGTGTCCTAGCTAGGATATATATTCATGTGGCCCAAAAAGGTGTTGTGTGATGTTTGAATAACCAATTTCACAATTTTGATGTGGCACGTGCCTCGGTAACCAAAAAGTCCCGACACTAAGTGAGGTGTATTTGTTCACGGACACATACATATAGTATATATGCTATTCCCCTCCAACCTCTTCGGTTCGTACTATGTACAACATAACACAAACAAAAAAGATTCTACCTTGCTGGTAAAAATAACCTCACTACCGGTTGTTCATCAAAGTGATGGACGACGACCTCGCGGGCCCACAAAAACCGTCACATGCGAGTATCAAGTGTCGTGTAGGACAACCATCGACTGCATTTGGCAAAACATTGGCCCTCTTTGGATACACTAACTCAGTTAGAGGTTAGAGTTAGATTCTAACCCTAAACTAACCATGAACTAACTCTAACCAAAGAGGTGTTTGGATGGCAGGGTTAGATTGAAAATAAATGCTCTTTCGCAATCATTTGCTCTTTCTCTTGAAGAACTAACCCAAATAAGAACCTCTTGGGTGGGTTAGATTTTTGGGGTGGGTTAGATGCATCTAACCCAAACTAACCCTCCTATTTGGATATATTAGGGTTAGTTGAGTCCAAACTAAACCAAACCAACTCTAACCCATGGATCTAAATAGGGCCATTTATGTATGAAAGGGTTGTGTAACGTTTTAAATAACAATTTCACGACTCTGATGTGGCACCAGCCTGCCTAACAAAACAGCCAACCCAGACGGTGGCTCACAACTCCTAGTGTATTGCGAGCCACCCGCCACCCCCAGACGCACACACCCACACACACGTCGCGAATCCACCGTAGCAACGATGCATGTTAAATTAATTATCCCGCGGTGAACATACATGTTACCAAAGGAGGGATGTTTTAATTTCAAAAAAATCACAGAGATCATTAAGACGTTTTAGTACATTGATTGATTGATTTTCTATGAGTATAATGTGCAAAAATCAAAATTGAGCTACATGCACACGTGATAGTGCACCTAAATGGATTGCAAAAACACATGTGTCTCACTGGGTGGATGTTTACTCCCCGTGCAACAAATTTAAAACATTGAGAATCTTGATTTTTAAATTCTAGTACATCCAAAACTTATTTGAAGTTCATGAAACTTATCGTGGTGTCATATGGATGCCAATACAAAGTGGCATTGTACTATGTTTTGTCAAATTTGAGTCCAGTTTTGATGTAATCTTTATGTAATTATAGACGGGAGATTATTAATAATTGGGAACCAATATCCCAAATGGGTTAATTATTCGAACCGTGAGCGTTACACCAACAATGTATACGTGCCATGCTTCGGTTAAGCAATAAAGCGGCAGCATTAATCATCCAAATAGAAAAACAATATACATGTCGCTGCGTGACCCATGTGGCATGCGAGCTGGCGTGAGTTGACTGGACGCATGCGAGCAGTCCGCCGCGCAGGCAGACGGGGAGGCATGACTGCAGGTGTGTGAATTGATGGAGGCATGCTCGCTGCGCAGTGTCATCGGGAGCCGTGCGAGTAGCTCTGTGAAACTTTGGTAGGCATGCCAGCAGTCCGGTGCACAGGCTCACCGGGAGGCGATCCATCAGTTTGACCGCCGCCCGCCTCTCCCCCACAACTCCCACTAATCCCACTACTCCATATTGATGGTGTGCCCGAGTGGCCGCACCCCCCATCCTAGCTACGCACAAACAATCCTTTCTCTCCGCTTGCATCCCCAACGCCGCTCTCAGTCCTCAAAGCCATCAGTGTATGAGGATGCCGCCGAAGCGCCCCGTTGGAGGGAGTGGCGACGCCGGGGCTGCTAAAGCACCGGAGCACGGCGTGGAGATGGAGACAGAGGTTGCCGTCACCGCCGGTGAGTTATCGCTGCACCCTGACGTCGTCGAGCTTCCATAGCTGGAGGCGGAGTTCCACACCGACTCCGACGACCACTACAGCGACGACTCCGACGACCACTCCGGCGATGACTCTGACGACCAGTCCGACGACGACGGACAGCTGGTTAGTGATCTATACCCATTTATGTGTCAAATAGATCATAGGGTTTCTCTGGTTAGTCCTGCCTCCCCCTTTTTGGAATAGAAATCATGTGGTTATGTTCTCCAAATCCATGAAATCTGAGTAAGTTTTGTTAGATCCGTGTAGTCTATTAATTGTTTGAATGGTACATGTGATAAGAGATTAGTTGTTTCATCTATGCCAATGATTTCTGCTAGTAATCCGACTAGGGTTAGTGTTCGTGCTAATAATTCCTAGCCAGGACTTGACAATTGATTTTGAATGACCTACCTATGTTTGTGCCATTATTTTCTTTAAGATTGGTCTGTACATAGACGACTGTGCTTAAAAATCAAACCATAATCTCTGGATATGTACAAATAAATAGCCATAAATTCCTAATCCTTCTTCACGACATGTAATCAGTGATTTGATGCCAAATTTGTTTTACTATTAGTATAGGTGATGTCTGACAATGTGGACAGTGAGGATGAAGATGCCCAGAGGAGGAACAAGAGGCGAATCCTGAGGGAGCTTTATGAGGGAATGCATAATAGGTGTATTAGGACCTGGAACGATGGCTATGGATGCACATTTTGCAACCACAAGATTCATGATGCGTATCTGAGTGTTCTGGCGCATGCAATTGGACGGGCTGTTGGCTCCTTCAAGCATTAGTATTCTCGCAGGGTGGTGCACGACGCGTACGCCAAGTATCTGGAGAAGCTTCAGGATCGCGCCGGCCGCATGTGAGATGAGATGTGGGATGGATCGAACTATGCACGCTTGAGTATGCTTAATGACGGTTGAACTATGCACTTATGGTTGAACTATGCTTATGTAAGTGTACGCTTATTATCTATGTCTGAGTATGTTAAATATATCACCAAATTTTGGTAAAAATAACAACGGGGGACCAATAAACCAGGATGGAGGTAATACGTCAATCACACACGGTTCCCAAAATTGGAACCATGTGCAATAACTTTAATTTTGCCTCCTACGTCCATCACACACGGTTCACTCTAGCAAACCGTCGCCCCCAAAATTCTTTTTGGTACAGAAAAAATTCACCACCCAATTCAAAAAAGGAAAAAGGAAAACCCGCACCATCCCCACGTCACAAAAACCATCACCACGCCAGCCACCCCCTCGGCCCCTCCGGTACGTTCCCCATTCACACCTACACAAGCTCCTCTGCGTCTATGCCATGGCTCCGCCTAAGGCGGCGGTAAACACTTAGCTCGCCGCCTGCCGCAGCCGCTAAGCTGCTGGCAAAGCCCACCGCATTGCGCCACTTCCGCTTGCCGCCGCCTATTGCCATCGACTTTCTCGACGCTGCTCGTGGTCGACCCAGCTCTGCTCGGTTGGGGAATCTGCCACATTGTGGGTTCTTTCTCATGGACGACAAGGTAACTAATTTAACGAGATATTATCTGATCTCTTATCCCAGTTCATGTACCTCCTGTAATCACCCGACGGAAATATCCATGAATTCATTTTTATTCGAGCTGATTTGAGGGTTTTGTTTCATTCATAGAATGTACAGTGCGCCGACACTTCAGGACTTGGCGACCGCCGCCAGAGAATCCATCTCATCATACCAGATAACTTGAGGACGCGCGCGGTATGTTCAATCTCACCCTGAATTGATTGTCATGGCCTACTTTCCTGAACATATTCTAAATATTTCTACATTTGGATAAAAGGTGCCACATGCACCATATACGTCAAACTGGATTTTCTCCTCTTCTTTCTATATTAGGCAAATTAAAGACGTATTGTTCTTTCAATTACTCTCATATTTCCATGACATCATGTTTACCCTATCTGTTTAATTATAGACTTGTGTCCTTCGATTTCAACTGCTGTACAGTTCTTTCAATTTGGACCCATATATGCATGTTACCATATTTTCTTTAACAATCCTACCATTTTTTGCAGGACATCCCTCGCTATACAACAGATTGTGCAGTGCACAATTTTTCCCTTTACATACATCAAGGCGCCACGAATGTCATAGTGCACACAAACCATGGATTTACATTCGTTGCTACTATAAGACTTGATAAACATGGTGATTCCTATTTTAGCATTGGCTTTTGGATTGAAATTGCAAAGTATTATGTACTGAAAGCTGGCACTAAAATTGCACTGCACATAGAAGGTCCTGGTTATGAGATATATGCTAACTTCCCCGACTAAATCATCCGTCCAGACTTTGCTCGAAGTAAGTTTTCTTTTCAACTATCTGCATATGTTGACTTCCCCAGAAATGTCAAATGAATTGTGTAGTATTTAAGCAACCAATTGTTATTCCCTTTTCTTACCATATCCCGAGCTAATAACTTTTAGTTACCAATACACTTTTCTGTTGCCCTATTTTAACTAATTATTCCTTGCACTCCCTTTTCTGTCAAAAAGCACCGCTGACAAGGAGACTCCAGAGGTGTAGAACGGGGCTGCCAACAAGCGGAGGCAGGGCGAGCTAGAACCGCAAGCGACTCGAGCAGGCCTAGACTTAATCAGCAGCCTCCCCGATGATATGTTAATAGTCATCATCTCCCTCATCCCAATCAAATACGGGGCGCATACACTCCTCCTTTCCGGCGGTGGCGCCCCCTATGGAACTCCAGCCCTCTCGACCTCATCGACACCCACGAACTCTGACATGGTATCGCAAAAGCTTGGATGCATTCTCCAAGATCCTTGGCAGTCACCTTGGCCCAACCAAAGGCCTTAGAATGGGAAGTTCCGTTCCAATGGCAAGGACCGAGCCAATCTTGACAAATGGTTTTGATCCCCCACATTAGATCAGCTCGAGGAGCTCACTTTTGATGATGGGCATATGCGGTCGCTGCCGACGTCCGCACTCTGTGATGCCCACGCTGCACGTCGCCAAGTTCAGGAACTGCCATTTCCCACCCCTTAATGACACGCTCGCTCTTATTCTACCACTACTGAAGCACCTCGAGCTCGTCACCGTCTGCCTCACAAAGGCTGACATGGAGCGCCTGCTCCGTGGCTGTACTGCACTCGAGTACCTTCGTCTTTAGGTGATCAATGGGTTGAGAACATTTGTGACACCCCGAGACCGGTGCGCCAGGTGTCAGCTAGTTATTCGTTGTCAGTGCCATGTCATCTGCTTGCATGTTGCATCTTGTCATATCATCATGTGTGTTGCATCGGCATGTTTTCCAAACTTGCATCCGTCCGAGTTCCCTCGTCCTCTCCGTTGTCCGTTCTGAGCCCAGACACACTTGCACGCGCCCGCGGTGCCTCCGAATATTTATTTTATTAGTGGCCGAAAAATGTTCTCGGAATGGGGTCAAACTTGGCGTGTGGTCCTATTATAGTGTCGACAGGCCGCCTGCCAAATTTCATCGCATTCGGAGTCCGTTTGATAGCCCAACAGATTTATATAGCGGCACTAGTCGCCGGTTATTTCGTCGGACGTTTTCGGTCTCCGAAAACCCCGCGGGCCTCTATCACTCTCCTCTCACCTCAGCCCAAGGTCCTCTACATAGACCACTAGGCCTTCCTACCTCACCTCGCGATCGGATCCGTCGGATCGTGATCGGAGGGTCCAAAAACCTCTCCAAACCCCCCAAACCCTAGCTTTTGCTATATATAGACCCCCCATGCCAAATTTGGCATCCCTAACCCTTCCCTAACCTCCAGCCATCAGCCTCCCCTCAAAAACCACGCCACTATCCCCTCCTCCTCATTTTCTGGTCGGATCCGCCACTTCATCGCCACTTGACGCGCCCCTATAGGGCCAGCCGCCATCCTAGAGACCCCTGGCCAATCGCCTCGCGCCAGGTGGCCGAAACCATGTCGTCCTCTCCCCTCTCCACCGCATGAGGCCCTTCGGGGCCCGATGGAAACCCGCGCCCGGGCCGATCTGGGCCGAGGCCCGTAGTCGCGACCCGCGCCGCGCCCGTCCCCGCCGCCTTCGTTGCTCGCCCCGTCGAGCTCCTCCTCCGCGCCCGACCCCACCGCCGTCGTGCGTCCGCCTCGCCGCCGGCGATCGTCGGGACGCAGTAGCCGCCCCACCGTACTTCTCCGCCGCCCTGCTCCTCCTTCATCCCCCTCTGCTCGCTCGAGCCAGGGGCCCGAGCTCCCTCGCACCGGATCCCGTCGCTGGCGTCCCTGCGGACCATCCTCGTCGCCGGAATGGGCACCCGACGCCCGGATCCTCTCCTCCTCCGCCCGTTTCGCCGCCAACACCCCCCCTGCCGGAGCTCCTGCGTCGATCCACCGGTGCCGGCCTCCCGCGCATCTGGATCGGGCAGGTCTCTGATCCGCCGTGAGCGGCCTCTGATCCGCCCCGCTTCCGGTGCAGCTGACCGGTGGGCCCCGCGCCACCGCTGCCGACGGACACGTCCGTTTGGAGCCGGACGTGTCCGCTCCTCTCTCTGCCCGCGGGTCCCGGTCGTCAGATGTGTCTGCTGGCTTCGGACATGTCCACCCGAGGTTGTCCTTTTTTCTGCTAAGTCCCTTTTTCTGTCAGCATTAATGTTGCATCTTTGTCTGGTGATAACTTTGTGTGTACTTGTCCAAATTGAGTGAATGATATGTCAAAATGATCGTGGTGTTGTGCTCTACACTTTGTTCCATTGTGCCATGCTCATTTGAGTTCATCCAGATGCTTAAATATCTGTTGCAAGGGTGCTACTTGTTATAAACTGCTGCCACTTGTTGTTTTGTTGCCATGTTTGAGATGTGATAACTTGGTGCATGTTTATCCAAATGATGCAAATGATATGTCAAAATGTTCATCATGAGATGCTCTACATGTTGGTTGCTATAGCATGCTTGTTTGAGTTCATTTTGTCATGTTTATCTATGTTGCAAAGGTGCATTTGGCTGTTATGTTCTGAAACTTGTTACGAGATGCCTAGTTGAGGAGCTCGTTGCTATTGTTGTGTTTCTCGCCTTGTCACATGCCTAGATGTTTTAGAATCTCCATGATGTGCTCTTTGATGTGGTGTATTTAACTTTCCATGATATGCCTTGTGTTGACTTAAACATGCTTGCAAACTTGTCATGTTGTTATTGTTGTTTTAACACTTAGTGTAATTTCACTAAGTCTGGAATCTGTAATGTCCGGATGCTATGTTTGCTTGTTGTTCTAGGCAAATCCATGTTAGTTTTGGGGTGACTATTGATGGTTCCTTGTTGTATATGTTGTTGGCTATCCATTAATGTCCTTACTTGCTCATTTGGGATGCTTTAGCATATTTATTTCTTGCTTCCAAGTTGCTATGTGGCTGTTAATTCCAGCTTGTTGTTATATATTGTTTCATGTGTTTTAGCCCGTTGCTTCGTTTGGAGTGTTCCTTATATGAAACTTGAGTGATTTTGCATGTAGATTCATAATGTCATCTTGTTTTCATGTTTGGTGTGAGTTTAGGTTATGTTTGGGGTACATCTTGCACCGTTGCCATGCTGTGCTTCCTACCTTGTCATGTTGTGCTTCCTACATTGCCATGTTATGCTTCCTGTATAGACTTTCTGTGCTTCCTGTATAGATTGTCATGAATCATACCTTGCCATTTATTGCATCATATAAACGTGTGTTGTTTTCTATGCTTCCTACCTTGCCATGTTATGCTTCCTGTATAGACTTGTTATGCTTCCTGTATAGACTTGTTATGCTTCCTGTATAGACTTGCTGTGCTTCCTGTATAGACTTGCCATGCATCATACCTTGCCATGTATTGCATCATATATATAGACTTGTGTTGTTTTGCTGTGCTTCCTACCTTGCCATGTTTTGCTTCCTGTATAGACTTGCTGTACATCATATGTAGACTTGTTTTGCATCATACTTGCTTGAGCATATTGTCATGTCTCGTGTGGTGTGTTTACCGTGTTGCTTGCTTCTTCTCGTTAGTGCTTGTTCCGTTGCATTCGTGAGGATTCGTTCGTCTTCCCGTGGTTCTTCTTCAAGGCTTCTTCTCCGTCTTCTTCACGGAACCGTTCTTCTTCCTTGCGGGATCTCAGGCAAGATGACGATACCCTTGGATACCTTTGCTATCATTGCCTTTGCTTAGTTGTCTCGATGCTATCGTTATATGTCGGGCTACCCATCTTATTGTCAGCCCCTCTCCTTGTTGCCATGAAACCTCTAACCTTGACACCTTCCTAGCAAAAACCATTGTTTGGCTATGTTACCCGCTTGCTCAGCCCCTCTTATAGCGTTGTTAGTTGCAGGTGAAGATGAAGTTTGTTCCAGGAGGGAACTTGTTGTTGGTATATCACAATATGTTATATATATAATAACACACCTATATACTTGGCATGGGTGGAAGGCTTGGCCTTTTGCTCGGTGTTTTGTTCCACTCATGCCACCTTAGGCGCTGATAAACCGGCATTATGTTCCTTGATTTTGCGTTCCTTACATGATGGGTATATGGGGACCCCTTGACAGTTCACCTTTGAATAAAACTCCTCCAGCAAGGCCCACATTGGTATTAATTTGCTCATAATAACAACTTAATTAATTAATTAAATTGCATAGGGAGTTAGCGCTACCCGAGGATTCTTCTACATAGCAGGGGGGGGGGGCCAGTGATGATGGTGTTGGTCCCAAATGGGCAGACCGCGGGACCGCCTCGAGGAAACTCAAGGTATCTGGCTCCTTTAGGATGTCCCATCCGGTTGTGGCCTGAGACGAGATACGCGCGGCTACTATCAGGGTGTCGGCATGCCGGGAGGTCTTGCTGGACTTGTTTTACCATTGTCGAAATGTCTTGTGCACCGGGATGTCGAGCCTGATCGGATTTCCCTAAGATAAGGGGTGATGATATTATATTTATCACTTCAGCTAATCGTGAGAGCTTGTGATGGGCTAAGTTAGGACACGCCTGCAGGGTTATGATCTTTCGAAAGTCGTGCCCGCGGTTATGTGGCAGATTGGAATTTGTTAATGTCCGGTTGTAGAAAACTTGACAGAGGATCCGAAGTAAAACACACAACTGCGTGAGTAACCGTGACTGTCTCTTTTCACTTTGAGAAGAGAACACGGTGGGGTTATGTTTGACTCGTAAGTAGTTCAGGATCTTGAGCGATCAATACTAGTTGAGACCGTTTGCGTAGATACTCATCTTATTCTTGTACTTGTAAGTTAGCCACCATATATTTTGCTTAACCGCTGCTGCAACCTCACCACTTTACCTCTTCCTACCCATTAAGCTTTGATAGTCTTGTTACCCATGGTTATGGGATTGCTGAGTCCTCGTGGCTCACAGATACTACAACAATAGTTGCAGGTGCAGGTTTCCGATGTCTTGACGTGAGAGCGTTGATCGTTGTTTGGAGTTCTTTCTTTCTTCTTCTTCTTCAGTCTTGGGTTTGGTTCTGGGTCGGCAGCCTGGGATAGCAGATGGATGTCTTTGTGCTTTTCATGTTTGTATCCGTAGTCGGATATCTTGTATTGATGTTGTTGTATTCATGTGACTTGTATGTATTGTTGTATCCCCCATGTATGTATGTAATGGTACGTTGTAATGATATCCATCTTGCTAAGCGACCGAAATGCGGTTGTGCCCCAATCTCGTAAGTGTCACGTGATCGGGATAGAATCGCATCTTGGGCCATACAAGTTGGTATCAGAGCCTCGACCGACCTTAGGAGCTCCCTTGATTGATCGTAGCTTGGCAGTCGTTGAGTCTAGCAGAAAACTTTTTCGGAGTCTAGTTATATCGGAGAGTAGGAATTCTTTTTACTCCTCTGCCCCTTCGTCGCTCTGGTGAGGAATCTTGACGTAGGTGTTTTGAATTACCCCTCTTCCCCTTCAAATTTTTTTTAGGATCGTGTGGTTAGTTTTTTGTTCGTTGCGTTGTTAGTTCTTTCATCTGGTGCATCTCTCGTCAAATGGATTCAACCCTCTTCTTCTTTGCAAGTGCAACCTCAGTTCTTTTAACTGGTGTTGTTTCCCCGTCCGTTGTATTCTTTCTTTTCCCACCCTCCCACCCTTTTGCTTCTCGAACCGGAGTCCTTAATCGAGTATCCATCCTACTCGTGTGAAGTCTTTGCTTTCTTTCATCAATCATTTCAATTGGAGAATTCTCCTCTCGTTCGATATTCTTCACCTCTTCTTCTTTTCCGGTGGATTCAACTCAAGTATTCGATGTTGTTCATATTCTTTTTCCTCGGCTCAATTGCTTCCGGAGTTCCAAAACTTCTCAGGAGATTCGTTTTGTTCCTATTAATTCGAGGTTGTCACCTCCTTTGAGTCTTTTAATCGTTCTGGTGCATCATCTCCTTTGCATTCCATTTCAACGGTGGTTTTTCTCTTCGGTGGGCTCATAACCCACAGGTCTTTTCCAGGATCTTACCTGACTCGTCTAATTTCCCAGAGTGTTCCAAAATTCTTTCAAGTGTGACGTAAGTATGGATTCCATCAGTCACGTGCCTTCTCCAAGATCGCTTTCAATTCCGTCATGTTGGTTCAACTTTTCCTCTGTTCATTCTTCCGGAGTGTTTCAAGAATTCTTTTTCATTGTGTTCCTCCGAAGGCCATCTTTTCAAAAGATTTCTTTGTTCTCAGTTTTCAACTTCGTCCTCCAAATATTCTTCATTGATGCCTCTTCGTTCGTCTCACATTATTCTGGTGCTTGTTCAAGTATTCTTTAATCAGTTCACAATCTCTTCGTTCTTGTCATTATAACTATCCTCAAGTGCTTTATTCTTCTCGGAGATTAATTCTCTTGTGTTCACTCAATCTCAATTCTTCACGATGGCTTATCCTCTTGCATCGTTCAATTTCATTCCTTACGATAGTCATTCTCGTTCTTCACTCGATTGTAATTCTTCCCGGTGGTTTGTTCTTTCCTTCACTCGGCTTAATTCCTTACGGTCGTTCGCTCAACAGTTCTTTTCCGGTGTTATCATATCAATCCATTCATTTTTTTCCAATCCTACCGGTGTTTCATGAAGATTTTCCCGAGTTCGCGATATACCTCTCTTTAATCCTTTTCATCGAGAATAAGTGATATGCAATCCATTGTTCATCAATTTAATTGGTGGATGATAAGCATAACATAATTCTTATTCTTTTCATCAAGGTGATTAATTCCTTCCTTCGGAGTTTATTCTTGATGAATAAATTCTTGTTCCAAGTACTTTAATCTTTTCTTTCCGGAGTTAAAATTTTCTCGGCCTTCTCGTCGGACCCCGTCTAATCATCGCAAGGCTGTAATCTTATTCTTGTGATCCTTCAATAAGATCTCATCATAATTTTGCTACCGGAGTTCCTTGTGGAGGTTCATCGCAATTCAATTTATTCTTCAAATGTTCATCAAGATTCTTCTGGAGCACATCAAGCATTCTTATTGTTTTTCCCCTCGAGTGCGAATAATTCTCCGTATTCTTCGAAGTGGAGTTTTGCATTTCTTTCTTCATTATCATCTATTCAATATTTTCGTGGCGGCATAATTCACCTCAAGTCTTGAGATGTTTAAATAAGTCCACTACAAGCTTATTCTTTTGTTGTTGATTATCTCAACAGCTCCGTTCAAGCCTTTCTTCTAAAGATCCTCTTTCGAATTCATTTGTGATGTAAGTTGTCATCTTCTCCTCCATTCTTTTAATTCCATCGTTTCAATTCTTTCGGAGGAATTTCTTGTTCATCTGGTCATGTTTTCGTTTCATCTTCTCAGTTCTTGTCCAATTCCATTCTTGTCCAACCGGGGTGCTATTTCTTTCAGTTTCAGTCGGAGTGCTTCCACCGCCGAATTCCTTCGTTTGAATTCCTTTCTATCCTTTTTTAACCGGAGTGGTTTCACATTCATTCTTATTCCTTTAACCTTTTGGTTCTCGTCGTATTCCTTCTTCCTCTTGTCTAATGAAGTCTTTGCAACTTCGTTCTTCTTCATTGCATTCTTCTTCTTTTGAGTGGCTCTACCTCTCAAGGTTCTCGGGTTTCACTCTTTTGTCCTCGAAGAACTTTGTTCTTCCTTTCCTCTCCCGTCTCGTTCCTAAGATCCCGGGAAGAGATCTCTTGTTAGTAGGGGAGTGTTGTGACACCCCGAGACCGGTGCGCCAGGTGTCAGCTAGTTATTCGTTGTCAGTGCCATGTCATCTGCTTGCGTGTTGCATCTTGCCATGTCATCATGTGTGTTGCATCAGCATGTTTTCAAAACTTGCATCCGTCCGAGTTCCCTCGTCCTCTCCGTTGTCCGTTCTGAGCCCAGACACACTTGCACGCGCCCGCGGTGCCTCCATCTATTTATTTTATTAGTGGCCAAAAAATGTTCTCGGAATGGGGTGAAACTTGGCGTGTGGTCTTATTATAGTGTAGACAGGCCGCCTGCCAAATTTCATCGCATTCGGAGTCCGTTTGATAGCCCAACGGATTTATATAGCGGCACTAGTCACCGGTTATTTCGTCGGACGTTTTCGGTCTCCGAAAACCCCGCGGGCCTCTCTCCCTCTCCTCTCACCTCAGCCCAAGGTCCTCTACACAGCCCACTAGGCCTTCCTACCTCACCTCGCGATCGGATCCGTCGGATCGCGATCGGAGGGTCCAAAAATCTCTCCAAACCCCCCAAACCCTAGCTTTTGCTATATATATAGACCCCCCCATGCCAAATTTGGCGTCCCTAACCCTTCCCTAACCTCCAGCCATCAGCCTCCCCTCAAAAACCGCGCCACCAGCCCCTCCTCCTCGTTTCCTGGCCGGATCCGCCACTTCATCGCCACTTGGCGCGCCCCTATAGGGCCAGCCGCCGTCCTGGAGCCCCCTGGCCAATCGCCTCGCGCCAGGTGGCCGAAACCACGTCGTCCTCTCCCCTCTCCACCGCGTGAGGCCCTTCGGGGCCCAATGGAAACCCGCGCCCGGGCCGATCTGGGCCGAGGCCCGCAGCCGCGGCCCGCGCAGTGCCCGTCCCCGCCGCCTGCGCTGCTCGCCCCGTCGAGCTCCTCCTCCGCGCCCGACCCCGCCGCCGTCGTGCGTCCGCCTCGCCGCCGGCGACCGTCGGGACGCAGTCGCCGCCCCGCCGTACTTCTCCGCCGCCCTGCTCCTCCTTCATCACCCTCTGCTCGCTCGAGCCAGGGGCCCGAGCTCCCTCGCGCCGGATCCCATCTCTGGCGTCCCTGCGGACCATCCTCATCGCCGGAATGGGCACCCGACGCCCGGATCCTCTCCTCCTCCGCCCGTTTCGCCGCCAACACCGCCCTGCCGGAGCTCCTGCGTCGATCCGCCGGCGCCGGCCTCCCGCGCGTCTGGATCGGGCAGGTCTCTGATCCGTCGTGAGCGCCCGACCCGCTCCGCTTCCCGTGCAGCTGACCGGAGGGCCCCGCGCAACCGCTGCCGACGGACACGTCCATGTGGAGCCGGACGTGTCCGCTCCTCTCTCTGCCCGCAGGTCCCGTTTGTCAGATGTGTCCGCTGGCTTCGGACATGTCCACCCGAGGTTGTCCTTTTTTCTGCTAAGTCCCTTTTTCTGTCAGCATTAGTGTAGCATCTTTGTCTGGTGATAACTTTGTGTGTACTTGTCCAAATTGAGTGAATGATATGTCAAAATGATCGTGGTGTTGTTCTCTACACTTTGTTCCATTGTGCCATGCTCATTTGAGTTCATCTAGATGCTTAAATCTCTGTTGCAAGGGTGCTACTTGTTATAAACTGCTGCTACTTGTTGTTTTGTTGCCATGTTTGAGATGTGACAACTTGGTGCATGTTTATCCAAATGATGCAATGATATGTCAAAATGTTCATCATGAGATGCTCTACATGTTGGTTGCTATAGCATGCTTGATTGAGTTCATTTTGTCATGTTTATCTATGTTGCAAAAGTGCATTTGGCTGTTATGTTCCGAAACTTGTTACGAGATGCCTAGTTGAGAAGCTCGTTGCTATTGTTGTGTTTGTCCCCTTGTCACATGCCTAGATGTTTTAGAATCTCCATGATGTGCTCTTTGATGTGGTGTATTTAACTTTCCATGATATGCCTTGTGTTGACTTAAACATGCTTGCAAACTTGCCATGTTATTATTGTTGTTTTAACACTTAGTGTAATTTCACTAAGTCTGGAATCTGTAATGTCCGGATGCTATGTTTGCTTGTTGTTCTAGGCAAATCCATGTTATTTTTGGGGTGACTATTGATGATTCCTTGTTGTATATGTTGTTGTCTATCATTTCATGTCCTTTACTTGCTCATTTGGGATGCTTTAGCATACTTATTTCTTGCTTCCAAGTTGCTATGTGGCTGTTAATTCCAGCTTGTTGTTATATATTGTTTCGTGTGTATCTTTTAGCCCGTTGCTCCGTTTGGAGTGTTACTTATATGAAACTTGAGGGATTTTGCATGTAGATTCATAATGTCATCTTGTTTTCATGTCTGGTGTGAGTTTAGTTGATGTTTGGGTGCATCTTGCACCGTTGCCATGCTGTGCTTCCTACCTTGTCATGCTGTGCTTCCTACATTGCCATGTTATGCTTCATGTATAGACTTTCTGTGCTTCCTGTATAGATTGTCATGCATCATACCTTGCCATTTATTGCATCATATAAACTTGTGTTGTTTTCTATGCTTCCTACCTTGCCATGTTATGCTTCCTGTATAGACTTGTTATGCTTCCTGTATAGACTTGTTATGCTTCCTGTATAGACTTGTTATGCTTCCTGTATAGACTTGTTGTGCTTCCTGTATAGACTTGCAAGGCATCTTACCTTGCCATGTATTGCATCATATATATAGACTTGTGTTGTTTTGTTGTGCTTCCTACCTTGCCATGTTTTGCTTCCTATATAGACTTGTTGTGCATCATATGTAGACTTGTTTTGCATCATACTTGCTTGAGCATATTGTCATGTCTCGTGTGGTGTGTTTACCGTGTTGCTTGCTTCTTCTTGTTAGTGCTTGTTCCGTTGCGTTCGTGAGGATTCGTTCGTCTACACGTGGTTCTTATTCAAGGCTTCTTCTTCGTCTTCTTCACAGAACCATTCTTCTTCCTTGCGGGATCTCAGGCAAGATGACGATACCCTTGGATACCTTTACTATCATTGCCTTTGCTTAGTTGTCTCGATGCTATCGTTATATGTCGTGCTACCCATCTTATTGTCAGCCCCTCTCCTTGTTGCCATGAAACCTCTAACCTTGACACCTTCCTAGCAAAAACCATTGTTTGGCTATGTAACCCGCTTGCTCATCCCCTCTTATAGCGTTGTTAGTTGCAGGTGAAGATGAAGTTCGTTCCAGGAGGGAACTTGTTGTTGGTATATCACAATATGTTATATATAATAACACACCTATATATTGGGCATGGGTGGAAGGCTTGGCCTTTTGCTCGGTGTTTTGTTCCACTCATGCCACCTTAGGCGCCGATAAACCGGCATTATGTTCCTTGATTTTGCGTTCCTTACACTTTGGGTATATGGGGACCCCTTGACAGTTCGTCTTTGAATAAAACTCCTCCAGAAAGGCCCAACATTGGTTTTAATTTGCTCATAATAACAACTTAATTAATTAATTAAATTGCATAGGGAGTTAGCGCTACCCGAGGATTCTTCTACATAGCAGGGGGGCAAGTGCTGATGGTGTTGGTCCCAAACGGGCAGACTACGGGACCGCCTCGAGGAAACTCAAGGTATCTGGCTCCTGTAGGATGTCCCATCCGGTTGTGGCCTGAGACGAGATACGCGCGGCTACTATCAGGGTGTCGGCACGCCGGGAGGTCTTGCTGGACTTGTTTTACCATTGTCGAAATGTCTTGTGCACAGGGATGCCGAGCCTGATCGGATTTCCCTAAGATAAGGGGTGATGATATTGTATTTATCACTTCAGCTAATCGTGAGAGCTTGTGATGGGCTAAGTTGGGACACCCCTGCAGGGTTATGATCTTTCGAAAGCCGTGCCCGCGGTTATGTGGCAGATTGGAATTTGTTAATGCCTGGTTGTAGAAAACTTGACAGAGGATACGAAGTAAAACACACAACTATGTGAGTAATCGTGACTGTCTCTTTTTACTTTGAGAAGAGAACACGGTGGGGTTATGTTTGACTCGTATGTAGTTCAGGATCTTTAGCGATCACTACTAGTTGCGACCGTTTGCGTAGATGCTCATCTTATTCTTGTACTCGTAAGTTAGCCACCATATATTTTGCTTAGCCGCTGCTGCAACCTCACCACTTTACCTCTTCCTACCCATTAAGCTTTGATAGTCTTGTTACCCATGGTTATGGGATTGCTGAGTCCTCGTGGCTCACAGATACTACAACAACAGTTGCAGGTGCAGGTTTCCGATGTCTTGACGTGAGAGCGTTGATCGTTGTTTGGAGTTCATTCTTTCTTCTGCTTCTTCTTCAGTCTTGGGTTTGGTTCCGGGTCGGCAGCCTGGGATAGCAGATGGATGTCTTTGTGCTTTTCATGTTTGTATCCGTACTCGGATATCTTGTATTGATGTTGTTGTATTCATGTGACTTGTATGTATTGTTGTATCCCCCATGTATGTATGTAATGGTACGTTGTAATAATATCCATCTTGCTAAGCGCCCGAAATGCGGTTGTGCCCCAATCACGTAAGTGTCAAGTGATCGAGATAGAATCGCATCTTGGGCCAGACAAGTTGGTATCAGAGCCTCGACCGACCTTAGGAGCCCCCTTGATTGATCGTAGCTTGGCCGTCGTTGAGTCTAGCAGAAAACTTTTTCGGAGTCTAGTTATATCGGAGAGTAGGAATTCTTTTTACTCCTCTGCCCCTTCGTCGCTCTGGTGAGGAATCTTGACGTAGGTGTTTTGAATTACCCCTCTTCCCCTTCAATTTTTTTTAGGATCGCGTGGTTAGTTTTTCGTTCGTTGCGTTGTTAGTTCTTTCATCCGGTGCATCTCTCATCAAGTGGATTCAACCCTCTTCTTCTTTGCAAGTGCAACCTCAGTTCTTTTAACTGGTGTTGTTTCCCCGTCCGTTGTATTCTTTCTTTTCCCACCCTCCCACCCTTTTGCTTCTCGGACCGGAGTCCTTAATTGAGTATCCATCCTACTCGTGTGAAGTCTTTGCTTTCTTTCATCAATCATTTCAATTGGAGAATTCTCCTCTCGTTCGATATTCTTCACCTCTTCTTCTTTTCCGGTGGATTCAACTCAAGTATTCGGTGTTGTTCATATTCTTTTTCCTCGGCTCAATTGCTTCCGGAGTTCCAAAACATCTCAGGAGATTCGTTTTGTTCCTATTAATTCGAGGTTGTCACCTCCTTCGAGTCTTTTAATCGTTCCGGTGCATCATCTCCTTTGCATTCCATTTCAATGGTGGTTTTTCTCTTCGGTGGGCTCATAACCCACAGGTCTTTTCCAGGATCTTACCTGACTCGTCTAATTTCCCGAAGTGTTCCAAAATTCTTTCAAGTGTGACGTAAGTATGGATTCCATCAGTCACGTGCCTTCTCCAAGATCGCTTTCAATTCCGTCATGTTGGTTCAACTTTTCCTCTGTTCATTTTTTCGGAGTGTTTCAAGAATTCTTTTTCATTGTGTTCCTCCGAAGGCCATATTTTCAGAAGATTTCTTCGTTCTCAGTTTTCAACTTCGTCCTCCAAATATTCTTCATTGATGCCTCTTCGTTCGTCTCACATTCTTCCGGTGCTTGTTCAAGTATTCTTTAATCAGTTCACAATCTCTTCGTTCTTGTCATTCTAACTGTCCTCAAGTGCTTTATTCTTCCTGGAGATTCATTCTCTTGTGTTCACTCAATCTCAATTCTTCACAATGGCTTATCCTCTTGCATCGTTCAATTTCATTCCTTACGATAGTCATTCTCGTTCTTCACTCGATTGTAATTCTTCCCGGTGGTTTGTTCTTTCCTTCACTCGGCTTAATTCCTTACGGTGGTTCGCTCAACAGTTCTCGTCGCCGTGTGCCTCACAAAGGGTGACATGGAGCGCCTGCTCCGTGGCTGTACTGCACTCTTGTACCTTCGTCTTTAGGCTATCAATGGGTTGAGTACATTGCACATCAGCTCCATGACTCTCCGGAGTATTTATGTGTGTTGCTGGTGTGGCATGAAGACATCACAAAAGGTGGACCACAGTATGGTCATCCAGGACACACCTGCAGTTGACAGATTACTTGTAGTTGATCAAGAAGATCCAACAAGAATCAATGTCATTTCTGCGCCGAAATTGACAATGGTGGGCTACTCGTCTAACAAATACTCCGAACTTTTTATCGATCCACACCCGTTCAGGTACAACTCCTTCTACAAATTAACATTATTTCTAATTTTGCAGATGTTTGTTCGTCTGTCATTCAGAAAATGATTCTGACAAGCTTGACCCCGAAACTGCACACAGTGAAGGTCTTGGCACTAGAATCTATCGGGGCCAACCTGGAGCAAGGTGTTAGTTTCCTGAGATGCTTTTCATGCATGGAGAAGCTATATATTCAGGTGATGTTCCTTTCCTATTAAATGTTAACCATAAGGGAGTTCAATTTGTGACACCTTTTTCCAAGCTTACAATGACAATGTACTACAATTTATGAAGGTTCTTTTGGAGGATTTCAGTACATACATGCCCCCCCATATTGGTTGCTTGATCCATATGGTTAGATTCAATAAGCATTTCTCCTTTGGATTCATCTGTACTAGTTTTCATAGGGAACTTTTCATCCACTCCAACCTCTTGTGAAGAAGGCTACATTTTTCTAGAATGTAATCAAATGCCCATGTTAATCAGGTCAAATCGAAGATGGCATGTTAGTGCATTTTACAAATCCTGCAAACCAAATAGCTAGGCCTGTAGTAATGTTAAAAACTACATGTAGGCACTAACACGTTTTCTTCTTTTGCAGATAAGATTAGGCCCAGTGGTGGATAATGAGATACAATATAGCAATCACGTCGAATGCCCAGATCTGCATCTCTTAGAAATTACTTCAAAATCCTATCAAGGGACCTTACCGGAGATTATATTCGCTAGGTTCTTTGTTCTCAAAGAAACGGTGCTGAAGGAAATGAGGTTTGCCCTACATTTATTTCGAAAAAAGGAATGGTCTGCTGATCAGCGCCGGCGCCTGCAGCAGAATGGAGTAGGCTCTAAAAATGCTGAATTTCATTTTGGAACTTCACATGATAGAGTAATCGGAAGTCATCGGGTCAACCCCATACATGACTTCTCAGTGGCTGAACCCTTTGCAAAAATTGTTGGGTTTTGAAGCCAGGCTTAGAAGCGGTGATATTAGTTTGAACCTCTCTGATATCCATGTTCAGCGCATCAGCACGAGCGTTTGCAGCTAATGAGCTGAATTTCATTTCTAATATCAGTTTGAACCTTGTAATCTTCGAATTTGAGCCATATAAATCTGGAATTTTAACCTTGTAACATTTTGAGCGTTTGTGGTACAATTGTTCAAATGGCATCATATGAGACTCGTATATTGCTAGCACTATTTTGACCTTAATATGCAATGGTCTTAGATTTTATTTACCATTCCCGAATCAGTTTACCTTGTCGATCATATAGCACACGATCCATATAGCTAACTCGACTGCGATCTTCGACAATATTGCACACAGTTGGTTTCTTCCACCGTGTGCACAGTAGAGCGCATAATTAATTATGGCACTTGAGTGTCCATCATCACCCTTTTGTGTAACTTTGACCTCATCACCCAAGGGTAAACTTATGACTGAAGTCATTCCACACACTTCATTTTTACAATAAACGCCCATGATTTGTCGCTCTTCTAGCCGACGCGTCGCCATACTAGCCGGGCGAGAAGCTTGCGCGGTAAACAACGCGGTAGTGCGGGAACGGGGTCTTCGAGCCCATGCCTGGGGTGCGGTGTTGTCAAGCGTGCATTGGAGTCTAGATGTCGGAGATATTGACCAGGGTGTCTTCATCGACCACCCATGGCGTTTCATGACAATAAGGCCGCCTGCCATCCTTCGGCCGCCTACGCATCAGGCCGCCTCCTAGCGACGCCATGCCCCAGGAGCCGGCTACCGACAGGTGGCGAATCCTCAACAGGAGGCTGCAGAACAGCCGACATCTGGCAGACGGCCCCGTGCCTCCCCCTTGGAGTGTGCGCTGGGGGTCCACGACAAGACTACGGCGTGGCTACAGTGGAGCCTGCCCCCCCAAAATCTAAGATAGCGCGGCTACAGTGTGGGTGTACCTCCTGGACACCCCTTGGTCGGCGCGTCACTATAGCCATGTTGTGTGTGCCCTCGCCTTGGTCAGAAGAAGCCATGATCCCACGACCTGGAGGTAGTGCGTCCTGCAGGCGGCAGGCCCCACCCATGAGCGAGCCACCAAGGAGCGGCCGCCCTTTGGCCGTAGTCGTGGGGAATGGGCCGTCCCCTTGCACGCGGCCTGCCGTTCCCTTGAAGTCTGGGCTCCATCAGGATGACAAGATGGGGCGTGGCAATAGTGTACGACCGCGAGGCGGCGGCACTGTAGCCACTCCCTCCTCAATGGCGCCCCCGTCAACAGGGAAACGTCAACAGTGAAACACAATCACACTGGCCCACAGGCGGCGGGCCCACAGGACGGACATGTCCCCGATAGCCAGCGGGACCCACCAAGCGGCGAGACCCAGTAGCCGACAGAGAAGCCGGTGTCCAGAGACGCTAATGGCCGAGGCCCGCACCAGGCCGGATTACCATTGTAGCCCTTGGGGGTAGGCCTATATAAACCCCCCAGGTTCCTCCATGCAGAGGGGTTAGACATAAAGAGATACACAGAGAGAGGGAGAAACCCTAGCCACCACTTGCATTCCTAGAAGGAGAGGAGAGAGCTAGCCTTGCTCTTCTTCCTCCTCTAGATGACACAGCTCGAGGAGCAACCTTGTAGCTAACATATTGACGATAGTCATGACGTGGAGTCCCCGCAGTGCAGGACTAGGGGTGTTATCTCCATGGAGAGCCCCAAACCTGGGTAAGATTCGTAGTGGTCCTAAGTTTCGCCTTATCCCAATTCCAGGGCCCGACGATGTTCTCTTGACCCCATGCATGATAAGCCATCCTTTGGCATATGACGCACCAAAACCCCGACATTTGGCGCCCACCATGGGGCAAGGTGCACCGTCGTCCAGAGACATGTTCTGGACAGGACATTTGTTCCTCCCTAGCGAGCGCAGCCAGTCCGGCGCGCCCGATGGCGTGGACACCGAGGCACTTCTCGGCGCAGAAGCCGCATGGGCCGCAAGCGAGCTCGCTGATCTTCTCGGCGAGGCCCGCCTCCACGATGAGCCCGCTACATCCGTAGAAGCGGTCAGCTCGGAGAGCTCGTTGAGCTCCTTGACAAGCTCCACATCGTTGACGAGCTCGCCTCCGACCTGGAGTCTGTTGGCTCCTCTGATCCACCCGTCGATATGCTCATCGACCCTGACACGACATCTGCCGACATCTTCCCCAACCACGTGGTGGTCGTAGACGATCCACTCCCCCTGTGATCTGCGACGCAATTGTTAGCAACGCCATGGAGGTGCTGGCTACCAGCCATGACGAACCCTCCAACGGGTCTGGTCAGGACCCGCTGCAGGCGACAATGCGGAGCCTCTCCACTCCCATCGCCGCGCGAGAAAACAGCGTGACGTTGGAAACGCTCCATGTCTTGCTCCTCGACAATGCCAACAAGTTGGCCGCAATGCGACGCCTCACCGGAGCCTACCGCCGCGAGGTTGACCGCGCCGTAGGTGGCACCCCGGCTGCTGGCGAGCCCAGCCGAGCTGGCACAATCCGGAACCGTGGCGGAGCCCTCGCTAGCATGCTGGGAGCCACGCGTCTGGTTTACGCCACCCCCTTGGAGAACTTGTGGGCTTCCCAGGCAGCCGTAGATGAGCTTGACCACCTAGAAGGAGATGAACTTCGTTGCATGACGCAGCACTCCAGCAACTCCTCGACACGGCGGCCGAGCAGCAGGAGGCTCGCCGCCGGGCTTTGGAGGCTGGAGTGCAGGCGGAGAACCGCCCTCCCCATCGAGAGCAAGGAGCTTCATCTCGATCAACAACAGGCTGCACCCGCAGTCGGCACAACCCAATGCCGACTGACAGCTGCAGTCTGCAGGACTTGGAGCCGGCTGCCAGCCGTAGTCGGCGGACTCGCATCACCATCGAGCGCAACCTGGAACGGCAAAACGAGCGTTCGCCTCCCCCTCGCCGTGAGAGGCGCACGTCCCCGCCACCTGTCATGCACCCATCTCTCAGAGGCCGCTTGGGCCGCCGCGAGGGAGTTGGGTAGAATGATGCACGCCATCGGATTGACCGGCTAGCGCGATCCTTGGCGGTTGAAGAAGAGGACTCAATCGGCCCGCCTTGTTTCGGCCCCCGCATCTGCGACGAGCCTTTCCCAAAGGTTTCTCTCTCCCAAGAGATACCCCCAAGTACAATGGCTCCGTGAAGCCGAAGGACTGGTTGGTGGATTACTCCACCGCCGTCAACATAGAAAACAGCAATAAATGTCTTGTCGTGAAGTATGTTCCTCTCATACTCCAGGGCACGACCCGGACATGGTTGAACAGCCTCAAGCCCAACATCATCAATAGCTGGCTGGACTTCACTGACATCTTCACCCGCAACTTCACCAACACCTAAAAGTGGCTGCCAAAGCCATGGCAGATCTCCCTGTGCGTCCAAGGGACGAACGAGTCCGCTCGTGATTACCTGACGCGTTGGGCCGAGCTACGTAATTCCTGCGAGGGGGTGCATGAGGTGCAAGCCATAGAATACTTCACGGCCGGGTGCAGAGAGGGCACCGTGCTCAAGCACAAGCTCCTCTGCAGCGAGCCCTCTACGTTGGACGATCTATTGAGAATAGTAGACAAGTATGCCACGGCCGACTCCTCCATGAAGTCAGAACTGAATGTAGATGCCTAAGGAAAGATGGCTCCGCCGGCTCCTCGGACGCCGGCTGGGGAGTCCAGCTGGCGCCAGCTGCCAGCACATAACAAGCGCAAAGCCCCCCCCCC
>LR738712.1:452483947-452494972 GCA_902687465.1 Secale cereale
CCCCCCCCGCCGGCTTCCAACAGCTGGCTGGTGGCAGCAGTCGAAGACCAGCAGCCGGAGGGCCAAGCCGGGCCAAGTACCAGAAGGGTGGCAAGCCCACTTGGCATCCCGACTTCTCCTTTGACAAGCCCTCGACGCCCCCTGCAAGTTTCACAGTGGTGTGAAGCCGTCAAACCACGTCACACGGAAGTGCCACTAGCTCACTCGAATTGCCTGGGGCAAGGCTCTGCCCCCTCCGCCTGATGGGTAGGCGGCTCCGCCTCCAAAGCAGCCGGCAGCTCGTCCAGGCGGCCAAGCCCAAGACGTATTCCCGGAGGAAAATGGAGCTTACGTCATCTTCACCAGTCAGGCTGATGACAGGCACAGCCGGCATCAACAGCACCAAGAAGTCAACGCCGTCGCCTCAGAGGTCCCAGAATTCATGCACTGGTCCGAAAAGACCATCCGCTAGAGCCACGCAAACCACCCGGCTGTCATGCCATCGCCGGGTGCTTATGCCTTGGTACTGGATGCAACTTTCTCCACCAACAGGCGGGCCTGCCGTTTCTCTCGAGTCTTGATAGACGGCGGTAGCAGCATCAACATCATGTACCAAGACACCACGGAGGAAATGGGCATCCAAGAGAAGCAGCTCCAGCTCAACCGGACCGTGTTCCACGGCATCGTTCCCGGCCTCTCTTGCTCACGAATCGGCAAGGTCATGATAGATGTCCTTTTTGGTGTCAAGAAGAATTTCTGCCGCGAGCCACTCTGGTTCGATGTGGTGAATTTGGAGAGCCCTTATCATGCCATATAGGGCCGGCCAGCCCTCGCCAAGTTCATGGCAGTGCCCCATTATGCTTATCTCAAGATGAAGATGACGGGTCCCAAGGGTATAATCATGATAGCCGGTGACTACGAGAAGTCCGTCGCTTGTGCTTAAGCCCTCGTCATAGCTAAGGAGAAGTGCCATGTAATTCCCAGTATGAGATTATACCTCCCACGTGTCGAGGCACGACTTAAAGGCATAATATCATACTGGAATGATCTCAAGAATGGTATCTTTGCACAACTCATGTAAAAGAGGGATGAAATTGTAAAAGAGTAGTTGGCTTACACTCGCCACGTCAAACAATGTAATACATTAACATCCATCTTCCAAATAACATCACAGTCCGACTACGGACTAAGCTCCAAATGAAAGATACCATAAATAAAGCCACACAAGGTCTTAATCGTCCCTAGTAGAAGCCACTACTGATCGTCGGGATAAGACACGTAGTATCGCCCACGCTCTTCATTGAACTCCCAATACAACTGTGTGCCATCTCCTGTGTAGTTCGCATTGGTACCTGCATCTGGTGTTGTGTTCAATCTGTGAGCCACAGAGGACTCAGCAATCCCGAACCCGGGTAACAATACTATCAAATCCTTAGGTGTGGAAAAGGCTTAAAACAAGGTTGCAGCAGCACTAGCACTAGCTTACGTGTTTAGAGCGAGAAGAGAAAGTACCAACGATCATCAAAGTGATCACGAAGTGATCCTATCTGAGCACGTCAAACATAACCCCATCGTGTTCACTTCCCGAACCCCTTCGGAAAATGACCGTCACGGTTACTCACGCTGGTAGTGTATTATGTACATGGTGTCAAGTTTTGTACAACCGGATATTAAAAAATTCCCATCTGCCACATAACCGCGGGCACGGCTTTCGAAAGTTCAAACCCTGCAGGGGTGTCCCAACTTAGCCCATCACAAGCTCACGATCTGCGGAGTCGCAACTCCAAAGTGGGAAGTCCCGAGTATTCTCGGAATCCCGTGCTCAAGATATTCCGACATAGGTAAACTAATCCAGCAAGACCTCCCGGCGAGCGGACACCCTGACAGTAGCCGCGCGTATCTAGTCTCAGGCCACGACCGGATGAGCTATGGTTAGAGCATCCAAATACCCCAAGTTGCCAAGAGGCGGTGCCGCAAGCTGCTCTAGGTTGGACCAACACTCATGTGGAGCACTGGCCCGGGGTTGTTAATTAAGTCCACGGGATAACTAGTCCCTATGCAAGTTTCAGTTATTAGACAAATGTAAAACCAATGTCGGGCCTTGCTGGAAAAGCTTTAGCACTAAGCGGGTTATCGAGGGGGTCCCATAACCCCAACCATGTTAGGAACGCATAATCATGGAACATAACACTGGTTTAACGGTTCCTAGGGCGGCATTAGTGGAACAAAACACCAAGCAAGAGGCTTAGCCTTCCACCCATTACCAATATATAGATGATTTGGTTTAACAGATTATATATTGTGATATCCCAACAATAACTTCAACATGAAGCAGGAATCTTCAAATCTTCTCCTGCAACTAACAATGCTATAAGAGGGGCTGAGCGATACTTACATAGCCAAACAACGGTTGCTAGGTTGGGTTGTTAGAGAGGTTCATGGCAACAACAGGAGGCTGACAAACAGACATAGGCATCGAGGCAATAAGCTAAAGAGCGAGAGATCTAGCATAGGCAAAGATAGTAGTGATATCTGGGTAAGATCATCTTGCCTGTTGTTTCCACGGAGGGATCGTAAGACGGCTCCTCGTACTCAAGGTCGGCAAGATCCTCGAACTCGGTCTCGGCACCCGGCTCTAGTCAACACAAGAACACAAAATGACACAACATCAAACACGATGCATTGCACAATCAACATGATCCAAGTATGATGTCCGTATGCATGTGGAAGCACATGAATCTAAGGAGAAGATGATGAAGAAGGCCTCATCTTGGATAGCCAAGCAAGCCATCAGATAGAGCGGAAGATTTCGGTTGAAATCAATATAAAGATCACCGGAAACGGACACACGGTTTGCAAATGGCAAGCAAAACAATATTCACACAAAACTGCAGTTTACAGCAACATGGCATCTTTGGAGCAAGAAATAATTATGCTACAGAACTCAAACATGGAGACAAAGGGCATGGATGTGAAGTAGACACGTTACTTAACAATCATGAACTTATAACACACCCAAAAACCTAATGGAACACAATTAACCAAGCATGGCAAGTTGCAATAAATTTATCCAGACTTAGTCAAAATCTAGGAAGGCAAAAACATCATCACGATGCTGCCTTCGGAGTCACAAAACAACAAGCACATCAACTCCACTAAGTATCTAAAGATCATGGACGTGTAATAGACATATCATACATCAAACAAGTCCATTGGAGCAACTCCATATGAGGCATGGATCAATAACAACAAGCTTCACCAAATTGATCATGCTGATAAAAACCTGACAGGTAAAATTTATAGCAACTTGAGAGCAAGAAATAAATAAGCTACAGCAGGCCATTGTCGGTGTACTAAGATAGGGGTTCCTTAGTACCCCAACTTGTGCACGGGCAGTAGCAGCTTCCCGCGGCAGGGCTCACCACGCGCTTGCCGGAAACCTTCTCTGATCCTTATTAAGCCATTCAAAAACAAAGTATACAAGACAGAAGATCAAGACTCCGGCAAGGGGAGCTTGCCGGGAAGGCCGTCCTAGGCTCAAGATTATCTCATTTGGCACAAGACCCTGGCAAGAGGAGCTTGCCAGGAAAACCAGAGGACTACATCTCAGAAGACATGCCTCGGCACATTCTGCGCCCCGGCAAGGGCCCGGGGAGCGACAAGCTTCCCGGCCCGGCAAGATCAAGACCCCGGCAAGGTTCTTGCCGGGGAAACCTGCGCTGTGTGCCCGCGCTCCAGCTCATCGGCCCACACGTCGCCCTGGGGCCCTTCTAGGGACGCGTGGCGGATGGCTGTGCAGCCTGGTGGACACGGTGGCATTCCACGGTGACGAGGCTATCGCCGTGGCGAACGTAGACGCAAGGGCGGGTGCTTTTGGGGTCGACGGCGACGGGCATTAAATGGTCTTGTCCCCCACTGTCAAATTAGGTGATGATCATTGTTCATCCACTACTCATGTACTGTTCCCGCACTGTTACAACTACCACCAAAGTTACGTTTTTGCCCTTCTTCTATGTTGACACCTGTCGGTGACCCCTTGAGCTATAAAAGGAGGCCCATGCACAACGTGGAAAGGGTTCGGAACCTAGATAGATCTCTCGCTCGGTGTAGCTAGTTCTTCAAGCTCCCAAGTTCACAAATGTAATACAAACCAAGCAGGAGTAGGGTTTTACGCGTCTGCGCGGCCCGAACCTGGGTAAACTGCCCGTGTGCTCTCCTCGATCCGCTCTTTGTGCTCCCTGCGCTCCCTCACCGCAACGACAAGGGGCTCAGGTCCCATAGGTGTTCGTGGTGGACAGTTTCCCCCGACATCTTTGGCGCGCCAGGTAGGGGGCGTCGAGGTTGTGCGAACCTGATCCGGTGCTCACGCGGGCTCATTCTTCATCAACCTCTCCAACTTCATCGGCAACAGCCACATGGCCCCGAAGAAGAAGGCTTCGGAGGTCGTAGGCCCGTCTGCGTCTGTTCCACCGCCACCAGAACCAACGGTGGGTGGAGGAGACGCCGGCGGAAGGGTGGTCGCCGGCGAGGAAACTCGCGGCACCGCCAAATCCAAGGACAAGACGGACGACCGAGCCTCGGTGTCCGTAGACGCGCCACGTCCATCTCAGCAGACGACTACCCAGCAGCGCCGTGGTACAGGAGGTACCATCCGCTTGTTGGGGCAAGGGCAAACCGGAGGATCGCGGGATGCTCCGGGCCATCGTCCTGGCACGAGCAAGGCGCGGTCGCCGGGACGAGACCCTGCTCCTTCTAACCCTGTTAGAAGTCCGAGCATATCTCGCTCTTCGCACCGCTCGCCACCGCTCCCCTCCTCTCCAGCAGAAGCACTCGCAAGAGCGCAGCTGCTCCTCGACTTCCCTCCAGCGGCAGACAAGGCCGAAGACTGGAGGGCAACAATCCAAAGCCTGATCGCCTTCGCCAATAATGACACGCCGCAGCAGCCGGCGACCTCGCGGCCACGGCAAGTCGAGAAGACGAAGGCCGACGGCGACAAGACCGCCGGGGGTGCAACTACGGTGCACTCCCCGCCGCGGAAGCAGAAGACGCCTCCCCGCCGGATTAACGTCGACGACGACTCTACGGCGTCGTCGGATCCGCGGGCTCGTCGGGACCAGCGCCAAGTCCTTGACGATCGGCGACAAGAAGATGCTCGAACTATGATCGAGCGCCGGCGAGAAGCCCGGCGAACAACTGATCAGCGTGCTGGGACCGCTGTCGACGCGCACGCGCCCGGTGAACCAGGTGACTTGCCGTACGCGGCAGGTTGCCCTGCGTTTACCCGTGAGCTGCGGCGCGTCCAGTGGCCCAGCATGAAAAACTTCAAGCCCGACGTACCCGAGAAGTACGACGGCAAGACGCACCCCTCGGAATTCCTCAATATCTACACCATCGCGGTGCAGGCTGCCGGGGGGCGCGACGAGAAGATACTGGCGAACTACTTCCCGCTGGTGCTTAAGCCGAACGTACGTTCTTGGCTTATGCACTTGCCGGAAGGCTCTATTTCTTCATGGGCGGACCTGTGCCACCAATTTGTTGGCGCCTTCACGGGCGGCCACAAACCCCACGGCCAGGAGAGTGATCTCCACATTCTGGCCCAGAAGGAAGGAGAACCTCTGCGCAAGTACATCCAACGCTTCAGCCGCGTGCAGCACAACATTCCCGACGTCCACCCCGCCACGGTTATCAGCGCGTTCCACCAGAACGTGCGTAACCGTCGCATGCGGGAGGAGATGGCCATGACGAAGATCCGGGATGTCAGCGAGCTCTACGCTCTGGCTGACAAGTGCGCGCGTGCCGAAGAGGGGAGGAGACTCCCCGGGGAGGATGCTGGCGCAGGGGGAAGCGACAGCGAGGATGCCGCCCCGGCAAAGAAGAGCCAGCGGCGGAACAATAGAAAGAAGAAGAACAAGGAGGTGCTTGTCGTCGAGAAATCCGGCAAGGAGGCTCCCGCCAAGACAGCACAGGCTGGCGGCTCCAGCAAGGAGCCTGCCCCTGTAGCGGCAGCCGACAAGCCAGACGGCTCCGACAAGCAATATTGCAAGATCCACCGCACCAAGGGCCACGACCTTTCCAACTGCAAACGCGTCGAGTACCTCGTAGAGCAGCAGAAGGCTGAATACGAGCGGCGCGACAAGGAGAAGGCTCAAGGTGGCGGAGGAGAGCCAAGCAAGAAGCGGCCTTTCAATGGCCGGGGAGGACGCCGCGGCAAGGCCAAGCAGCGGCAAGGTGATCGACCTCCCCGGGGCCGCGACAAGGATGAAGAGGAAGACGACGACGACGACATGGAGGAAGGCGATAACAGCGAGCAGGAGTTCCAGAAGGCCACAGAAGTACTGTGCGTCGACGGGGGCGCCTCTCTGCATACTTCCCACCGCCAACTCAGTCAGTGGGTGCGGGAAGTAAACGCAGCAGAGCCGCCCGTTGAGTCGCGCAGGCTCCTGAAGTGGTCCAGCACGCCCATCATTTTTGATCTTGAGGATCACCCTGACCGCACCACGGCGGTCGGGTGCTTGCCGATGCTGGTCTCACCCACCATCCGCAACCTCAAGGTCACCAAAATGTAGGTTGACGGCGGGGCCGGGCTGAACTTGATCTCCTCAGCTGTGATCAAGAAACTCCAGATCCCAGATGGCGAGCTCGAAGAGACCGGTTCGTTCCAAGGAATAAACCCGGGAAGGAGCAAGCCCAAGGGGAAGATCACTCTGCCAGTGACCTTTGGCGGGGAGCTTAACTTCAGGACGGAGAGGATAACCTTCGATGTTGCCGATATCCCATTGCCATACAATGGGATACTTGGACGTCCTGCCCTCGCCAAGTTCATGGCAGCTTCCCACTACGCTTACAAGATACTCAAGATGCCGGGGCCGATAAGTGTCATCTCTGTCCACGGCGACAAGAAGGACGCGCTTATCTGCGCCGACAAGATCTACGGGGATGCAGCAGCCGCAGTGGAGAGCAACACACTTGCCGCTGAAGCTCCCGGGGGGAAGAAGACCAAGACCAAGTCCGGCAAGTGCTCTGGGGCCGACTCCGGCAAATGCACCTCTTCGGAGTGCTGCGCCGCCGTCGAGGACGTTCCATCGAGCTCCACCGGCAAGTGCAAGAAGGGCATGGCCGCTCCACCGGCAACCAAGAAGGTGTCCGCCAAGGAGGACGGCACTGGTGGTACCTTCACCATCAGTGCTACACTTGATATCCAATAGGAAAGCGCGCTCATTGCCTTCCTGCGGGCGAATGTCGATGTGTTTGCATGGCAACCATCTGACATCCCCGGCGTTCCCAGGAAGGTAATTGAGCACAAGCTTGCTGTTTGTCCTCATGCGCGGCCCATCAAGCAGAAGGTCAGGAAGCAAGCCGTGGAGCGCCAAGAATTCATTGCCGAAGAAATCAAGAAGTTAGAAGCAGTGGGCCTGGTTAGAGGCGTGATCCATCCGACGTGGTTAGCAAACCCAGTTGTCGTGCGTAAGGCTAACGGGAAGTGGAGGTTGTGTATAGACTTCACTGATGTGAATAAAGCATGTCCCTAGGATCCATTTCCCTTGCCGCGCATTGACCAGATTGTTGACTCCACTGCTGGATGTGAGCTGCTCTCCTTCCTTGACGCATACTCAGGCTACCACCAGATTTTCATGGCCAAGGAAGATGAAGAGAAGACTGCATTCATTACTCCATGTGGCACATATTGCTTCATTCGCATGCCTTTCGGATTGAAGAATGCAGGCTCAACATTTGCAAGGGTGGTGCACACTGCTTTTGAGCCACAGATCCACAGAAATGTAGAAGCTTACATGGATGACATAGTGGTCAAGAGCAAGAGCAAAGATACCCTAATCCAAGACTTAGAAGAAACCTTTGCAAATCTGCGCAAGATACAGCTCAAGTTGAACCCCGAGAAGTGCGTCTTCGGAGTCCCCTCCGGCAAGCTTCTCGGGTTCTTTGTGTCACAGAGGGGGATTGAAGCTAATCCCGACAAAATAAAAGCCATCGAGCAGATCGAAGTCCCGAAGCGCGTGAAGGACGTAAGGAGGCTTGCAGGTTGTGTGGCTGCCCTCAGTAGGTTCATTTCAAAGTCTGCAGAACGCGCCCTGCCTTTCTTCAAGATTTTGAAGAAGGCAGGTCCTATGAAATGGACTCCGGAAGCGGAGGCAGCGCTGCAAGACTTGAAAGGATACCTGTCCTCTACTCCAATACTTGTCGCACCTAGGCCACAAGAGAAGTTGCTGCTATACCTAGCAGCAACCAATCAAGTGGTTAGTGCTGCGTTAGTAGCGGAGAGGGAGGCCGATGAGGAGTCTACGCCACTGGCAAGCGAATCCAACGACAAGCAGGGGGCTGCTCCGACAAGCTCTGGCCCCGACAAGGACAACTCTGCGTAGGAGCAAGAAGAAGTACGGAAGAAGATGGTGCAGCGCCCGGTGTATTTTGTGATTTCCCTCTTGCAGGGGGCTAGATCAAGATACTCCGGCGTGCAGAAGTTGCTTTTCGGCCTCCTCATGGCCTCGAGAAAGCTGCGCCATTACTTCCAAGCACACGAGATAATTGTGGTCACTCGCTTTCCGTTGAAGAGGATATTGCAGAATCCAGAAGCAACAGGCAGGATCGTCGAGTGGGCACTGGAACTGTCGAGCTTTGGTCTGAAGTTTGAAAGTACTTCAACTATACAGAGCAGAGCTTTGGCAGAATTTATAGCTGAATGGACCCCAACGCCTGATGAAGAAGTTCCAGAGATAAGCGTACCCGTACAAGAAGCGACAAGCGAATGGGTAATGTACTTTGATGGTGCCTTCTCGCTGCAAGGCGCTGGTGCCGGTGTGGTACTCATAGCACCCACCGGAGAACACCTCAAGTATGTTATCCAGATGCACTTTCCCAGGGAACAAGCGACAAACAATACTGCTGAGTATGAAGGTCTGCTTGCCGGCCTCAGGATTGCGGCTGAACTTGGGATCAAGAAGCTGATTGTGCGGGGAGACTCTCAGTTGGTGGTCCGACAAGTCAACAAGAGTTACCAAAGCCCTTTGATGGAAGCTTATGTAGATGAAGTGAGAAAGCTTGAAGAGCACTTTGAAGGTCTACAAATGGAGCACGTCCCGAGACCTCAAAATGACATAGCAGATGGCCTTTCAAAGTGTGCTGCAATGAAGTTACCTGTGGAACCAGGGACCTTCCTGCTCAAGCTGACTCAGCCATCCGTTACACGATCAATTGGGCAGCCTAAGAAGAGAAAGTTGGTCTCCGGTGACTACTTGCCGGTAGATCTCCCCGAGGCCGCCGCCAAGGTCCCCAAGATCAACAACCAGAACGCTGAGGAACAGTTTGCTCCTGCAGACCCAAGGGTCTGTACAGTTGAAGCAAGCGTTCCCGACAAGCCTTGCCCCGGCAGGCTTGCCGGGGGACCATCAGCTCCAGCAGAACCAGAGGTTCTTGCCGTAGAAGCTGGGGTCCCCGCAGCGGCCCTCATGCCTTTAGTCCTTGCCGTTGAGCCTCGGGCTCCGGCATGGGCGCAGCAGATCGTCCGTTTTCTGCAAACTGGAGAACTTCCCGACGACCCAGCAGAGATAGAGAAAATAACCAGGCAGTCAAGTATGTACCAGTTCGTGGACAATGAACTATACAGAAGAAGTCTCAATGGTGTCAGGTTGAAGTGCATTTCCAGAGAAGATGGACAGAAGCTGTTGGCACTTGCCGGGAAGGCATATGTGGCCACCACATTGGCGCAAGGGCACTTGCCGGGAAGGCATTGCGGCAAGGGTTCTTTTGGCAAGAAGCCCTCCAAGATGCAACTGCACAAGTAACCAAGTGTGAAGCGTGCCAGTTCCATGCCAAACAAATTCATCAGCCAGCTCAAGCTCTCCAGGCGATCCCTTTGTCCTAGCCCTTCTCGGTCTGGGGGCTCGATATCCTCGGCCCTTTCCCCCGTGCTTTCGGGGGCTTTGAGTACTTGTACGTTGCAATCGACAAGTTTACAAAGTGGCCAGAAGTGGAACCGGTGAGAAAGGTGACAGCACAGTCAGTGGTCAGGTTCTTCAGAGCAATTGTTTGCCGTTTCGGAATCCCTAACAGGATCATCACCGACAACGGTACGCAGTTCACTAGTCGCACCTTCATGCAATACGTCCAAGACCTTGGCGCCGAGGTCTGCTTCGCTTCTGTTGCTCACCCGAGGAGCAATGGTCAAGCGGAGAGGGCCAATGCTGAAGTGCTGCGCGGGCTCAAGACGAGGACCTTCGACAGGCTGCGCAAGTGCGGAAGAAACTGGATAGAGGAGCTACCGGCGGCTCTTTGGTCAATAAGAAAGACACCAAGTCGAGCCACCGGGCAGACACCCTTTGCCCTTGTCTATGGGGCAGAGGCAGTTCTCCCCACAGAACTCGTATACGGATCTCCTCGAGTGCTCGCTTATGATGAGCTCGAGCAAGAGCAACTGCGACAAGATGATGCATTGCTCCTCGAGGAGGAACGTCTCCAGGCTGCTGTACGAGCTGCTCGATACCAGCAAGCCTTGCGCCGCTACCATAGCCGCAAGGTCAAGGCCAGGAGTCTCGAGGAAGGCGACCTTGTTCTTCGGCGTGTTCAGTCCGCCAAGAATTCCAACAAGTTGACGCCGAAGTTGGAAGGCCCTTATCGGGTAAGACAAGTCACAAGGCCCGGCGCTGTCCGCCTTGAGACCGAAGAAGGCTTACCGGTGAGCAACTCCTGGAACATAGAGCATCTTCGAAAGTTTCACCCATAAGGCGCGGTTGCCGTGATCCGCTCCGGCAACCACCTTTTGTACGAGTTTTGCCGCTGTTGCATGTAATCCTTTGTACAAAGCCGGGCGCAGATCCCGTGCATCAGTAAAGCTTCTGTGTTTTCGCACTATTTGCCATTTTCATGCTTTCCTTTGATATTTGCATGCATTGTTTGGCATTTTGTGCAACACACATATCCGGTAAGCATTACCATGCCGAGAAACCCTATACTTGTTTCCTCTTCTCCTTTTTATTTCCCCCTTAAGCAGAAGAAACATTCCTCGCACAAGTTTGCCGGGGGGGGGGGGGGGGG
>LR738712.1:452495020-452539164 GCA_902687465.1 Secale cereale
AGGAGGTGGAGGACGAACCAAGTGCTGTTCAAGAAAGAAAAGCTTACCGGAGAACGAACAGACTATGAAAGCTAAGTTACCAGAATTTGAGCAGTTCAAATTTTTAAAATTTTAGTTATCTTCCTTGAACAACCACACTTTGTATGGAAAACCTGTGCGCGGAGGAACCTACCCGTGGCTAGCCGCACCCTTGTCTTGTTTTCGAGTACGCTCAAACGGCTTAAGTGAGCTGCGACAAGTGTCGCGCCCTTATTTCGTTTTCGAGTTCGCTCAGCAAGCTAAGTGCGTTGCGACTAGCTGCGGCAAGGTTGCTTGCCGGTGAGGCCTTTGCCAGCAGGCTGCTCAGAGTCCAACACTCAGCGCTCGCGGCAAGGGTCCCTTGTCGGCAAGTTCCCTAAAAGCGTAGGGTAAAAATCATACAAAGTAAAGGACCAAAACAAGGGAGATAACGCTGCATCAATTGCTCGGAAATAAGATAATATATTACAGAGATAACTTGTCGCAATGACTAATAGGTTCATGTTCATGACACACTTTGCAGCAACAAAGAAATAAGAAGAAAGAGGCCTAATCTACGCGATCGCCCTCACGCCTGGAGATCTTGTTCACCTTGGCGATGATGTGGGCGACCTGCGCCTTCAGTGCCTCCTGATCTGCGTCGGCCGGCAAGCTGCGGAGAACGTTGACAAGATTAATACCAGGGTTGCGGTAAACAATCTTGGTCAAGACGCGCTCCAAGGTCCCCGCGCAGAGCTGGCGCGACTCCTCAGCCAGCTGCGCGGGGAGCTTCTCCTGCAGACGTGCGAGTGCCGGCGCGATCCCCCTGAAGAAAAGACTGAGCTTGGCGCTGTGGGGGAGATTCGGGTCCGGAGAGTACACCAAGTGTTCAACCCTCAGCGCCATCAGCTCCTTGTCGATGTTGGCGGCGGAAGTGACCAGCTCCTCCGTCCATTGCTCCACCGCCTGTCTGAAGATGTTCGTGGAACTGGCGGCGCTCTCCACCAGCTCCCGCTCCTTGCGGACCTCCTCCTTCAGCTTGGTCTCGCGGTCCCGAGCAGCGTCAAGTGAGTCCCTCAAGGTGGAAATCTTCAATTCCAGATCAGCAATCGAGTCCTTGGCGGCTTTGAGCTCGTCGCCCTGCTTGGAGAGGCGTACCTGGAGGTCCGAGTTGGTATGGGTGTCTTTCTCGCGCTCTATTTTGAGCGCGGTGACCCTTTCCGTGCTCGCCTTCAGGTACTCTTCCAGCTGCGCCACCTTGGCTTCAAGCTCCTTCTTGGCGGTTTCCGCGGCGGCAGCGGCTTCCTTTGCCTCCTTCACGGCCCCGCCAAGAGCCTGCTCCCGGGCGGTGAGCTCATCGTCATGGGCGTCAAGCTCAACCTTCCACTGGTTGAGCGCCCCTTCTCGCTGGGACAGCTCCACACCGACAAGTCGCTGCTGCTCCTCGGCCTCTGCCTTCTCTAGGAGGAATTCTTGATGCTCCCCGGTGAGCCTCTCGCGCTCCTCCGTCAAGTTGCGGAGAGCTTCCTGGTTGGCGGCACGGAGCTCTGCGGCGCGCTTCTCCAAGTCCGCTCCGGCCTTGGCGGTGAGGGCTTCACGCGACTCCAGTTTCGCCTGCCTGGCCCGGTAAAGGGCCAGGAGCTGGCGGAGAAGTTTCTCCTCTTCGGGCTCATCGCTCCCGCCAGGCGCTTCGACGATTTTCAACCCCACGGAGGCGAGGACCTCTCCATCAAAGGTCTCTCCCTCCACGGGGGCTCGCGACGAAGACCCCCACGGCACTTGAATGAAGACGCCGTTGGGGGCCTCAAGATAGATGCCGGGCTGCTCCTTATCGGTGGAGGGGTCGGCGGCCGGTGCAGCGCTCGACGCTCCTGCTGCCTCCGGGCCGGCAGTGCGGTCGCCGTCCCCCTCCCCGGCCGCAGCGTCTGCGGTTGGAGCAGTCTCCTCTGCGGCAGGCTCGTCGGCTCCTACCATGTCTTCAACGAAAGGGGCGTTGCCGCCGTCGCCTTGCGCGCCCTCCTCGCCGATGACCTCGGTCTCCATCCGGTCCGGCGCGGGAGGATCTAGAAGAAGAAGAAGAAGGAAAGAAAAGAAAAAGTTCAAGCAAATATCCAAAAAGAGACAAGTCCAAGAAGACGAAGTTACAAGACTTACCTTCGCGGACTTCGTCGACGACAGGCTCCCTCGCCGGGGAGCCCTCCCTTGGCGGGGTGGCCACCCTCGCCGGGCTGCTCGCCCTTGGCGGGGTACTCGCCCTTGGCGGAGTACCCGCCCTTGGCGGAGCGCTCTCCCTCGCCGGAGAGTTCGTCCTTGGCGGGGACGGCGGGACCTGCGGCTCCTCGGGGGTAGTCTCCGAGCGCTCCTGCGGCTGCGGCTCCGTTTCTGCACAAGACAAGCAAGACAACAAAACGTCAGTACCAAGCTGGAACCTCAAGCGCACCCGACAAGTAGGAAGTTCAAAACCAGACTTACGCTAGGGGCTGCGCTGGGGGCTGCTCCTCGGAGCAGCGGTTGGGTCCGGCAAGTCCGTCACCGGCGTGTCCCCTGTCGCCGCGACGGGCGAGTCGTCCTCGACCTCCACCACCGAGACTTTGGCCATCTTCGCCGTCCGCTGGGCCAAGGTCCTGAAATCAAAACAAGAACAAGATTAGAATCACCAAGAAGAAATCAAGTCAGAATTGAAGAAAATACAAGACACAAGTGCTTACTCCTCTTCCTCGTCGTCGTCGTCGCTCAGGGCGGAGAAGTCGAACTCCACCTGAGTTGCTCCGGCGCGAGGAGCGGGAGGAGAAGGCTCCCTCGGGCGCTTGGCGGTCCCCGGGGCTGGGGGCTGCGACAACCCAGCCTCCGCCTCCGCCGAGGCCCGAGGAGCAGGTGGAGCGGCCGCTCCGCTCTGAGAAGATCCTCCTCCGCTTGGCGCTGGTGCGCGGGGCGCCTCCGCCGCAGCTGGTGCGCGGGTCGCCTCCGCCGCGGCAGGTGCGCGGGGCGCCTCCGTCGCGGCTTGGCTCGCTCTGGTGGCGCGAGTCGCCCGGCGAGCAGGCTGTTGTCGGGGCGCCTGCGTCCTTGTCGCTGTAGGCGCCTTGCGGAGACGCTTCAGCGGTGTTCGCTGGGGGCTGGCCCGAGGCGGAGAGTTCTCCGAGGACGATGATGCGTCGTCATAGAGTCCCAGAGACCCACCGCTGTCCCCTTCGGCCTCGGTATCCTCCTCCTCCTCCCCGGCGGGCCCGCTGGATCCGGCACCGTGTCCATTGGCTCCGCTCCCTCCAGTGGCTCCACTCCCTCCGGCGCCTCTGTTCCCTCCGGCGGCCTTGCTCGCCGCGGCTTCGCTCACGACTCCGGGGATCCCGGCGTGCCTCAAGGAAGGGACCCCGGCAAGCTCGTCGGGCGGAAGATTGAGCAGTCGGCGGATCTCGGCCTCCTCTGCTTGGCCCACTTCATCCGCGGCCTGCGCCTCGTCCATGGTGAACCCGAAATCTCCTGCTGCTGCATTTGCGGCGGCCTCTTCCATCCGGGAAGCTATGCAGGCTATGTCCCGCTCTGTGGTGGCCAGAGTAAGACCCTTGTTCTCGTCGGTGATCTTGGGCACCTCGACCAGGTTGTCGAAGAAACTCATGATGGCATCCGGCGTGGGCACTATCCATGTGGGGTCGACGCCGTGAGAATCACATGCGGGCATTATCGCGCGCAGAGCATCCCGGGCCGTGCTGTTGCATAGCGGCACCACTCCCCGGGGAGATCTAAACCACTCCGGATGGGTCGGGTCGTGCTTAAAAAGCTCCCGGACCATCCCCTTCAGCTCCAACGCCGTGAAGTTGAAGTTCAGACTCGGGCGTAGCCTCATAATATCCGCCGCATTGCCGAACTCCCATGCTGGCCTTTTCCTCTCCTGTAAAGGAGCAATGCGGCGGCGGAAGAAATCTGCTCCTACCTCTCCGATGGTCAACTTAGCTACCCAGAGACGCAGTATCCTAACAAGAGCAACGTTGAGCTTGACATCATCCGGGGCCAACTCGCTCCAGTCCCTGCCGCGCACTATGTCTGCTGTGCGCGGCGCTGTGAAAGGCTCCGGGTGGTCCTCAACTATCCAACACCAGTCCGCGCGCCACTCTTCCCACTTGCCGCGGAGCTCTCCTCGCAGATACGACTCCTTCTTATTCAAGCGGAAGATCCAAGATATGCCCCCGGAGAGGGGGGCGCCGGCCTCTACTCTAGGCATAAAAAAGTGGCGGAACAGCGCTACATTCGGATAGATCCCTATATAGTTTTCGCACAGATGTGCGAAAACCGCCATCGTAAGGATGGCGTTGGGGGTGAAGTCTAAGAGATGGAGGCCGTACGTGTTCATGATGTCGCAGAAGAATTCCGAGAATGGAGGACACAAGCCGCAGTGGAAGAAGACAGCGAAGAAGAAATACCCGTCGGGAAGCAGATCCTTGGCGCCGGCGGGGTAGACTCTGGTCCGGGGATGCGCCTTGGTCTCCTTGGCCCAGAAAAGGTAATACTTGTTCCAGAGCTCCCTCGCGCTGAGCCTTGGCCCGAAGACGACATTCCTCTTCCGCAAGAGAGCAAGCTTTGCCGCCTGCTCGGATTTCTCCTTCTTGGTCTTCTCCGCCTTCGCCTTCTCGGTCTTCGGGGCCATGGCGGAGGCGGCGAGGGAAGAGGCGAGGAGTTCGGCGGCGTCGCAGATGCAGAAGGAGGCGGAGGAGGTGTGGAGGCAGAGCGCAGCGGGGGATTTCTGGAGGTTGAAGAAGCAATGAAAGCGCAGGAGGGAAACTGCCCCTGTCTCCTCCGCTTTTAAGGGGGAGGTGGGGGACGCTCCGCATTTCCCATTAAAGAACGTGGCCACGATCTCTCCCACGACGCCGCAATCGACGCGTGCCGTTAGGGAGGGACGCGGCGGATGCGGAAGGGGAATTATGGCTTACCGTGGGCCGCGTGTGCCCGTGCACTGTTTTGGGCCTGGCCCAACAGCGCTCGGCACCGTGTGTGCCCCAGGCCCGGGGGATCCTGTCGGTGTACTAAGATAGGGGTACCTTAGTACCCCAACTTGTGCACGGGCAGTAGCAGCTTCCCGCGGCAGGGCTCACCACGCACTTGCCGGAAACCTTCTCTGATACTTATTAAGCCATTCAAAAACAAAGTATACAAGACAGAAGATCAAGACTCCGCTAAGGGGAGCTTGCCGGGAAGGCCGTCCTAGGCTCAAGATTATCTCATTTGGCACAAGACCCTGGCAAGAGGAGCTTGCCAGGAAAACCAGAGGACTGCATCTCAGAAGACATGCCTCGGCACATTCTGCGCTCCGGCAAGGGCCCGGGGAGCGACAAGCTTCCCGGCCCGGCAAGATCAAGACCCCGGCAAGGTGCTTGCCGGGGAAACCTGCGCTGTGTGCCCGCGCTCCAGCTCATCGGCCCATGCGTCGCCCTGGGGCCCTTCCAGGGACGCGTGGCGGATGGCTGTGCAGCCTGGGGGACACGGTGGCATTCCACGGTGACGAGGCTATCGCCGTGGCGAACGGAGACGTAAGGGCGGGTGCTTTTGGGGTCGACGGCGACGGGCATTAAATGCTCTTGTCCCCCACTGTCAAATTAGGTGATGATCACTGTTTATCCACTACTCATGTACTGTTCCCGCACTGTTACAACTACCACCAAAGTTACGTTTTTGCCCTTCTTCTACGTTGACACCTATCGGTGACCCCTTGAGCTATAGAAGGAGGCCCATGCACAACGTGGAAAGGGTTCGGAACCTAGATAGCTCTCTCGCTCGGTGTAGCTAGTTCTTCAAGCTCCCAAGTTCACAAACGTAATACAAACCAAGCAGGAGTAGGGTTTTACGCGTCCGCGCGGCCCGAACCTGGGTAAACTGCCCGCGTGCTCTCCTCGATCCGCTCTTTGTGCTCCCTTCGCTCCCTCACCGCAACGACAAGGGACTCCGGTCCCATAGGTGTTCGTGGTGGACAGTTTCCCCCGACAGCCATATGGGCAAGTAAGGGCATAGATGGATAGAGCATAACATGGACACCAAGATATGACCATTGGCCACTCCAAAACAAGCATGGATTTGAGTGAGGCATCAAGCAAACATAGCATCAGGTTAACAGATTCCAGACTTAGCAGTTTTTTCACTAAGTATAAACAGCAACATTGGCATGGCATGTTTACAAGCTTGTTTAAGTCAGCTCAAGGCATATCATGGAAAGTGGATTGCACCACAGCAAAGACCATATGATGGTGCTTCTAAACATATTGACATGTGGCATCAAGACAAACACATCACTAGTAATGAGCAAGTGAAATCAGCATCTCATAACAAGTTTCAGCACTTAACAGCCACATGCACTTTTGCAACAGAGATTAACATGGCAATATGACACCTAACATGAATGCTACAGCAACCAACATGTAGAGCACTTCACAATGAACATTTTGACATATCATATGCTCCATTTGGATAAACATGCACAAAGTTACAAGCATCACAAGCATGCAACAAAATTACAGTTAACAATAGTTTAAACATATAGCACTCTTGCAACGATGATTAGGTCATCAAGATGAACTCAAACAAGCATGCCACAGTGGAACAAAATGAAGAGCACATCGCAACGAACATTTTGATATATTACACGCCCAAAACGGATTTACGAGCGCGAAGTTATTGCATGTCAAAGAGGGAAACAAATTAACAGAGATCTGGGACTTAGTTGATTTTTTACCCTCCGAAAAGTCAACGGGACGGGATGGAGAGATCCTGCGGGGACGGGGGTGTATGGTTCGGTGAGCCGGTGGATCTGGTCCCACCGACTAGATCGGGACGGCGGCGGCTCCGGCGGCCGGAGTCGGAGAAGATAGCCGTGGTGGTGGCCGGAGTTGGCTCGGCCAGCGGCGGGATCCGGTGCGGCTGCGGCGCCGGGCCGTGGCGGCGGCGGACGGAAGAAGTGGCGGCTGTCGGAGATATTGACCATGGGTACCCTCGGTGAATACCCTTGGTATTTTAAGACAAATGACAGCCGCCTGGTTCACTGCAGCCGTCTGCTCATCGAGCTGCCTCCTAGGGTAGCCTGCCCTAGGAGCCGGCTGCCAGCAGGCGGCAGGGACTCAGCAGGCGGCCACGCCAGCACCACCAGCCAGCAGACGGCCCCGTACTCCTTCCCCAGGATGCACGCTGAGGGGACCCCTGCACGGCGGAGGCGTGGCTATAGGAGAACATGTCCTTAGAAGATCTATAAGGGCGTGGCTATAGTGAACGCGTACCTTATGAATATCTCATAAGCGGCGGGTCACTGTAGCCACGCTGCTCGTGACCAAGTATCGGTCAGAGGAGGTCACGATCCCACTACCCGCAAACGGCGGGGCCAGCAAGCGGCTGGCCCCATTGGTCAGCGGGTAGCTCATGAACAAGCCGCCCCTGGCAGACGGCCAGGGGAGGCGGCCGCCTGGTAATAGACGGCAAACCTCACCCTAGAAGTCCGAGCCTCATCAAGATGACAGGACAGGGCGAGGGGGCAGCGTACGGTGGGAGGCCATGGTACTGCAGCCACTTCCTCCTCGACAAGGCTGTCGTCAGCTGAGGCACGTCTATAGTGAAAGACAATCGCGTAGGGCCCGCAGGCGGCGGGCCCCAGTAGACAGGTGGTAAAGCCGGCGCTAGAAGACGCTGACGGCTGGGAGCCAGACCATCAAGATTACCATTGTACCCCTGGGGGGTAGGCCTATATAAACCCCCAGGGTCCTCCATAAGGGGGGGGGTCAGAAGATCACGAGGTTGAACCCTAGTATAGAGAGATAGGAGGTGGGCTAGCCTTGTTCATCTTCTTCCTTCGAACCACACAGCTCAAGGAGCAACCTTGTAGCTACCTTAGTGATATCAGTCATGACGCGGAGCCCCCGTAGAGCAGGACTAGGGGTGTTATCTCCTCGGAGAGCCCCGAACCTGGGTAAGATCCTTAGGCGTCCTAAGTTCCGTTTTATCCCGCTTCCCGAGCCCGGCGACGTTCTTTTGACCCCATGCATGATAAGCCATCCATTGGCATATGTCATTCCAAAACTCCAACATTTGGCGCCCACCGTGGGGCTACGTGCACCGTCGTCCGGAGACATGTTCTGGACGGGAACCTTGTTCCTTCCTGGCGAGAGTAGCATGCCCGGCACGCCCGCTGGCATGGAAACCGGGATGCTTTGAGGTGCTGAGGCCGCATGCGCCGTGAGCAGGCTCACCGATCTGCTCGGCGCCATCCGCATCCACGACGAGCCCTCTCCGGCGGCCGAGCTAGTGGCGCCAGAGAGCTTCCTCGTCGAGCTCCTCGACAAGCTCCACATCGTCGACGAGCGCGCCTCTGATGTGGAGTCAGTGGGCTCTTCTGACCCACCGGTAGACATGATCGTCGACCTCGATGCGGGGCTAGTCGACTCCTTCCCCGAGCACGTGGAGATCATCAACGACCCCCTCCCCGTTCTTTCGATCTGCGGCACCATCAGCACCGTCACGGAGGTGCTCGTCACCGACCACGGCGAACCATCTTGCAGGATGGGCCCAGACCCACTCGAGGCTGCTCTACAGCACCTCACCTCTCCTGTCGTGGTGGGGGCAAACGGCGAGGCATTGGAGGCGCTCCGTGTCTCGCTCCTCGACAGCGCCAAAAAATTGGCTGCCTCCCGACGCCCCACTGAAGCTTACCGCCGTGAAATGGACCGCGCCATTTGTGGCACGCCGGCTGCTGGCGTGCCTAGCCGAGCCAGCGCCGTCCGCGATTGCGGCGAGCTGCTAGCACACATGCTGGGGGCCCCGCGGCCTGTGCACCTCACTCCATCGGAAAACCTAAGGGCTGCCCAGGCGGCAGTCGATGAGATGGGCCACTTAGAGGGAGACGAGCTTCGTTGCATGACCCAGCGTGGTCGCCAGCTCCTCGACGCTGCTGCCACGTAGCAGGAGGCCCGTCGCCGGGTATCAGAGGCGGGCGCGCACGCAGACAACCGTCCTTTTTGGCGGGAGCAAGGAGCCACGTCTCGCTCTCCAACAGTCGGCGCCACCAACCGGCGAGACTCGGAGCCCGCTGCCAGCCGCAGCCGGCAGACTCGTGTCACCATCGAGCGCGACGAAGACGGCCGCCCATGGGCTGTACATCGGCAAGGGCGCATCCGCCTCCTCCCAGATGGGAGAGACGCGTGTCTCCTCCGCCTGTTGACCACCCCTCTCTGGCAGGCCGCTTGGGCCACCGCGAGGGGGTTGGGGAGAACGACGCCCGCCACCGCCTGGACCGTATGGCCCGATCCCAGGCGGTCGAAGAAGAAGATGACCTCGGTCCGGCCTGCTTCGGCCCTCGCATCCGCAACGAGCCTTTTCCCAAGGGCTTCTCGCTCCCCAGAGACACCCCAAGTACAACGGATCAGTGAAACCAGAGGACTGGCTGGTGGATTACTCCACGGCCGTCAGCGTAGCCACCGGCAACAGACGTGTCGCGGTGAAGTACGTGACCCTCATGCTCCAGGGCACGGCTCGGACTTGGATGAACAGCCTTAAGCCCAATAGCATCAACGGCTGGCTGAACTTTACCGACGCCTTCACTCGCAACTTCACCAGCACCTACAAGCGTCCTCCCAAGTCACGTCAGCTTTCCCTGTGCGTCCAAGGCCCAAACGAGTCGGCCCGCGACTATCTGACGCGCTGGGCAGAGCTGCGAAACTCTTGTGAAGGAGTGCACGAGGTCCAAGCCATCAAGTATTTCATAGCCGGGTCCAGAGAAGGCACCTTACTCGAACACCGGCTCCTTTGTGACGAGCCAGCGACGTTGGATGAACTGCTGAGCATAGCAGACAAGTACGCCACCGCTGACTCCTCCATGAAGACCGAGCTGCATGTGGACGCCTCTAGCAAGATGACCCCTCCAACTTCCAAGACGCCGGCAGGAGAGTCCAGCCAGCGCCAGCAGACAAGCGACCAGAAGCGCAAGGCCCTCGCGCCGGCTGCCAACAGCCGGCTGGTGGCAGCAGTCGATGGACAACAGCCAGAAGCCCAGGCAGGACCCAAGCACCATAAGGCCGCCAAACCGTTGTGGCAGCCGGCTTTCTCCTTTGACCAAGCTCAAGACGCCCCCTGCAAGTTCCACAGTGGCGCTAAGCCTTCCAACCACACAACGCGAAAGTGTCATTGGCTCACAAGAATTGTGAGGGGAGAGGCTCTGCCACCGCCGCCTGCTGGGCAGCCGGCCCCGCCTCCTAATCCGCCGGCTGCCCGCCCTGGCGGCCGGGTCCAGGACGAATTCCCAGAAGAAAACGGAGCCTATGTTGTCTTCACCAGCCAGACGGACGATAGGCACAGCCGGCGCCAGCAGCGCATAGAAGTCAACACTGTTGCCGTCAAGGACCCATAATTCATGCATTGGCCTGAAAGGCCTGTCAGCTGGAGCCGAGAGGATCACCCGGCTATCATGCCATCGCCGGGGGCCTATGCCTTGGTCCTGGACGCCACTCTCTCCACTGACAGGCGGGCCTGTCGTTTCTCCCGGGCGCTGGTAGACGGTGGCAGCAGCATCAACATCATGTACTGGGACACCATAGAGAAGTTGGGCATCAAAGAAAAGCAGCTTCAGCCTACCAGGACCGTGTTCCATGGCATTGTGCCAGGCCTCTCTTGCTCACCAATCGGCAAGGCCAGAGTCGATGTCTTGTTTGGTGACAAGATGCACTTCCGGAGGGAGCCGGTCTGGTTTGAAGTGGTGAACCTGGAAAGTCCCTATCACGTGATCTTGGGCCGGCAAGCTCTTGCAAAGTTCATGGCAGTCCCCCATTATGCCTACCTCAAGATGAAGATGCCTGGTCCCAAAGGAATAATAACCATAGCCGAAGACTACGAGAAGTCCATTGCATGCGCAACAGCCAGCAGCCACCTGGCAGAGACCCTTGTCGTGGCTGAGGAAAAGCGTCGTTTGGAGCGGCTGGTGGCAATGGCTGGTGAGTAGCCGGCCATACCAGCCGATCCTAGGGAGGCGGAGCCGCAAGGCTCGTTCCAGCCGACCAAGGACACAAAGAAGATTACCTTGCACCCGTCTCACCCGGAGCGATTTGCTGTCATAGGATCAAGCCTAGACAGCAAATAGCAAAGCGAGCTCATCGATTTCCTCCATGAGAATCGGGACATCTTTGCATGGTCCCCCAAGGACATGCCGGGTGTCCCGACGGAATTCGCCGAGCACAAGTTACACGTGAGAGAAGATGCAAAGCCTGTCAGACAGCCGCTTGATGGGCCTCGAACCCCTCTTTGGATTACCCCAAGTAGAAGGTGTAAGATGCAGTAAGTAGAAGTGTTTTCCCTTAGCAAAGATGCCAAGGATCGAATCCCCAGAGACTCCTAGGTTCAACAGGTAGGTGTCAACTGCTAACGTCGCAATTAGCAATCAACGTGGACCTGCACACAGATACAAATAACTTTGCTCCCAACGAGTACAGAGAGGTTGTCAATCTCTCCGGCCTTGTAGTTCACAAAGGGTTAAAAACAATATGATAGTAGTGATAGATAGTGTTTTGCAATAGTAAATAAAATAGCGGAAAAGTAAATAGTGTATGTGATCAATGATGGTAATAAGGACCGGAGTCACATGATGTTCACTAGTGATGTCTCTCTCCCAAAAGACGATAAAACAGCTATGTGAGGTAAACAAATTACAGCTGGGCAATTGACAGGACCCACGAGCGCATACAAATGCTGATTACATTGCAAGAAAGGTTGAGGTTCAAAGCATGGGCGGTACGCCAAAGTAAGTAGACCGAAATCCATCAATATCTACTACTAATCATCCACCTTGAGATATCTATCCAGAACATCTCGCTGGTATTAAGTTGCGAGTCCCACCCATAGTGTAAACTCAATGCAACAGACAACTGCATTAAAAGAACTTTGCGTAAAGTAAAAAATCCTTGCACCCGCGGGCACAAGCACCGTTGTTTTCCCCCTTGTGGCAACAGCACATCCCCTAGACTCATGTTTCTGTCACTCAAGCTAGTCATCGAGGGGCATGAACCCACAATCAAGCATAATGTTCCCTCTTGGAGTCACTACCTACTACTTGGCCAAAGCAATAAATAACAACGGAGAACATGCAAGAATTACTTATGAACTAAAATATAAAAGAGGTGAATCAAATATATTACTCAAGATCAATCTGAACAAAATCTCATAATCCATCGGATCCCAGCAAACTCAACATAGCAACAGCATAAGGATTACATAGGTGCCTCGATCATGTAGAGCAGCTCACGAGGACTAATTAGTGAAGCACAAGAACGTGAGGAGAACATCACATAGCTACTGGTCATGGACTCATGGTCCAAGGGAGACTACTCACGAGTCATCCGGGAGGCGTCCATGGTGGTGGAGAAGCTCCCGGTGGTGATCCTCCCCTCCGGCAGGGTGCCGGGAAGAGTTCTCCTGATGCTCCCGATCTTGGAAGCGGCGGCGGCGGCGGAACAGAGAATAAGTCTTGTTTCAAGGGTTACGGGGGACCCTTTAAATATCTGCCAAAGTAGGGCATCGGGGGGCTCTCGGGGGGCCGAGGCGCCCCCCCCCCCCCCGGCGCGGCCCAGGGGGGGGCGCGCCCACAGGACGCCTGGGGCCCCTGTGGCCCCCCAAGGCTCCCCTTCGGAAGCAGTGTCGATCCCGGAACGCTGTTTTTTTATATATTTTTTCTGTATTTTTCTGGGCAGTTCTCGAAACGTGAAAACCTGATATACAAAAACAGCCGAAAACAGAAACTGGCACTGGGGTGCACTGGATTAGTAAGTTAGTCCAAATATGATCAAAAGTGTATGGAAGTGCATGAATATCATAGCAATATCACCCAAAAGTGGCATGGAGCAAGCAGAAATTATAGATACGTTTTGGACGTATCAACATCCCCAAGCTTAATTCCTGCTCGTCCTCGAGTAGGTAAATTATAACAAGAATAATTTCTGTGGTGACATGCTATTAACCATATAAGACTTTCTCATAGTCATATGACAAAAGCTTACTGAGACAATGATTCTAAAGTAATTAAGTTGTCTCAAGAGAAAATCACAAATGACTGAAAGTTTTACAATATGAAACTGAAACATCAAAAAGATTTGCAATGAACATGATGTACAAATATGATCAAGTGATATCTAGCTTGCCCCCTTTAGTGATGAAAAACATAAATGCAAGGGCACCTTCAAGGTTTAAGTGATGACTAGATACAATCATTTCAGAATAAACGATATCACAATCATGCAAAAGACAATGCTACTTTGGGACAATGCACATTAAACTCAGAATGACAATCATGCTCTCAGTAGTTGGTGCTTAAAGTGCTAGAGCTTTTTATTATGAAACATGGAAGCAATTGTGTCAACGGTAGTAGTACTTCATATGTGTCATGTATAAAACATCTTATAAGTTGCAAGCCTCATGCATCGAATACCAATAGTGCTCGCTCCTTGTCCTAATTAGCTCGGATCCCCATGGGTTATCATTGCATTGCATATGTTTTTACCAAGTGTCACAAAGGGGTACCTCTATGCCACCTGTACAAAGGTCCAAGGAGATAGATTGCATTTGATTTCTCGTTTTTGATAAATCTCAACTTGAGGACATCCATACCGGGACAACATAGAAAATAGATGATGGACTCCTCTTTAATGCATAAGCATATTCTCATGAGAGATTGAGGATTAAGGTCCAAGCTAAAACTTCCACCATGAGGCATGGCTTTGGTTGGCGGTCCAATGTTCTTCTCTAACAATATGCATATTAATTCAACCCATGGTAAATCACCCTTACTTCAGACAAGACGAACATGCATAGCAACTCACATGATATTCAACAAAAGTATGACAGTTGATGGCGTCCCCAGAAACATGGTTACCGCTCAGCAAGCAACTAATAAGAAATAAGATACATAAGCAACATATTCTTTACCACAATAGTTTTTAGGCTACTTTCCCATGAGCTATGTATTGCATGATTAATTTGCTTAGTGCAGGTGGAGGTTAGCAAAAGACTGGGAGCGACCAACTAAGAGAGCAATGACGGTCATAATCATGCAGAGCGACAAAGCAATATTGAATCAGGCATGGTAGTTATATCGCTACCTAGAAACAAAAGATCATCAAGGCTTGACAGACTTTCTTTACAGTCTTGAATATGCGTGAGCATACGCCAAGTCAATCAAAATAAATTCTCGAAGGAAGATATTACTAAACCATACCACATCATAGGCAAACAAACCAAGTTGGTACTCCAATGACACATTGGGAACCCCCCCAGCTATTCGAGATTAACCATAAGAAAACCTGAACTACTAAGCACCATCATGAAAGTAGCATATTTATCATAGACATATTAACCCATGCAACGGAAGCAAACTCTCTTAATAAGGTGAGCATGGTAATTAAAAAGAGTTCAAGCAACCAACTAAATAAAAGCTCTTTGAAAAGATAAGCATGAATACTAAGAGCAAAGCACGATAGTAGCTATTAAAAGATAAAGAACACACACAGCATAGATAGACATGAAAATTCTATGTAATGTTCTAGGTAGAGGTGGAGCGTGTTTCTCTCCCACATAAAGGAATGCTGGGTTCCGACTCGTTATGAAAAACAAAAAAGAAAACTAAAAGCAAGACGCTCCAAGCATAACACATAACACATGAAGTGATAAAAATATAGCGGAACGAAAGACGAACTGATAATGTTGATGGAGAAGGGGATTCACGGGGGGGCATCCCCAAGCTTAGACGCTTGAGTCTCCTTAAATATTTCATGGGGGTGCACGGGGGCATCCCCAAGCTTGAGCGCTTGACACTCCTGAATCTTTTTATCATCTTCCCTCGCACACTTGAAAACTCCCTTCATACATAACTCATTCATAATCTGATTAGCGAGGTTAGTACCCTTAATAAAATAATTATACCTTGCTGGAAATAAGGATATTCTTGAAGTTCTACTGTTTCTCAAGATTTCCAAAAGGTTTTCGCAAAGAAAAAACAAGTTCTTAATTTGCAAAGTGAAGGTAAGGCAAAACAGGACAGAATCTGTGAAAAACAGAACAGCAGGCAGTAATTGACCTGTTCGGGATACTTCTGCAACTCAAATCAAAAAACTCAGAACTGACGCACGAAATACAATTATATAGAGAATGCTGTAGAAAAAATTCAGACCAAAAAGATGATCTGGTGATTTTATACGAATTTTTCTATCCAAGGACAGAATCTGTTTCCTGGACAGCACCTCACAACTTTTGAACTTTCTAGCAATCAGAGGCTATACTTGGCACAAATATGAAAAGTAAAGATACAATGATGATGCTACAGCAGTAAACAACATCAAGACACAACAAAAGCAAAAATTTTATTCATGTGGGCTGCCTCCCAAAAGCGCTTTCTTTTATGCCTTTAAGCTAGGCATAATGCATAGAGGAATCAATATTCATCATAATAATCGGAGTTATAAATTGGTTCAAATGATTCCTCACCAAGTTCATTCTTGTTCCTTCTAGGAAAGGGGTACACACCTTTTGCCTTCCCGCGTAAGTGGATTTGTCCCTTACCTATATCAATGAAGCCTTTAACTGCTCGGAGGAAGTCCCTTCCAAGCACTATATTTCCTTGGTTGGGCTCCATGATGAAGAAATCAATCATTGCAATCCCCTTAAGGAATTTAACTGGCACGTCTTTTATTTTTCCCTGGATTTCAGAAATATCTCCATTAGTGTGTTCATGATAAGATGATAGTATATCCATATCAAATTTTAGAGAATCATGAACAATTTTTGGCATAGTAGAAACCATAGATCCAATATCACAATAAGCAAGGAAGTCTTGATTAGAGATGCTAATCCTAACAAGAGGTTCCCAGTCATTATCTATTTCCAAAATATCTCTGTTATTGGGTTTGGGTTTCTCTACCTTCGTTAAGTCTAGAGCATCCATTCTTTTCTCAATAGTGGCAAGTCTATCTATGATAGTATCAAAGTTATTATCATAAACAAAGTAACTAGATAGACCATGTATAATTTCAAGAGCTCAAGCTTCATCACATTCTAGAAAATCTCCCTCAGCTATAATGTCAAGGGAGTGTTTACACCATTTAAAAAGACCATGGTAAAAATTCCTAAGCACTATTTTTATAGGTATCCAAGGCATTATTCTCCTATGTGCATCAGAAATTCTGTCCCATGCCTTCTTCATATTTTCTCCATCCCTTTGATGGAAATCTAAAACTTCTGATTCCCTCAAAGCACCAAATCCTAACATGTTTAACTAAACAGATAGGACTACTAACAGGAAGGTAAATAATTTTTTTGTGATTTTTGATAAAAGGAACTAAAGCAAATATGAAAGGTAAACTAACAAGACTATTAAGCAAAGGTAAAAGATAGCATGCAACTCCCCAATCCTGAAGAGTGGAGTCCCCGGCAACGGCGCCAGAAAATACTCCTTGATGGGCCTCGAACCCCTCGTTGGATTACCCCAAGTGGAAGGTGTAAGATGCAGTAAGTAGAAGTGTTTTCCCTTAGCAAAGATGCCAAGGATCGAATCCCCAGAGACTCCTAGGTTCAACAGGTAGGTGTCAACTGCTAACGGCGCAATTAGCAATCAACGTGGACCTGCACACAGATACAAATAACTTTGCTCCCAACGAGTACAGAGAGGTTGTCAATCTCTCCGGCCTTGTAGTTCACAAAGGGTTAAAAGCAATATGATAGTAGTGATAGATAGTGTTTTGCAATAGTAAATAAAATAGCGGAAAAGTAAATAGTGTATGTGATCAATAATGGTAATAAGGACCGGAGTCACATGATGTTCACTAGTGATGTCTCTCTCCCAAAAGACGATAAAACAGCTATGTGAGGTAAACAAATTACAGCTGGGCAATTGACAGGACCCACGAGCGCATACAAATGCTGATTACATTGCAAGAAAGGTTGAGGTTCAAAGCATGGGCGGTACGCCAAAGTAAGTAGACCGAAATCCATCAATATCTACTACTAATCATCCACCTTGAGATATCTATCCAGAACATCTCGCTGGTATTAAGTTGCGAGTCCCACCCATAGTGTAAACTCAATGCAACAGACAACTGCATTAAAAGAACTTTGCGTAAAGTAAACAATCCTTGCACCCGCGGGCACAAGCACCGTTGTTTTCCCCCTTGTGGCAACATCACATCCCCTAGACTCATGTTTCTGTCACTCAAGCTAGTCATCGAGGGGCATGAACCCACAATCGAGCATAACGTTCCCTCTTGGAGTCACTACCTACTACTTGGCCAGAGCAATAAATAACAACGGAGAACATGCAAGAATTACTTATGAACTAAAATATAAAAGAGGTGAATCAAATATATTACTCAAGATCAATCTGAACATAATCTCATAATCCATCGGATCCCAGCAAACTCAACATAGCAACAACATAAGGATTACATAGGTGCCTCGATCATGTAGAGCAGCTCACGAGGACTAATTAGTGAAGCACAAGAACGGGAGGAGAACATCACATAGCTACTGGTCATGGACTCATGGTCCAAGGGAGACTACTCAGGAGTCATCCGGGAGGCGTCCATGGTGGTGGAGAACCTCCCGGTGGTGATCCTCCCCTCCGGCAGGGTGCCGGGAAGAGTTCTCCTGGTGCTCCCGATCTTGGAAGCGGCGGCGGCGGCGGAACAGAGATGGGATCGCGAAAAGAAGTCTTGTTTCAAGGGTTACGGGGGACCCTTTAAATATCTGCCAAAGTAGGGCATCGGGGGGCTCTCGGGGGGCCGAGGCGCCCCCCCGGCGCGGCCCAGGGGGGGCGCCCACAGGGCGCCTGGGGCCCCTGTGCCCCCCCAGGCTCCCCTTCGGAAGCAGTGTCGTTCCCGGAACTCTGATTTTTTATATATTTTTTCTGTATTTTTCTGGGCAGTTCTCGAAACGTGAAAACCCGAAATACAAAAACAGCCGAAAACAGAAACTGGCACTGGGGTGCACTGGATTAGTAAGTTAGTCCAAATATGATCAAAAGTGTATGGAAGTGCATGAATATCATAGCAATATCACCCAAAAGTGGCATGGAGCAAGCAGAAATTATAGATACGTTTTGGACGTATCACCGCTGCGCCGCCTGTCAGAAGAGAAGAGAAGAGTCGTTGGGGAAGAAGTCGCCCGCCTGCTAGCAGCCGGCTTCATCATGGAAGTCTTTTATTCCGAATGGCTTCCGAATCCAGTCCTGGTGCTGAAGAAGAACAACAAATGGGGCATGTGCATTGATTACACCAGCCTAAACAAAGCTTGCCCTAAAGACCCGTTTGCTCTGCCGCGAATAGATCAAGTGATCGACTCCACAGCCGGATGCGAGCTGCTGTCTTTCCTTGATGCTTATTCGTGGTACCACCAAATCAAGCTTGATCCAGCTGACCGCCTGAAGACCGCCTTCCTCAAGCCGTTTGGGGCCTTCTGCTACCTGACCATGACGTTTGGCTTGAGAAATGCCGGCGCCACCTTTCAGCGTTGCATGCAGAAGTGTCTCCTCAAGCAGCTTGGCAGGAACGCCCACATTTACGTGGACGATATTGTGGTGAAGACGGAGAAGAGAGGAAACCTTTTGGAGGATCTCTAGGAAACATTTGAGAACCTGCGCCGCTTTCGGATTAAGCTAAACCCGGAGAAATGCGTCTTCGGGGTACCAGCCGGCCAGCTCCTTGGCTTCCTGGTATCCGAACGCGGCATCGAGTGCAATCCGGCGAAGATCAAGGTCATTGAGAGGATGGAACGACCGACCCGTGTGCGGGATGTCCAGAGGTTCACGGGGTGCCTGGCATCTCTCAGCCGTTTCATCAGCCGGCTGGGAGAAAAGGAACTCCCCCTGTACCAACTGATGAAGAAGACCACGTGCTTTGAATGGAACAACTAGGTAGACGAAGCTTTCCAGCAGCTCAAGCGACTGCTGTCCACCCCGCCTGTCCTAGCGGCGCCAGCAGATAAGGAACCCATGTTCCTTTACATACCCGCCACCAGCCGGGTGGTCAGCACTGTCATTGTGGTCGAGCGCCTAGAAGACGGCAGAGCCTTGCCCGTCCAGAGGCCCGTCTACTACTTGAGCGAAGTGCTGTCAGCATCCAAGCAGAACTACCCCCACTACCAGAAGATGTGCTACGGCGTGTACTTAAGCGCCAAGAAACTCAAGCAGTACTTCCAAGAGCATTCTGTCACGGTCGTCTGCACGGTCCCGCTTGCTGAAATCATGGGGAACAGAGATGCCTCTGGAAGAGTGGCCAAGTGGGCCATTGAGCTAGCCCCCTTTACCATCTTCTACCAGCCACGCACCACCATCAAGTCGCAGGCATTGGCCGACTTCCTCGTCGATTGGGCCGAAACCCAGTACCTGCTGCCTGTGCCAGACTCAACCCATTGGCGGATGCACTTTGACGGGTCAAAGATGCGCACCGGCCTGGGAGCCGGCGTCGTCCTCACCTCCCCCAAAGGCGACAAGCTCAAGTATTCCCTGAAGATCCACTTTGCCGCCTCCAACAACGTGGCCGAGTACAAGGCACTTATCCACGGGCTCCGGATGGCCAAGGAGATTGGCATCCGCCGAGTGCTGTGCTACGGTGACTTAGACTTGGTTGTCCAGCAGTCATCTGGGGACTAGGACACCAAGGATGCAAACAAGGCAAGCTATCGCTTCCTTGTCCAGCAGATCAGTGGACACTTTGATGGCTGCGAGTTCCTCCACATACCACGGGCCGATAACATGCAAGCCGACACCTTGGCACGAATCGGCTCCACCCGCCAAGCAATACCAGCCGGCGTATCTCTCCAATGCCTGCGCAAATCATCTATCAAGCCTTCACGAGAGTCGGAGTCAATCTTCATACCGGCCGACCTCGGGGCAGGCGGCCTCGCGGCTTCGGCTGCTAGCCCAAAGACTGCCCTAGCAGGCGGCCATGACACTCCAACTCCAGCAGACAGACCACCTATAGACGCGCCAGTTCTTGGCCCGAGGACTGCTCCAATAGACGGCCAGGAGGCGCCGGCTCCAGCAGACGGCTCTGGGGCTTCGGATACACAGCAGACGGCTCAGCCCAGCCCTCCGCCTCCCAGCCCAGCCGCCCTGGTCTCTCTAGCCGAAGCAACAAGAGTCTTAGCGCCTTCTTGGGCGCAACCAATCCTCACATATTTGCTCAAAGGAGTGCTGCGTGCAGAAGAAACTTTGGCACGACAAATTCAACGCCGAGCCTCAGCATACACCATAGTCAACAAAGAGCTTGTCAGAAGAAGTGCAACGGGCGTCTTCGAGCGCTGTGTATAAGCAACAAAAGGGACGGCTATCCTGAAGGACATTCACCAAGGGGAATGCGGCCACCACGCGGCCTCAAGGTCTCTCGTAGCCAAAGCTTTCCGCCACGGTTTCTTCTGGCCGACTGCTTTGGACGATGCCAAAGATTTGGTGAGAAAGTGCAATGGCTACCAGCGCTTCAGTTCCAAGCAACACTTGCCGGCTTCTGCACTCAAGACTATTCTGATCACTTGGCCATTTGCCGTCTGGGGCCTGGATATGGTAGGACCTTTCAAGACTGCCAGAGGAGGCCTGACACATTTACTCGTGGCAATAGATAAATTCACCAAGTGGATCGAAGCCAAGCCAATCAAGAAACTCAATGGCCCAACAGCTGTGACATTCATTGCAGACATCACAGTACGGTATGGTATACCGCACAGCATCATCACCGACAACGGCACAAATTTTGCCAAAGGCGCACTTGCCCGTTTCTGTGCAACACAGGGCATCCGACAGGACCTAGCGTCCGTTGCCCACCCGCAGTCTAACGGCCAAGTCGTGCGCGCCAACGGCCTTATCCTATCCGGCATCAAGCCCCGGCTGGTCGAACCTTTGGAGCGGTCAGCCGGCTGCTAGATCGAAGAACTGCCGTCCGTCCTGTGGAGCCTCAGAACCACCCCGAACAAATCCACCGGTTTCACTCCTTTCTTCCTCGTGTATGGGGCCGAGGCCGTCATTCCAACGAATGTTGAGTTTGACTCGCCTCGTGTCACCATGTACACGGAAGCTGAAGCCAAAGAAGCACGCGAAGTCGGCGTGGACCTGCTGGAGGAGGCCCGGCTGGTAGCACTCAGCCGCTCCGCCATCTACCAGCAGGGTCTCCGCCGCTATCACAGCCAGCGAGTCAAGCCATGCTCCTTCCGCGAGGGAGACCTTGTGCTCCGGCTGATCCAGCGAACAACCGGCTAGCACAAGCTCTCGGCTCCTTGGGAGGGACCGTTCATCGTCAGCAATGTACTAGGCAACGATGCCTATTACCTCATTGATGCCTAGAAGCCAAGAGCGCGCAAGAGAGACAACTCAGGCAAGGAGTCGGAGCGCCCATGGAATGCAATTCTTCTTCGTCGCTTTTATAGCTGAAAGACAGTATGTTTCGTGCTATCTAAAGTTATTTTGAGAATCAATGGGACCCCCGAGGAGTTCTCGGGGATTGCTCAACCCTTTATCTATACGATAAGATTATGCCTTTGAATGATTGTTGTTCACTCCTTTGTCCGGCACCGGAGCCTAGTACCCAGCCCGGGGACTGGCCGCCTAGCCCTATGTCTAAGAAATTCTCCTTAAGTAGTCAGACAAGTAATGTGATGGCATTCAAGCCTTCTCCCGCATCAAGTCACAGACTCGCCGAACGCAGCTGTCCGACTGGTAGGAGCTAAAGTCAAGAAATGGTGCCCACATGAAAAATGGCTAAGGAAAAAAGACATAGGGCCAGCCGGCCCTTCAAATAAGCGGTCGGCTGTCAAATAGCCGGCAAGCCAGTTCTGGGCTTAGCCAAGCCGCCTTCCAGAGGGCAGAATACTCGCCCGCTCTGAAAAAAGCCAAGCCCCTGACCCAGCCACAGAACCACAGAGTGGCTGTCTGGCTGGCAGGGCAGCAGTTCAAGGAAACAGCAGGAACAAAATCGCCACAAGGAAACTAGGGCAAGGCTAATCCTAGGATTCGGCACAATTGCATAAAGACCATGCAGCACTAAAAAGAATATTTACATCCAAAAGGCCTCAAGGGCCGCCTTGCAGTAATAACTTACTGATACGATACACCCAGTGGGTGGAATTGTTCGGATTAACCCTACAAGTCTTACAGGGAAACAAAAGATACAAAAGAATAACTTAAGGTGCAGCAGGCTGGGCAGGCGGCACGACAGAGCCGGCTTCCGGAGAGGCCGCCTGGTGGGTATCGGTCTAGCCGTCTCCTGCAGTAGGCGGGGCCATCACTCCTGGTTCGCTTGTCAAGGATTGGTCAGGCTGGCGACTGACTGATGGGTCCGCCTCCTGGGAACTGGTCTCCTAGTCGCTGCCTTCCTCCTCTTCGTCACCTTCACTGGAGGCGATCTCCTCGTCTGGCTCCTCCGACGCCGCCAAGTCCAGCCCGAAGTTGCCAGGTGGCACCACATGGCCCCTGTCGTCCAACTCCGGGATGAAGACGGAGGTATCGGCATATTCGGCGAGGGCGGCGGCACGTTGGATGAGCTCCTTCTGTTCCACGGCCAGCTCAGGCTGGGCTTCCGCGCAGAAGGTCTCCAGCTGTTCAAGGCTCAAGCCAGGATACCAGCTCTTGGAAAACTCCAGGGCGGTCCGCGCGCCAGCCCTTGCCGCGGAGCCCTTCCAGGCCTCGAAGCGTTGGCTGGCCGCCTCCAGCCAGGTGGCCGTCTGACTGGGAGTGCGGAGTGTTGGCACACCTGGCCAGAGGGCGGCCAGGACCTGGGCGCCAGCACGCTGCAGCCGGCGAAGCAGACGGCGGACTGGTAGAAGTCGCACCCGAATGGCAAGAAGCTCCTCGGTCGGGGTCCTAGGCGCGTTGGGTGCGATCGCCCGGCCCGCCTGGCGCCTCGCAGCATGCTCGGCTTCGATGGCCTGGGTGGCGGCCACGAAATAGCCCGGGAAGAACTCTGCCAAAACTAGAAGAAGGATCAGAAGAAAAGAAAGACGGATGTTGCAAACGGCGAATACAAGATAAAAGGGTAGACGTCTCACCGTCGACCATGTCTCCAATGGCTACATAGCCGTCTTGGAGAGCCGCCTCCTTCTCGGCCCAATTCGAGCGCTCAGTCTCGAATTCGGCCTGCAGAAGTGACTCGGCATCTGACATCTTGCCAAGCTCGGCTTTGTGAGCCGCCGCCTGGTCTGCCAGCTCCTTGGCCAGGCGGTCGCGGTCCTGAGCGAGACCACGCTCCCACTCCTTAGCGGCCAGCTCCGTCTGGGCCTCGCCCAGCTGGTTGCGGAGGTCGGCTGCGACCGCTGGCAAGGGAGAAAAAGAAAAGTAATCAATATCAGCAGCAAAAGGATAACCTTGGAGTTCCAAGCCGCCTGCTCAGCAGCCGGCTCGGAACTTGGGGACTACACCCAACGGGTGCGCTGACGCGCCCCCGCAAGGAGAAGAGGAGGCACTCACCTCGGCTGTCTGCCAAGGCAGCCTGCAGCTGCGCCAACTCCTGGCGATGAGCGTTGTAGGAGTCTGCGCGGAGGTTGTGGTACTACTGCAACAAGAAGCAAGATCAGCTAATGACGTACACTTTGGAGTTCCAAGCCACCTGCTCAGCAGCCGGCTCGGAACTCGGGGACCACACCCAGTGGGTGCGCTGACGCGCCCCCACAGAAGAAATTGAAGGAATAAAAATAGAAGAAAACAAAGCACACATACCCGAACGGAGGACCGCGTGGCGACGAACTCCTGCGCCGCCGTCTGCACGGTGTTGCCCAAGGAGTTGATGTGGTCCAGGACGTCCCACGATGAGATGATCCACGCGCCGCCTCCTCCGGACCTCCAACTTGATGGCGCCGCGCTGGTCGCCTCATTCTCCAGTGCGGACGAGCTGGCCCCGCCGACCTCCACCTACTGGGGCATAGAGACCGCCCTCGCAAGGCGCCGGCGGGATGGGGCTCGGGGGGCCGGTTACGGGCCAGTCACCATCACGCCCCCAACTGGCGGCACCTCCGTCCCCGCTGGCCGGCTGCCCTGCTCCCCAGCAGGCGGCGCGGGGGGCGGTGGCGGCATCTCCAAAATGATGCAGTCGTCCCCCCTATCGCCTGGAGCCGGCTGCTCGTCAGCAGCCGGCGCCTGGGCCGATGGCTCTAGAGACCCTGACTCCGGGGGGACGACGTGGCCCGCTGGCTGCTGAGGGCCCTTTCCCCGCTCTCGGATCCGGTCAGCGTCTGCCTCGGCCTTCTTGGCGGCTTCGGCCTCCGCCTGGGTGGCGGCATCAGCCGCCGCTCGCTCACGCTCCACGGCCTCGTGCTTCGCGCGCGCCTCGCGGGCATTCCTCTCTGTCGCCTCCCGGAGCGCGGCGGCTGGATCCACGCGAGGGGGTGCAGGAGGGCCATCTGAGCCTCCCACAAAAGAGCCCGCTAGCACCCGCGAGAGGGAAAGCGGCGCGCTGCACGGCTATCCCAGGGAAATGAAGAGTCAGCCAAGAAGGGATCAGTTGAGAGAGATGAGAACCACGCAAAGAAGGAATGAAGAATACTTACCCGGAAATAATCGGCCTGGCCTTGGGCATCTTCGGCACATTTTCCCTCGCGGCCGCCTCCCGACGCCTCGTGGCGGCGGTCGACAGCTGGAGCTTCTTGTGTGGGGCGTCAGTCAGCCCTTATGAGGACCGCCGTTTCCCACCGCCGGCTGTGCCAGACGGCCCGGCCTGCTAGTTGGCGTAGACGGGTGCCTCCTCCATCTCCTCGTCGTCATTAGGCCAGCTCTCAACGCCGCCTTCTAGCAGGGCGCTCGATGGCTGGCCCCCGCCGCCCGTCACCTCTTCCTCCTCCATGGCGGCGGCCCCAAGATCGGGGTCGCTTGTGTCGCTCTGGGAGCGATCCGGCTCCAGGGGGCGGCCCGGTTGGTCATAGCCTGGCGCCGGCTGGCCAGAGAAAATCTGAGCAAAATGTCAGGACCAGACGGCTACGGCAGCCGGACAAAGAAGAAAGAAAACAGAAGGATGAAAAGCTTACTACGGGCGGCTGGTTGCCGCGGCTGTACGGCTGCTTGCCGAAGGCCCAGTCGGAGTCGGAGACCTTGCAGCTGGAGATGTGGTTCAACAGATGGGCCACCTCCCCGTAGGGCAGGGGCTTGGTGCACGTCCGGCTGGGGTCCCGGCGCCCGCATATGTCGTAGATCAGGTGAGGGCGGCGCTGCAGCGGCAGCACCCGACGTTCAGCAAACGTGAGCAGTAGATCCGCGAAGATCAAGCCCTCGCTGTCTCTCAGCTCCCGGAGACGATGCAGTGCGATGGAAGCGCCTTCAGTGAGGGTGGAAGGCCGGGTCCTCCAGGAGTCCCGAGGCTCGGCAGGCGGTCCCGGCACCCACTCTGGCAGGCAGACGAAATCCTGCTCGGGGTCGACATTGGAGATGTAGAAGTACGTCTTCTGCCATTGCTTCACCGACACCACAAGCTTTGGCGCCGGGAAGAAGTTCTTCGCCCCAGTGCCTTTCACCGCATTGCACCCCCCGCACTGGGCGGCCATGCTCTGGACGGCGATGCCGAGCTTCACGTAGAAGAGCTTAGTCCAGAGCTCAATGGTGGGGAGAATGCCGTGGTAGGCTTCGCAGAGGACGACGAAGGACGAGAGTGTCATCACCGTGTTCTGCGTGAGGGGGTGAGGTTGGATATGGAAGAAGTACAGGAAGGAGCGGAAGAAACCGCTCGCCGGGAGGCCAAATCCGCACGGAAAGTGCGAGCCAAAGATGACCCGCTCGCCTTGCCGCGGGGGCGGCCTGATCTCCGCCACCGGCGCCAGGCGCACGGCGACTCTGTCGGCCGGGGACAGTTTCCACGACCGCCGGAGGACGTCAACATGCTCCTGCAGGACCTCGCTGCCGTTCCACTGGCCATGGTGCCGGGGAGGTGCCGGAACGGACATGGCTTGGGCGGCGGCTCGCTGCGACGACGACGAGAAGGGCGAGGAAGAAGGAGGATGGGGGAGAGTGAGCGCGAGAACGGCGTCAGCCCTCTCCCCTGACCTATATATAGGGCCGGGCAGCGAAGGCGAGGGGGCGGGTGTGGGATTAACCGCTCCACGCCCCGCACGACCCTCGATTTTCTCGCGTCTAATCCGCGCGCATTAAATGCGCGTGGGAGGGTAATCCATTACCCCTGCCACTATGGATCCGCGCGGGGCCCGAGACCCCATAGTGGCGGCCCCGGCCCGCTGTTACGTCCTGTCACGCGCGTGGGCTGGCAGGCCGACCCGACAGGGCGGTCACGCAGGGGAGCTGCCAACGGTCTGCGGGCCTGTTCGACTGCACGCTGACCAGGCGGTGCCTTCTCGCCGAAGACTCCAAGACGACGGTTCGGCTGCTGGGGGCCGGCTCCAGCGGCGCAGGGCCGGCTGTCAGCAGACGGATATCCACGGAAGACAAGTGAAGGACGTTGGGCCTGCCTAAGAGGGGAAGCTGTTAGAACCCCTCGGCACCTCCAGCGCCCGCCTCGTAGTTCCACTAGCTTCGGGGACTGTTGTCGGAGATATTGACCATGGGTACCCTCGGCGACTACCCTTGGTATTTTAAGACAAATGACAGCCGCCTCGTCCACTGTGGCCATCTGCTCATCGAGCCGCCTCCTAGGGTAGCCTGCCCTAGGAGCCGGCTGCCAGCAGGTGGCAGGGACCCAGCAGGCAGCCACGCCAACACCACCAGGCAGCAGACGGCCCCGTACTCCTTCCCCAGGATGCACGCTGGGGGGACCCCTGCACGGCGGGTTCGTGGCTACAGGAGAACATGTCCTTAGAAGATCTATAAGGGTGTGGCTACAGTGAACATGTACCTTAAGAATATCTCATAAGCGGCGGGTCACTGTAGCCACGCTGCTCGTGACCAAGCATCGGTCAGAGGAGGTCACGATCCCACTACCCGCAAACGACGGGGCCAGCAGGCGGCTGGCCCCATTATTCAGCGGGTAGCTCATCAACAAGCCGCCCCTGGCAGACGGCCAGGGGAGGCGGCCTCCTGGTAACAGACGGCAAACCTCACCCTAGAAGTTCGGGCCTCATCATGATGATAGGACAGGGCGAGGTGGCAGCGTATGGCGGGAGGCTATGGTACTATAGCCACTTCCTCCTCAACAAGGCTGTCGTGAGCTGAGGCACATCTATAGTGAAAGACAATCGCGTAGGGCCCGCAGGCGGCAGGCCCCAGCAGACAGGCGGTAAAGCCGGCGCTAGAAGACGCTGACGGCTGGGAGCCACACCGTCAAGATTACCATTGTACCCCTGGGGGGTAGGCCCATATAAACCCCCCAGGGTCCTCCATAAGGGGGGGTCAGAAGATCACGAGGTTGAACCCTAGTATAGAGAGATAGGAGGTGGGCTAGCCTTGTTCATCTTCTTCCTTCGAACCACACAGCTCAAGGAGCAACCTTGTAGCTACCTTAGTGATATCAGTCATGCCGCGGAGCCCCCGCAGAGCAGGACTAGGGGTGTTATCTCCTCGGAGAGCCCCGAACCTGGGTAAGATCCTTAGGCGTCCTAAGTTCCGTTCTATCCCGCTTCCCGAGCCCGACGACGTTCTTTTGACTCCATGCATGATAAGCCATCCGTTGGCATATGTCGTTCCAAAACCCCGATAGCGGCGGCGAGGCGTCGCCGGTGCGGCAGCGGCGAGGCACGCCGGCGCGGGAGGCGGTGGGCGGCGTGGCGACCCGCGACGCCCGTTGCGAGGGCCGCGGCAGCGGACGGGCGGAGGAGGCGCTTCGGCGCAGGATGGGCTTGATGGCGGATCTGGCGATGCGGCGGGCGCGGCCGCGGGCGAGTCGGGCCGACGGGCCGGTTACAGGCCCCGCGGGCCCGTGCGGCGGTGAGGCGGAGCTGGCGGGCGCGGCGGATCTGTCCGACGCGGACGGACACGTCCGCCCGGCACGGTTTTTGATGCGATGGGAGGAGGAAGAAGGGGCTAGGGTTTTCTTCGAAATTTTGGTCGGGGGAGACGTTTTTATAGGCATAGGGAGCTAGGGAGGGCCAAATGGGTTGCCGTTTTCTCCCACACGTTCGTTATCCAACGACCGAGAGGATGGGAGTGGTCGGGGTGGGTTAGTGGGCTGTTGTGGAGGGGACCTTGGGCCAAAAGGAAGAGGAGATTTTAGCCCACTAGGTTAACCATTGGAGTACCAAACGAACTCCAAACGCGACGAAACTTATCAGGAGGCCTACACGTACCAAAACAACAACGCACGACAAGTCTCACCTCATTCCGGGAACGATACACGGCCACACACGAAAGAAGGACTCGGGGGTGCCATGGGCACGTGTGTGAGTGTTGGAACTCGAAACATGGATGAAATGCAATGCACATGACAACATGACATGGATGAAATGCACACACGCACACGACAAAACGAAGAAACCCGAAAAGAAAGAAGAGCCCAGAATAGAATTGATGAAGTCAAAGTTTCATATATAGCCATAAATGGAAAGTAACACATATGGGGTGTTACAAACTCTCCTACACTACAAAAAGATCTCCTCCCGAGATCTAGGACTGGAAGAAGGAAGGATACTTGGAACGAAGGTGATCTTCTCGTTCCCACGTAGCTTCTCGGTTGGTATGGTGTGACCACTTTAATTTCAGGAACTTGATGGACTTGTTGCGGGTCTTGCGCTCAGTTTCTTCAAGAATTGCAACAGGGTGCTCACGGTAAGACAAGTCTTGTTGAAGATCAATCTCCTCGAACGGAATGGTGCGTTCAGGTGTCTTGAAGCACTTGCGGAGTTGAAACACGTGAAACACATCATCAACATTTGCAAAGTTGGAGGGAAGCTCGAGTTGGTAGGCTAGATCACCTCTCTTGCCAAGAATCTTTAAAGGGCCCACGTATCTAGGAGCAAGCTTTCCTTTGGTACCGAATCTTTGGGTTCCTTTCATAGGAGAAACACGGAGATAGACATGACCTCCAATGTCGAAAGCCAAATCACGATGCTTGTCGTCATAGTAACTCTTTTGACGCGACTGAGCGGCCTTGAGATTCTCACGTATGACTTTGCACATATCCTCGGCTTCTGAGATCAAATCATTGCCAAGAAGTTGACGTTCACTAGTCTCGGACCAGTTGAGCGGGGTACGGCACTTTTTGCCATAGAGGATTTCCAAAGGAGCTTTGCTGGCACTTGCTTGGAAGCTATTGTTGTATGAGAATTCGGCAAACGGGAGACAATCTTGCCACTTCATACCGAAAGAGATGACACAAGCTCTCAGCATGTCTTCGAGGATCTGGTTCACTCTTTCGACTTGACCACTAGTCTGAGGGTGAAACACAGTGCTGAATGAATCTTAGTGCCCATGGCTGACTGAAAGGAGTCCCAGAACTTGGATGTGAACAAACTTCCACGGTCTGAAGAGATGACTTGAAGAAATCCATGCAAAGAAACAATTCTGGAGGTGTACAACTCTGGCAGCTGAGATGCGTTGATGGATTCTTTGACGGGAAGGAAGTGAGCCACTTTAGTTAGTTTGTCAATCACTACAAAGATAGCATCATTCCCCTTCTTGGACTTTGGAAACCCAGTGACGAAATCCATCTCAATGTGATCGAATTTCCATCGAAATAGGTAGAGGTTGGAGGAGACCGGCTGGCCGTTGATGCTCTGCCTTCACTCTTCTGCAGACATCACATTCATTCACAAATTGGGCAATCTCCCTTTTCATGCGAGTCCACCAGTATGATTGCTTGAGGTCTTGGTACATCTTGGAACTTCCAGGATGAATCGGGAGGAGGGAGTCATGTGCTTCGTTCATTATAAGCTTCCTGATATCACCCTTGGGAACCACAATTCTGTCCTCAAAGAACAAGGTGTCTTTCTCGTCAACGCGATAGCACTTGTATTTGGGAGTACCCATAGCAATACCATGTTTCACTTTCTGCACCATAGCATCACTTAGCTGGGCCTCACGGATCTAATCTTCCAAGGTAGGAGAAACTTGAAGGTTTGCAAGAAAGCCTTGCGGAACAACTTGGAGGTTGAGCTTCTTGAATGATTCACAAAGTTCAGGCTGGAATGATTTGAGAAGGAGACTGTTGCAATAAGCCTTTCTGCTCAAGGCATCTGCAATGACATTGGCCTTGCCTGGTGAGTACTCAATGCTTGGATCATACTCTTGGATCATCTCAACCCAACGAGTCTGGTGAAGGTTCAGGTTTGGCTGTGTGAAGAGGTACTTCAAGCTCTTGTGATCGGTGAAGATGTCCACTTTTCTACCCAACAGAAGGTCTCTCCACTTGATCAAGGCATGTACCACTGCTGCTAGATCGAGATCATGTGTGGGGTAATTCTTCTCAATTGGTTTCAATTGACGAGAAGTGTATGCCACAATCTTCTTGTCTTGCATGATAACACCACCAAGTCCTTGTAAAGAAGCATCACAAAAGACTTCATAGGGCTTGGACTCATTCGGAGGAGTAAGAACCGGAGTAGAAATGAGCTTCTCTTTGAGAGTTTTGAATGCCACATCACAATCAAGAGTCCAGGAGTACTTGACATTTTTCTGCAACAGGTTGGAAAGAGGCTTGGCAATCTTGGAGAAGTTCTCAACGAACCTTCTGCAATAGCTAGCGAGACCAAGGAAGCTTCAAAGTTGCTTGACATTCTGCGAGGGTTCCTAGTTGACAATAGCTTCAACTTTCTCGGGGTTGAAAGAAATACCCTCAGCAGAGATAATATGGCCAAGATATAAGACTTTATCCAGCTAGAATTCACACTTCGAGAACTTCGCATAGAACTTGTGTTCACAGAGCCTGTCCAGGACCAAACGGAGGTTCTTGGCATGGTCTTCTTCATTCTTGGAGAATATCAAGATGTCATCCAGATAGAAGAGAACAAATTCATTGTTGTAGGGGTTGAATATGAAGTGCATCATCCTCGAGAAGGTGGGTGGAGCATTGCGAGGCCAACAGACATGACTGTGTATTCACAGGAGCCATAGCTTGTTCTGAATGCGGTCTTGTGAATATCTTCTTCACAGATACGAATCTGATGGTAGCCCATCTGGAGATCGAGCTTTGAGAACACCTTTGCTCCTTTGAGTTGCTCGAAGAATTCATTGATATTGGGGAGCGGATACTTGTTCTTTATTGTCTTCTTGTTCAATGGCCGGTAATCAACCCAAAGGCATTCCGTGCCATCCTTCTTCTTGACAAATAGAACACCACATCCCCAAGGAGAAGTACTAGGCCTGATTAGACCCATACGCTCTTGCTCATCGAGTTGTTTCTTCAGCTCCTTCAACTCATCAGGAGAAAGCTTGTACGGACGCCGACATGCTGGCTCGGTACCGGGCTCGAGTTCAATGATGAATTCAACCTGACGATGTGGAGGCATGCCTGGAAGCTCTTCATGGAAAACATCCTCATATTCATTAACCACCGGAATCTGAGAAATGGCATTAATCTCGCCCTTGTCATTGAGAGAGAATAGCCTGATTGTGTTATCTCGAGCTGCAAAGATAATCACTTCTTCATCGGGATGAGTAAGCTTGACTTCCTTATTTGCGCAATCAATGTTTGCATCATGCTTGGAGAGCCAATCCATCCCAAGAATAAGATCAATGTCGGAATTGCCGAGAGCAATAGGAGAAGCCAGAAATTTATAATTGCCCATCTTGATAGAAATGTTAGGAGCTACAATATGAGAGCTCATCCTCATTCCCGGAGAAACCACACAAAAAGGATTTTGCAAAATTTCTGTAGGCTACTCATGCTTGGACAAGAAAGGTTTTGAGATGAAGCAATGCGATGCACCTGAATCGAAGAAAACTTTTGCAGGAGCAGAGTTAACTGAGAGGCTACCCAATATCACATCAGAAGAATTCCGCGCTTGAGCTGTATTCATCAGATTCACCCTTGCTGTCTTGGGGTTGTGCTTGACAATAGCATTGCTGACAGGAGGAGGAGGCGGAAGGCGCCTTTGAGTACACTTGTTAGCATAGTGACCCTTCTGGCCACACTTGTTGCAAGTCACTTTTGAGAGAGGCCGGTGATAAGGACCAGTTGACTTCTAAGCTTGAAACTGAGTCTTAGACTGATGGCTTGGGTTGGGTGGGTGGGAGAAACCACGGCCACCAGAGTGCTTGTTGGAGTTTGGAGGGCAGAGCACTGGAGGAGGCGGAAGCCAGAACTTCTGCTGCTTTGCGACCACTTGGGAAGAAGAGGAGGAGTTAACAGCATCTCTGATTCTCTTTTTGGAAGCTTCAACCTTGAGCTGGGCTGCCTCTTGGTTAAGAGCCATGTTATAAAATTGATCAAATTCATCTAGCTCGAACAAGGTGAGAGCTAGTTGGAGTTCATCCTTCAGACCACCACGGAACTGATAAATCTTGCTCTTGGCATCTGGGATGTCTTGCTTGGCATAGCGGGCAAGGTTCTGGAACTTGACATTGTATTGATAAACGTACATGGTGCCTTGCTTCAGGTTGCGGAATTTCTCACGCATGCCTTCGGTGACACTAGTTGGAATGTGGTGAGAGCGGAAATCCTTGCAGAAGTCAGTCCACGAGATTTCACGTCCACCTCTAGAATCTTTGTACTGTTGCCACCAATCAGCGGCTTCGTCCTTGAGTTGGAAGGCGGCAAACTTGGCATAATCCTCAGGTCTCACGTTACTGCACTCGAAATGCATCTTGATGTCTGTTATCCAGTCTTCAGCATCTAGCGGATCCACACAGTAACTGAACGCCTTTGGTTGGTTTGCCAGGAATTGGTTGAGAGTTGCAAAGTGAGGTTCATCGAACAGATTGCCTTGGCCTTGGTTCCCATGACCACCTTGATTTTCTTGGTTGGCTTGAATGTTCTGCATCATTTGTATAAGCATCTGGATGTTCTGGTTGGTCGCTTGCATAATTGCTCTCCAGGCCTCAGACGGAGGAGGAGGGGAAGGAGGACGATCAGGAACTTCTTCACCCTCTGGGTTAGCAATGGGAACCTTCTTAGGAGCCATCCTAAATGAGATGAAAACTATTAGCCATTGATTTAAAATATATAAGTTGAATCAACGGCTAGAACTTGCAACATAAGTCTTCACAAGAACATTCGAACAAAATGAACAAATGTAAGCCACAGTTTAATGGTACAACAATCTTCTCGAGAAGCCACTTGGGAGAACAAAAGGTAAATAAAAACAACAAGGAGAAGATAGAACAAATACAGATAGAAGCTTCGTTCCACATGTTCGTGCTGAAAGCTCATGGAACGTGTTACTAAAGGGTTTTGCAATCCCCAGATCAGCATAGCCAAGGACCCTTTAAGATGCAACTCCCGATCGGAACAATGCCCATAAAACCACTTCACTCATTGTAGAACCCCGAACTACATATCATGCATTCGTTGGAAGAATGCCTACGAGCTACTAGATGAACCCACCTATTAATTTCCGAAAGTTTCCAGTTATGCAATCAGGTGTTGGGGATATAGGGGAAGCACAGTGCACTCAACTCTAATCCTACATCCAGCTGTATCCATCCTTCAACACATAACCATTTATTTCCAGAAACCGTTTACCTCGGACCTTCGAAACACATCTGCTATACAAGCTATGGCAATACTCCTGATCTACCTCCCTAGTACTGGGTGATGTCGGGGTTATTGTGCCACTAACCGCATAGAAGAGTTTTCAATGTCGACCGTCTTAAGTATTCCAGAACTGTTGCGATAGATTTGTGACGACAACACCTCGGAGCTCAACTCCCTGGGACACTGCCACAACCCCTATATGACAGGAGGCATCGAGAACAATAATCTCGTCACAAAGACATCGGAACACTCCAAATAATACTCGCGTGATCCAAAAAAAATTGTGAATTTTTGAGAGTACAAGAGATAGAGCAATCGTCAGGAGTCCTCACCAGAGTGATAAAGGGATGAGGAGTAAAATAAATCCTACTATCCGATATATATAGGACACAAAATATTTTCATGTGTGTGCCTAGACTCAACCGTCAACGATTCAATCAATCAGTGGGGGCTCCTATGTCGGAGAAGGCTCTGATTACCAACTTGTAATGCCCAGTATGAGATTATACCTCCCACGTGTCGAGGCACGACTTAAAGGCATAATATCATACTGGAATGATCACAAGAATGGTATCTTTGCACAACTCATGTAAAAGAGGGATGAAATTGTAAGAGAGTAGTTGGCTTACACTCGCCACATCACACAATGTAATACATTAACATCCATCATCCAAATAACATCATAGTCCGACTACGAACGAAGCTCTAGATGAAAGATACCATAAATAAAGCCACACAAGGTCTGAATCGCCCCTAGTAGAAGCCACTACTGATCGTCGGGATAAGACACGTAGTATCGCCCACGCTCTTCATCGAACTCCCAATACAACTCTGTGCCATCTCCTATGTAGTTCTCATCGGTACATGCATCTGGTGTTGTGTTGAATCTATGAGCCACAGAGGACTCAGGAATCCCGAACCCGGGTAACAATACTATCAAAGCCTTAGGTGTGGAAAAGGCTTAAAACAAGGTTGCAGCAGCACTAGCACTAGCTTACGTGTTTAGAGCGAGAAGAGGAAGTGCCAACGATCGTCAAAGTGATCACGAAGTGATCCTATCTGAGCACGTCAAACATAACCCCACCGTGTTCACTTCCCGAACCCCTTCGGAAAATGACCATCACGGTTACTCACGCTGGTAGTGTATTATGAACATGGTGTCAAGTTTTCTACAACCGGATATTAACAAATTCCCATCTGCCACATAACCGCGGGCACGGCTCTCGAAAGTTCAAACCCTGCAGGGGTGTCCCAACTTAGCCCATCACAAGCTCACGATCTGCGGAGTCGCAACTTCAAAGTGGGAAGACCCGAGTATTCTCGGAATCCCATGCTCAAGATATTCCGACATAGGTAAAACTAATCCAGCAAGAACTCCCGGCGTGCCGACACCCTGACAGTAGCCGCAGGTATCTAGTCTCGGGCGACGACCGGTTATAGCTTCCAAATACCCCAAGTTGCCAAGGGGCGGTGCCGCAAGCTGCTCTAGGTTGGACCAACACTCATGTGGAGCACTAGCCCGGGGTTGTTAATTAAGTCCACGGGATAGCTAGTCCCTATGCAAGTTTTAGGTATTAGGCAAATGTAAAACTAATGTCGGGCCTTGCTGGAAAAGCTTTAGCAGTAAGGTGGTTATCGAGGGGGTCCCATAACCCTAACCGTGTTAGGAAAGCATAATCAAGGAACATATCACTGGTTTAATGGTTCCTAGGGCGGCATGAGTGGAACAAAACACCAAGCAAGAGGCTTAGCCTTCCACTCATTACCAATATATAGATGATTTGGTTTAACAGATTATATATTGTGATATCCCAACAATAACCTCAACATGAAGCCAGAATATTCAAATCTTCTCCTGCAACTAACAATGCTATAAGAGGGGCTGAGCGATGCTTACGTAGCCAAACAACGGTTGCTAGGTTGGGTGGTTAGAGAGGTTCATGGCAACAATAGTAGGCTGACAAACAGACATAGGCATCGAGGCAATAAGCTAAAGAGTGAGAGATCTAGCATAGGCAAAGATAATAGTGATATCTGGGTAAGGTCATCTTGCATGTTGTTTCCATGGAGGGATTGTAAGACGGCTCCTCGTACTCTCGACACTCGTACTCGGTCTCGGCTCCCGGCTCTACTCAACACAAGAACACAACATAACACAACATCAAACACGATGCATTGCACAATCAACATGATGCAAGTATGATGTGCGTATGCATGTGGAAGCACTTGAACCTAAGGAGAAGATGATGAAGAAGGCCTCATCTTGGAAAACCAAGCAAGCCACTGGATAGAGGGGAAGGTTTCAGTTGAAATCGATATAAAGATCATCGGAAACGGACGCACGGTTTGCAAATGGCAAGCAAAACAATATTCACACAAAACTGCAGTTTACAGCAACATGGCATCTTCGGAGCAAGAAATAATTATGCTACAGCACCCAAACATAGAGACAAAGGGCATGGATGTGAAGTAGACATGTTACTTAACAAGCATGATCTTAGAACACACCCAAAAACTTACTGGAACACAATTAACCAAGCATGGCAAGTTGCAATAAATTTATCCAGACTTAGTCAAAATCTGGGAAGGCAAAAACATTATCACGATGCTGCCTTCGGAGGAACAAAACAACAAGCATATCAACTCCACTACGTATCTAAAGATCATGGACATGTAATAGACATATCATACATCAAACAACTCTATTGGAGCAACTCCATAGGAGGCATGGATATATAACAACAAGCTTCACCAAATTGATCATGCTGATAAAAACCTGACAGGTAAAATTTATAACAACTTGAGAGCAAGAAATAAATAAGCTACAGCAGGCCATATGTGCAAGTAAGGGCATGGATGGATAGATCATAACATGGACAACAAGATATGACCATTGGCCACTCCAAAACAAGCATGGATTTGAGTGAGGAATCAAGCAAGCATAGCATCAGGTTAACAGATTCCAGACTTGGCAGTTTTTTCACTAAGTATAAAACAACAACATTTGCATGTCATGTTTACAAGCTTGTTTAAGTCACCTCAAGGCATATCATGGAAAGTGGATTGCACCACAGCAAAGACCATATGATGGTGCTTCTAAAACATATTGACATGTGGCATGAAGACAAACACATCACTAGCAATGAACAAGTGAAATCAGCATCTCATAACAAGTTTCAGCACTTAACAGCCACATGCACTTTTGCAATAGATATTAACATGGCAATATGACACCTAACATGAATGCTACAACAACCAACATGTAGATCACTTCACAATGAACATTTTGACATATCATATGCTCCATTTGTATAAACATGCACAAAGTTACAAGCATCACAAGCATGCAACAAAATTACAGTTAACAACAGTTTTAAACATATAGCACTATTGCAACGATGATTAGGTCATCAAGATGAACTCAAACAAGCATGCCACAGTGAAAAATAAATGAAGAGCACATCACAACAAACATTTTGATATATTACACGCCCAAAACGGATCTACGAGCGCGAAGTTATTGCATGTCAAATAGGGCAACAAATTAACAGAGATCTGGGACTTAGTGGAATTTTTACCCTCCGAAAAGTCAACAGGATGGGATGGACCGGGAAGGAGATATCTGGCGGGGACGGGGGTGTATGGTTCGGTGAGCCGGTGGATCTGGTCCCACCGACCAGATCGGGACGGCGGCGGCTCCGGCGGCAGGAGCCGGAGAAGATAGCCACGGCGGTGGCCGGAGTTGGCTCGACCGGCCTACGGGATCCGGTGCGGCGGTGGCGCCGGGCCGTCGCGGCGGCCGACGGAAGAAGTGGAGGCCGCGAGGCGCGCCGGCGCGGGAGGCGGCGGCCGGTGAGGTGACCTGCGGCGCCAGCGGCGAGGGCCGCGGCGGCGGACGGGCAGAGGAGGCGCGCCGGCGCGGGATGGGCGACGCGGCGGGCGCGGCCGCGGGCGTGTCCGGCCGGCGGGCCGGCGACGGGCCCCGCGGGCCCGCGTGGCGGGGAGGCGGAGCTGGCGGGCGCGGCGGATCTGTCCGGCGCGGACGGACACGTCCGCGTGGCACGGTTTTCGATGTGATGGGAGGAGGAAGAAGGGGCTAGGGTTTTCTTCGAAATTTTGGACGGGGGAGACTATTTTATAGGCATAGGGAGCTAGGGAGGTCCAAATGGGGTGCGGTTTTCGCCCACACATTCGTGATCCGACGACCAAGAGGATGGGAGTGGTTGTGCTGGGTTAGTGGGCTGTTGTGGAGGGGGTCTTGGGCCAAAAGGAAGATGAGCTTTTAGCCCACTAGGTTAACCGTTGGAGTACCAAACGAACTCCAAACGCGACGAAACTTGATAGGCGGCCTACACATACCAAAACAACAACGCACGGCAAGTCTCACCTCATTCCGGGAACGTTACACAGCCACACACAAAAGAAAGACTCGGGGGTGCCATGGGCAGGTGTGTGAGTGTTGGAACTCGAAACGGACAACGGGAAGAGGCGAGCGGAACCGGGTGCAAGTGACAACACGAATGCAATGCAATGCTCATGACAACATGACATGGATGAAATGCACATACGCAAACGACAAAACGAAGTAACCCGAAAAGAAATAAGAGCCCATAATAGAATTGATGAAGTCAAAGTTTCATATATAGCCATAAATGGAAAGTAACACATATGGGGTGTTACACGCCGCCTTGATCGGTTGGTGGCAATGGCTGGCGAGTAGCTGTCATAGGGTCAAACCTTGATAGCAAATAGCAAAGCGAGCTCGTCGATTTCTTCCGTGAGAATCAGGACATCTTTGCATGGTCCCCCAAGGACATGCCGGGTGTCCCGACGGATTTCTCCAAGCACAAGCTGTATGTGAGAGAAGACACAAAGCCAGCCAAACAACCGCTTCGCCGCCTGTCCAAGGAAAAAAGAAGAGTTGTCTGCGAAGAGGTTGCCCGCCTGCTGGCAGCCGGCTTCATCTTGGAAGTATTCTATCCAGAGTGGCTCTCCAACCCTGTCCTCATGCTAAAGAAGAAAAACAAGTGGCGCATGTGCATTGACTACACCAGCCTCAACAAAGCCTGCCCTTAAGATCCGTTTTCTCTGCCGCGAATAGATCAAGTGATCGACTCCATAACCGGATGCGAGCTGCTGTCTTTCCTTGATGCATATTCCGGGTACCACCAGATCAAGCATGATCTGGCTGATCGCTTGAAGACCGCCTTCCTCACACCATTCGGAGACTTCTGTTGCCTGACCATGATGTTTGGCTTGAGAAATGCTAGCGCCACGTTTCAGCGTTGCATGCAGAAGTGCCTCCTCAAGCAACTTGGCAGAAACGCCCATGCTTGGTGAAGATGGAGAAGCGTGGTACTCTTCTAGAAGACCTCCAAGAGACCTTTGAAAACTTGCGCCGCTTTCAGATCAAGCTAAACCCGGAGAAATGCGTCTTCGGGGTGCCAGCATGCCAGCTCCTTGGTTCCCTGGTATCTGAAAGTCGTATCGAGTGCAACCTGGCAAAGATCAAGGCCATCGAGAGGATGGCGAGACCAACCCGCCTGCGAGACTTCCAGAAATTCACCTAGTGCTTGGCATCACTCAGCCGGTTCATCATCCGGCTGGGTGAGAAAGCACTCCCCCTGTACCAGTTGATGAAGCAAACCACCTGCTTTGAGTGGAATGTCAAGGCGGACAAGGCTTTCCGTCAGCTCAAGAAAGTACTGACCACCCCGCCTGTCCTGGCGGCGCCAACAGACAAGGAACCCATGTTCCTTTACATAGCCGCCACCAGCCGGGTGTTCAGCACCGTAATCATGGTCGAGTACCCAGAAGACGGCAAAGCACTGCCGGTCCAAAGGCCCATCTACTACTTGAGTGAGGTATTGTCAGCTTCCAAGCAGAATTATCCCCACTACCAGAAGATGTGCTATGGCGTGTACTTTGCCGCCATGAAGCTAAAGTAGTACTTCCAAGAGCATCCCATTACGGTCGTCTGCATGGCCCCGCTTGCTGAGATCATGGGCAACAGAGATGTGTCAGGCCGAGTGGCGAAGTGGGCCATCGAGCTGGCTCCCTTCACCATCTTCTACCAGCCCCGCACCACCATCAAGTCACAAGCACTTGCCGACTTCCTCGTCGACTGGGCCGAGACCTAGTACCTATTGCCTGCTCCAGACTCGACCCATTGGCGGATGCACTTTGATGCTCAAAGATGCGCACTGGCTTAGGAGCCGGCATCGTCCTCACCTCCCCAAAGGCGACAAGCTCAAATACACCTTGTAAATCCACTTTGCCGCCTCCAACAATGTGGCCGAGTATGAAGCACTCATTCACGGGCTCCGGCTAGCCAAGGAGATTGGCATTCTCTGAGTGTTGTGCTACGGCGACTCGGACTTGGTTGTCCAGTAGTCATCTGGCGACTAGGACGCCAAGGATGCAAACATGGCAAGTTACTGTTTCCTCGTCCAGTAGATCAGCGGACACTTCGATGGATGTGAGTTCCTCCATGTGCCACGAGACGACAACGAGCAAGCAGATGCCTTTTCACGAATTGGATCAACCCGGCAAGCAATACCAGCCGGTGTGTCCCTCCAGTGCGTGCGCAAGCCGTCAATCCAGCAGTCGCCAGAATTAGAGTCAATCTTCGTGCCGACCGACCCTGGAATAGCCAGATATGGCTTGGGGACTAACACAGTCGGCCTGAAGACCTCAGCGGGCGGCTTGGGGACTGCAGCGCCAGCACGCAGCCTGGGGACTTCAGAACCCAGACCTGGGACTGCCACAGTCGGCTCAGAGACCTCGGTAGGCGGCTTGGGGACTGCTGCGCCAACACCCGGCCCGGGGACTTCAGAACCTGGCCCAGGGATTGCTGTAGCTAGCTCGGGGACTTCTAGAGCGCAACAAGCGGCTGCTACTTCCGGCCCTCCACCTCCCGGCCCAACCACCCTGGTGTCAGTCGTCGAGGTGACGGGGGTCACAGCCCCGTCATGGGCGTAGCCCATCCTCATGTTTCTGCTAAGAAGAGAGCTTCCCACAGATGAGACCCTGGTTCGACAAGTGCAATGCAGAGCGTCGGCATACACAATAGTGAACTGAGAACTCGCCAGATGTAGCGTGACCGGCGTGTTCCATCGCTTTGTAGAGCCGGAGAAGGGCTTGGCCATTTTGAGGGACATTCATCAAGGCGAATGCAGCCACCATGCGGCCTCCAAGTCCCTCGTCACCAAAGCGTTCCTCCATGGTTTCTTCTGGCCAACTGCTTTGGACGACGCCAAGGACCTGGTCAAAAAAGGCAATGGATGCCAGCGCTTCAGCTCAAAGCAACACTTATCAGCTTCTGCACTCAAGACCATCCCCATTACATAGCCATTTGCACTTTGGGGGCTGGACATGGTGTGCCCCTTCAAGACAGCATGCGGCGGCATGACTCACTTGCTTGTCGTTGTGGACAAGTTCACCAAGTGGATTGAAGCAAGACTTATTAAGAAACTCAATGGTCCGACTGCCATGACCTTCATCGTCGACATAATAGTACGGTATGGCATACCACATAGCATCATCACCGACAACGGCACAAACTTTGCCAACGGAGCTTTGGCCCGTTTCTGCGCAACGCAGGTCATCTGGCTGGACTGAGCATCCATTGCTTACACGCACTCAAACGGCCCAGTTGAGCGTGCAAACGGTCTCATCTTGTCCAGCATCAAGCCCCGGCTGGTCGAACCCTTGGAACGATAGGCTGGCTGCTGGATCGAAGAACTGCGGTCTGTCCTCTGGAGCCTCAGGACGACGCCAAACAAATCAACCGGCTTCACTCCCTTCTTCGTCGTATATGGGGCCAAGGCCGTCATCCCAACAGATGTCGAGTTCGACTCGCCTCGCGTCACTATATACACGGAAGCTAAAGAAAAAGAACCACGTGAGGACGGCGTCGACCTGTTGGAGGAGGCCCGACTTGTAGCACTCAGCCGGTCCGCCATCTACCAGCAGGGCTTGCGATGCTACCACAGCCGATGGGTCAAGCTGCGCTCTTTCCGCGAGGAGGACCTTGTGCTCCGCCTGATCCAGTGGACAGCCCGCCAGCACTAGCTCTCGGCCTCTTGGGAAGGGTGTTTCATCATCAGGAAGGTTCTAGGCAACGACCCCTACTACCTCATTGATGCGCAGAACCCAAGAGCACGCAAGCGAGATGACTCAGGCAAAGAATCAGAGCGCCCATGGAACGCGAATCTCCTTCGTCGCTTTTACAGCTAAAGGCAGTATGTATCGTACCATCTACTATAATTTGAGAGACAACGGGCCCCCCGACGAGTACTCGGGGACTGCCTTTCCTTTATCTATAAGATAATATTATGCATGTGAATGTGTTATTTCATTCCTTTGCCCGACACCGGGACCGACCAGTCGGCCCGGGGTCTTGCCTCCTTGCCCTATGTTTGAATTCTCCAACAGTCGGACAAGTAATGTGCCGGCATCCAAGCCCTGTCTTGCCTAAAGGTCACAGACTCACATAACGCAGCTGTCCGACTAGCAGGAGTCAAAGGCAAGTAGCGATGCCCACATGAAAATGGCTAAGGAAGAAAGCAAGCATAGGCCAAGACGGCCTTTGAGACAAGTCTTCCGGCTGTTGAGCAGCCGGCCAGCCAGGTTCAAGCTTGACCTAGCCACATTCCAGACAGCAGGATACTTGTCTATCCTAAAAATGGCCAAGTCCCTAACCTAGTCGCAGACCACAGAGTGGCTGTCCGGCTAGCAGGACGGCGGTCTTCGGAGACGGCAAAAGAAAACGCACAAAGGAACAAAAGGCAATGGCCAAGACTAGAACTCGGCAAAGAGCAAAAGCACATGTGAGATTAACAGAATATTCACATAGCAAAAGGCCCACGGCCGCCATTCAGCAATGTTTTAAGATACACCCATTGGGTGGAATTACGTAAGACTAACTTGTCTGGTTACAAAGCAAACAGAAAAACAAAGGATAGCACGGTTGCCTAGGCCGAAGGAGTAGTAGACACATCTTGCAGCGCCGGGGAGTCCGCTGCGCCGGCTGCTGAGGGGGGCGCCTCGTAGACCTCAACCTCGTCGCCTTCTATGGCAATCGACGCAGTTCCTCGCATCTCACTCGTCGAAGCTTGGCCGGGCTGAGGACGAACAAGTGGCTCGGCCTCCAGAGGTACGCGTTCCTCGTCCTCGCCCTTGTTGCTCGAAACAATCTCGTCGTGCGGCTCCTCGGACGCCGCCAGGTCTAGCCCAAACTAATCAGGCAGCACCACACGGCCAATTTCATCCAACTCCAGGATGAAGATGGCGGTGTCGGCGTAGTCGACAATTACGGCTGCACGTTTTATGAGGTCTCCACTAATCGCCGCCAGCTCGGGCTCAGCCTCCAGGCGGAAAGTTGCCAGTTGGGCAAGATCCAGGTCGGGATACTAGCCCTTGCCAAATTCCAAGGCAGCCCGCGTGCCCGCCCTTGCAGCAGCGCCTTTTCAGGCCCCGAAGCGGCCTACTGCCACCTCCATCCACTCGGCAGTCCGGCTAGGAGTGCGTGGAACTGGGACATCTGGTCATAGGGTGGCCAGCACTTGGGATCTGGCGCGTTGCAGGTGGCGAATCATTCGATGAGCCGGCTGCAAGCGCGCCTTCACGGCAAGGACTTGCTGTCAGGCCCATTTCTGAGAACTAAATCACAGAATAGCCTTAAGTCACACTGGCTCCCAAGCACAACCAGTGGACAACCTTGATATAGATAACCAGTACAATAATATTACACAGGGTTGAGTCAGGGTGACTCAATAATTTATTACAACAACTCAGTGTACTAGGATGGCGGAATATGACAGTGGGTAGTGGAACTCAACACTGATATACTAGCATAGAGTCAAGCGTCAGTGTGAGGCTTGACTATTTTATTGGTGTGGCGGAAGCTTGACGGATGGTACACGTGATAGACTCCAAGGCACAGGTGTGCTGACTGGGAACCTTCTAAGCGTCGGCCTCGCTAGCGCAATTCTCCTCCAAAAGCTCGTCCTCCTCCAAGTCTGGCCAAGTAAATAGCCAGGGACAAGCCAGTGAGTACTTTGAATGTACTCGCAAACATTAAGAACATAAGATATACTGAAAGCATATGCCATGGAGGATAAACTACATGCATGCAACAATTATCAAGACTTGGCATGGTGAAACATGGTTAATACAAAAAAATAAATATTAGTCATAATAATATAAAAAGATAAAAAGAATGCCGGTCGGATGCCAAGTGACATCACGGTAGGACTTGAAGAGAAATGCCAGTCGGGTGTCCACAAGAGTAGTGGCGTGAAACCGCCTGACACTCGAGGGACGCCACAAAAAGGACTTTAAGAGAAATGCCAGTTGGGTATCCACAAGAGTAGTGGCGTGATAAACCGCCTGACACTCGAGGGACGCCACAAAAGGACTTTAAGAGAAATGCCAGTTGGGTATCCACAAGAGTAGTGGCGTGATAAACCGCCTGACACTCGAGGGACGCCACAAAAGGACTTTAAGAGAAATGCCAGTTGGGTATCCACAAGAGTAGTGGCGTGATAAACCGCCTGACACTCGAGGGACGCCACAAAAGGACTTTAAAATAAAAACGAGCGTCCGGGGTAG